>JAEIFU010000019.1:0-408209 GCA_018904235.1 Lordiphosa stackelbergi
TAGACACTTGCAAAAGGTATTATAATTTTGCCCAGAAGTTTGCAACGCATAGATTATATTGCTACAATAGGAACAATAATACTTTCATTCAAGTACACAATTTATGGATTTAGTGCAAAAAGAATTTCACTTTCGTTCAAATTTCGCGTTTCAAGAACAAATCTGTTTGAAAACCACACAATTTGGACACAAAGTACAAAATAGTAAAGTTTTCATTAACAAATAAGCCCTTAAAACTCCCAACTGGTTCCCAAAATTTTGTTAGAGCAGAGAATCGAACCGAATCTAATTTAGAAAACGACTTTGGTTTTGGTACGAAGTAATTTCTGGATTTTGGATTCGGATCAAGGACTGTTTTTTTGCTCAACCAAAATCGATATTTTTATACTGTGTACACTGTACATATTTATAGCTGGAAAGTATAAACAAAATAACGAGAAAGGCAAAGCTAACTTCGTCTGTACCGAAGTTTTGATACACTTGAAATAGCTTGTCTCAACGGTTAGCGACTTCGACCAAACTTCGCAGATCAGCTTAAAAACATTACATATTACCCATGACCGTGTTTGAGAGCAGTAATATTGAGAACAAAACAGTTTTTATTACTAAAACCCATTTTCCGAACGAACATTTGTATGGCAGCTACAAGAAGTAGTCATCCCATCCGGTCGGTTCCGACATATTAGCAGCGTGCAGTTAAATGAAGACTCTGTGCAAAGTTTCAGCTCGATAGCTCCAAAACTGACGGACTAGTTCGCGTAGAAACAGACAGACGGACGGACAAAGCTTAATCGACTCAGCTCGTCATGCTGATCAAGAATATATATACTTTATGTGGTGGGAGATGATTCCTTCTATGCGTTGCAAACTTCTGGGCAAAATTATAATACACTTTTCAAGTGTATAAAAAAAGGATGCTGAATAAGGATAACAAAATGTCAATTAATAATAGATTTAACCTCCAGACTTATTTATAAGCTCGAAAATACCTATCCGGATCGCGAACTCTGAATCCGGTATTTTGACCCATTCCTCGATAAGAACTTTTCCCAGGATCTCAGTAAAATTGAACTTTTGTCCGCCAGCATAAACACGATGTGTAAGCTTACGCCACATGTTCTCAGTTGAGTTCACGTCGGAAGACTTTTTAAAGAATTAGTCAGGTAGAGGTCCATGGTTGCTGGACTTGTCTTAAAGTTTGCCGGTATGTAAGTGGGATCCTTGGGGTATATGATGGTGAGTTTTCCTAGGCACGAAAGCTCATGTAGGGTATTGCCGAAGCTGTTGCCCCTAGCGCAGTTCCATAGCCTATTCCTACAGTTTAGGTCACCCCCTACAATATAGTTGCCACCTTTATGGGATATTTTAAGAATGTCAGACTTGAACATTTCTTTGATGTGCGGTTTTGATTTGGAAGGGTACATTGATTTCTTAAACATTTAGCTGACGAATAGACCGAAAATAGTTTGAATGATTCACCGGAGCCTAGGTTTATTTTAATGCCAATATTTGCGATTAAATGAGTATTTATACATTGGATTTTTTCATGGCTAATAAATGGTGAATTTTTAAGAATTTTAAAAAATTCAGAAAACTGCATGAAATTTTTATTTGAATCGATAGTACGGTCCATATAATTAAATGTTTAAAGATTATTTCATGCAAATGTTGACCGTGACTGCGCCTTCAATGGTTCATCCGCTTAGTCCAATTTTGGCATACCTTCCAGGGTACTCACGAATAAATGCTTCAATGTTGTCTTCCAATGCGTCAATTGAAGCGGGCTTGTCTGTATAGACATGAGCTTTAACATAGCTCCACAAAAAATAGTCTAAGGGCGTTAAATCGCACGATCTAGGCGGGCAATTGACCGATCCCGAACGTGAAATAAAATGTTCACCGAACTCGCCTCTCAATAAGTCCATTGTGGCGCGTGCTGTGTGGCATGTGGCACCGTCTTGTTAAAACCACATGTCATGCAAGTCAAGCTCTTGCATTTGGGGCAAAAAAAGTTGGATATCATCTCACGGTAGCGCTCACCATTCACAGTTACGTTACGATTCGCATCATCTTTAAAGAAGTACGGTCCAATGATGCCACCAGCCCATAAACCGCACCAAACTGTGACTTTTTCTGGATGCATTGGTAGCTCTTGCAATGCTTCTGGCTGATATTCACTCCAAAATCGCCAATTCTGCTTATTTACGTACCCATTGAGCCAAAAATGAGCTTCGTCGCTGAACACAATTTTTCGGTAAAAAAGTGGATCTTCGGCCAACTTTCCATGAGCCCATTCACCAAAAATTCTACGTTGCGTTAGGTCGTTCGGCTTCAATTCTTGCACCAGCTGTATTTTGAAAGGCTTCACACCTAAATCCTTTCGCAAAATTTTCCACTTTGTTGAGTAACAGAGGCCCAATTGCTGCGAACGGCGACGAATCGATAATTGATGGTCATCATTAACACTGGCTTTAGCTTCTTCAGCTCACACTCTACGTAAGCGTATTGGTGAAAATTTAGTCGCAATAGCCCGAATAGCCGCTTTAGTGGGTCGGTTAAACGGACCATAATATGGAAGAAGCAAGCGTTGTTCGTTTGTAAGACGATTCATGGTTAATTTTTAGACCAAACTGAAGAGGATTTGACAGTGAAACAAATCACGAAACGTGCGTGAGCTGTTTAAACCAGTGTTGCCAAAAATTGTAATAGCTAAATAATCACCCTTTAGTTTTTGGAACTAAAATAGCGAAAAATATATATAAATTTTGGTGTTAACTGTTAGCCAGGTTTCACTAAATGGGTAAATGTGGATTTGATTTGTTGTAAGGAATTCGATTGATTCCAACCGTTTTCAATGGACGGCTCGGTTTATTGAGTTATTTTCAGCGGTATTAAGCAGAAATTTCATCCATAGTGAATAGCTCGGATGAGCTTGGTTGGAGGGAACTGTTTGGTTGTTGAGAAATATCGTTAAGAACAGCGTGTCTGTAGCTGAGATATGGTGTAGCTGGTGCAATTTGAGGTCGATTTGCCGAAGAATTGTTTTTGGGCGTCATTGAATGCCCGTTGGTATTTTGTTGTCATAAGTGTTTTGCCCTCTTGTTAATCTCTTCAAAAGCGAACAACTTTGTATTACTGTTGTTGCTTTTGGCCTGGACATGCTTGTTGCAGATCTTTTTGGACTGCTGCTGGAGGTTCTCCATGTCAACTGCATCAAAATTATTTTTATTGGTGAGGACCCAATTACTTATCTTTGCCTCTACGGTATTAATCAGCGCAATTTATTCTTCCTCATGAAAGCTCTTCAATTGATTTTTACGCTCACCCTTCTTTTCGAACATTTTTTTGCTTCTGACCGTCAAAATAAATAAATTTAATTACTTTGGGCGCCCAAAGTTCGAGTTTGATGTTCGTATGGATCGACTTTTCGTTCACATCTTAAAACGTTTGATGTCAAACCTTCGCGAGTGGTTTAACAAGGATTTTTTTTATATGGAGTCTTTCATTTGCGAGCGCTTTTTTGAGTACTCCGTACCGTGCTTTCAGCTACATTTTTACGACCAAATTTGATCGATAAATCTCAAAATTTGTGCGAAAGCGCAATTGGTTATATCGTTAAGGTGTTTGAATACTGTGTTTTTTCCCTATTGAAAAACAAGCAAAACAAATACCCTGTGTATTTTACAACGCCGTGACTCTGCTATGGAGGATCATTGGGCAGATTGCCCAGCCACCTTGCAGAGCTCATAAGCAAAAAGAAATTAATTACATCAAATTGGTAAGCAAAAGCAACACGTTCATAAAAACCATTGCAGAAGTTCAGGGTGTGAATTGGATAAATTGGAATCCCCAAAACGTTATTCGCTGACATCACAATCAAACCTGAGTCTAAGTGGTCGTTTGAATGTGAATATGCAATACAAGAGTCCGCTGATGAGAAGATGTGGTTATCTTCGAAACAGCGATCGTTGTACGGACATACCAATTGCTATTCCAAGTTGTTGTAATTGATCTCTATTGATTTGTGTTGATTACATTGAATTGTAACTCTCCACCGACCTCAAGCCAGCCAGATATACAATGTTTGACTGTTTTTGTTCAAAATCAATTAGAATTTTATATTAAAAATTGTATGGACTCAAACCACCCAAAACATTTGACTCTGATAGTACTCATGTAATATTTCTTATTTCTGTTTCAAGATTAAATTGGAACTGGTTCCCGACTAAAAAAAAGATCTAAAACAGCGACCCTTGACGCCCGTCCCCTAGAAATAACTGCTTTTAAACCCCAATTTAGTGCAAGAAACAACAAAATACAAGCACCGCAACTCTGCGACGAAATATAGTACTTGAATTGAGCTTTGAATTCTGATTGAACTAAAAATACCTACCCTACCATTGCCACCTATTGTTTTTGAATTTATTTTCTCAGTGCATTACTGCCTGCTGTGCGGTGTGGCCGGGTTGTGCATTTTTCGTGCATTTTAGACGCTCGACTTCGTCTTCGACTTGGACTTGGTCTTGGCATTTTCGTTTTTCCTTGCAGTGGAAAAAATAAATTAATGGAAAACATGCAAACATAAATTCTCTTTAGCTGTCAGGTGTTTCACATTTTAAACGTAAATTATAAATAAGCAAAGTAAAATTATAATTCCGCCTAAATGTTTTATTTGCCACCGTCTGCTGTCATTTCTGGGCACGCCTCCCCTCCTCCTGCTCCACCATTGTGGCATATTCGTTCTTTGACTCTCTCTCTGTGTGTGTGTATGGGAAATTAATTTTATTCAAATTAATGATGGAGCTTATAATTGGCCTCGTTTTTTTTCCTTCTTTTCTATTTTGTATAAATACTCTCCACATCGTCAGCGTCATCTGGAGCTGCTTTGACTGCTTTTTAAGAGCATTTGACATGACTGAGGCTTCATTTTACATTCGATGCGCCGCCTCCACTTTGATTATGACGTGAAGTTGGCCAAGTGCAAATACTTTGCTGGTACTTTTTAATTAACTTAATTAGCATAGATGATGGGCTAAGAGCAGCAGCCGCTTACACAACATGAAAATTGCATTATGCCTCGCGCACGGCATACTCCAAGGCAAAATTTGCCATGCGGAAGAGCATTGGGGCTGGTGGCGATGGTTGGTGGGGTAACGGCAAAAGCTGCCTTTGATTTGAGCTCTAACGATAAATAATGAGTACGTTCAAACGATTATTTTAATGAACTTCAAGTTGATAACGTATGACCTATAGAACTTTCATAAAACGAAATGCAGAACTTGAATTTTTAAATAAAATATTTGAATAATGGTCTATAAAGGGCAGAGTTTTGAATCGCTCCGGATTTGCTAAGCATTCGCCCTTTAAACAAACTCAAAATTGAAATGCGCTTTTTTACAATATTCGTTTAATGGACAGATTGACCAAAAAATTAAAAAAAGTGTGATATCGTTAACACTCACGAGGCTTTAATTTGAAACATAATGCTAAGTCTAAGAGCTGTTTAGGGGCTGTTTGAGAACTGTTTAGTCACTGTCAAGTCACTGTTTAGTCACGGTCCAGACCCTTTTAAGTTACACTCGAATCACTGCTAGCAAAACTTTCACTCTAAAGGGGGCCGCCCCAGGCTCTTATTAACCTAACTTAGTTTCTAGCTTAATTATTTTCTTAAAAAGCTTTCGCCAAGATTTTCGATTTGTAATTAAAGGCATCCAACAAATATTTTCCCATCCGCACCCCAGCAGGCAGACTCTAAGCTCCTTCAAGATTGGGCAGATGGCTATGAAGTGTGCAACCTCCTTTCTAGCATTCATATTACAGAGACTGCATAGCTTATTGCCCTTGCGTTTATCTGGACCATATGGCATGAAATTAAGGGACAGTATCTCAGTTCTATATAAGATATAGTTAATGTATTGTATTGTTCCTTGAAATACGTTTAATCTCCTAGCTCATAGTCGAGAATCTGGTACGTGTTTCGAGTTTCGCTTGAAGGAACTCCTCACGATTTTTGTTGCGAATAGCCGCCAGCAGTTTCGCGTGACCGTCCTTTCAAGTTGAGGGGTTGGGAACGGCCAGGTCCACCCTATGTTCCACAGCAAGTTCATCCCATTTTTGGAAAAGTTGCGAAGTCGACTCTTTCAGTGCAGTTGCTACTTTTTTTGTGTACCTCTCATCTGGTAGCATCATTATTTTATTAACATAGTTAAAGTGCGTCTGCATCGCGTATTCAACCAATTCCGGTAGTCCTGTCTCCAAGTGAATGGTTGATGGTGATGTCATTTGCACCCTGCGCATGATCATTCGACGACTTCTTTGATGTTTAATTAATCTTAATTCAGACCCTACTTTCTCTCATGGTCCTTCGAGCGGGTTGCTTATAATAAAACTTCCCGTCTTGAGCACTGTAATGCCTCATTTTGTAATGGTCCTTCAAGTCGCATGCTATTTGTAAAAACTCTAGTTGGTCACCAGACTGGCTCTTTTAGAGCGATTTCTTATCTTTACACGGTCCTTCGAGTCGGATGATTTAATTGTAAGCTCTCGTTTTTGATTTGAAATTTAACTCCACAGACCTTACTTGGCCACCTAACTGGATGCTCTACTTCAATCATATATTCTTTAAATGGTCCTTCAAGCCGGATGTCTTACTTCTTGGCTCTTTTACCTTTACTTAACTGATGTTAATTCAAAATAATTGTTTCTTTTCCAAGCTGTTTACCCTTTATCACTTGTCAACCCTCACCCTTTACATGATCATTCAGTCATCAATCTTTACCGCACCCTATAAGGCCAACTGATTGGCTCTTGAAAGTCCATCCCTAATTTCCTTCCAGCCGGAGGATTAAACTGAAAGTTGTCATGTTTGTTGTGGAACTAATTTTGACCAGACCCTACTTTGCAATTGCATTGGCTTTTCCAAGTGAATCCTTTTTTAATGGCCCTTCGAGAGCTTTGCTTTTATTAAAAGTTTTTGTCTTGACCACAACCTTCTACTGCGATATCTCATTTTTGAAAGGTCCTTTAAGTTTCGTGCTTTTCGTTTAGTCTTCGATGTGGAATTAAGCTTGGCTATACACTGTTTGTTAAGCTGATTGGCTCTTTTTACAGCCGGTGCCGGATTAAAGCTCTAATGTTTAATGTGAAATTGAACTAAATGACACCCTACTTGGTCTGCTGATTAAATCTTCTGCAGCTTTCAATTTTCTTAACAGGGTCCTTCGAGGCGGATGCTGTAATTGAATCTTTACAGACCCTAATTCTTGACTGTTCTGATTTTCATTTAAAGAAAAAACTCCCCACTTAAGATTTTTTGAATCAATTTTTCTTTACTTACTTGTTACACCTCGTCCATCCTCAGCATTTTGAAGACACTAAGACCATTAAGTTGGTCGCCGATATCATTAATGAACAAAGAGAATAACAGCGGGCTTATAATGCAACCTTGCTTGACTCCACGATTTGTGTGGAACCACTCCGAAAAGTTTTTTCCATCCCACACGGCAGTCTTATTTTTCTCGTACAGAATCTTCAATATATTGATAGTTTGGACGAGAATAATAAATTTCTGTCTATTGTATCGAAGGCTGCCCTGAAGTCAATCAAAAAGAGGAAAAGTTTTTTATTTGTCCTTAGGTACTCCCTGGATATTACGTTAGTATTGTGGAGTATTTTAAGTACAAAACGGTATAAATTATATTCCGATCGATAGAGAACTTTGCCGGTCGTTTTTTTTTTGGAATGTCTTAGGATCAGTGCACAAAGCTGAAGCACAATTTAATACAATGTAGGCTGGACCTCACAAAAGTGGTCATTTTGTTGGCCTGTGTCATTGTTGATTTTCCCCATAACATTTGTTAAGCCACTTCTTAGTTTGTGACAAAAATTTGCGACATTTCTTATGACGGGTTTAGAAAGTCTTCGGAATTAGTTTCATTTAGTTTAGTTTCCATTGTGTCGGCCCTCCGTAGCTTACGTTTCGGTGCGTACCAGAACCAAACCCGATATGGGATGTGGGGAAAATTACACAACAGCTCATGGAATATGGAAAATGTTGATTGTCCAGTGATTGGGTGGTCTGCTCATTCATTCATTCCCGTTAAATTATACCCAAAAAAGTAACCAAAATCTCTCAAGTGGTTGTGGCTGTCGCTGGAGGCGCTAAATGCAGGAAAACACATACCAAATACAAAACTGATGTGACTGCGTATAAATTTTTGTCTAATTTTTTTTTATAGTAGTAGCGCGTGATGTTTGATTTATGCGCCGCCGTTGGACATTTTATTTCGATTGGCCCCGTCGGTTTTCCAGTTTCCCCAGTTTCCCCCATATTTATTTTTATTGCTTTTTAATGCGCGCCACGGAGGAAGTTTTATTTTTTGGTGGGCCACTGCAGTTTGGCTGAACAATGAATTTGGTGGGATTATTTATAAATGGGAAACGGGGCGGGATTTTAAATTCAAATGCGACAGCACCTTATTTCATATTTACTTGACTCTGCCTTTGCCCAGGGAATGTTTGCGCTTTATAATAATCACATAAAATATTCTGCTCTTGTCTTAGGCAACACGTTTCGCTGCCCCACAGGATACGCAGCAGCAGCAGCAGCAGGCAGCGGCGAGGATAGCAGCCACGTCCACATCCACGTCGAAGACGAGAACAGGGACAACGTCGTTAATCTATTTACCGCCTTTCTGTTATCCATGTAAGCATGTGCCTGCGCCGGCGGTCGCCAGAAGGAGCTGCAGCTGTTGTTGTCAGCATGATGGCTGGGAACATAAAAATTATGATAAACATGCTTCGGCCACCAGCACCAGCACAACAGTGGCGTCCGCAGGACGAGCAGCAGAATTCCTGCAGGCGCATAGCTGCACCGATCTCAGACAGACGTCGCAATTAGTTATGCCAACTGTAGGAGCTGTCCAGCGACACAAGCGAATGCGGCGCGAAAGGCCAACGCTGCTGAAGGTAAATCCCATCAATAGTGCAGCAGCAGCAACAATAGAAACCGCATACAATTCGCAAACAACGACAACAACAACAACAACTGCCACAGCAATGGCCACAACTGGCGCACTACTGCCGCATGATGATGAGTATGAGCCGGCGGCGGGGAGTGATGAATGTAGGTACTTTAACTATAACGGTGATATTAGTGCCCTGGAACGACTGGAGCTGGAGCAGGAGCAACAGCAGCAGGGAGAACCTAAGCAACTTTCTAGCATTACGTGGCTGTTATTGTTGTGGCAGCAGCTGCTCCACTCCAACCCTGACACAACGAAAACATCACGAACAACAACAACAACAAGGAGGAGCAGTTCAGCAGCCAACGCGGCAAGGAGCAGAAGCAGCTACAGCAACGGCAACGGCAACAACATGACGTCGGCAAAAAGTTGGCTCGGCCCGTTGCTAATGCTACTGCTGGCCACGTCCGTCAGCGGCTGGGGAGGCAGGCAAGATGGTGAGTATTTGCCGCCAATAAGTAGCGCTATGATAAGAATTTATAATTCGTTTAAAGTAATCAGAGCACAGTGGCCTTTCTTCAACTATTTTGTGGGCATCACATTTAATGGTTGAGAAATTTACTTTCATTCAAGGCTGAAAATCGATCCAGGTTTAGGAGCCACTGTTCGGAAAAAAAACATCAAGTTTCTTCTTGATATTTTAGTGGGTATAAAATTATTGAACTATCAAAGCCCCATTTACCTTTACTAGACCCACTTGATGACAAAAGATTTGCATTCTTTAATCGTCTCTTAGGGGGCGCGCACACATGCAGCTGAAAGATGAACTGAAGGCAGAACTTAAGGCTGATCTGGACAAATAAACACGCTCCCCCCATGCTGGTGTGCACTGCACAACCAGCACTGGGTTGATCTTTAAAATTCGGTTTTAAGCTCAGCTTTGCAGTAACATTCAAACAGGTTTTTTTTTATTTCGGCTTGCTGACGTACTAAAATATCATGGTTCATCTTTCAGCCGCATGTGTGCGGGCGCCCTTAGAAATCACAGCTCTTACCAATACCGATCAATCGAATTCGGAATCGGGAACAGGCCTGATAATGAATTCATAGATCAATGTTTTTGTTTAAAAATAAGATTTCAGCCGCCTTGCTGAACGTTCTTTCTGATTCTGTTGACGACGGCCACGGTCTTTAAGCAGCGCATGTCATCTGTGCTGTTCTATAAAGTGAAAATAAATAAAAACATTTTATTTACCTTTCGAAATTCAAGAGGTTCGGGAACTCTTTGTGGGTGGCTTTGCTCCAGGTACACTCTTAAAGATTCAATATCATCTAGATAGTGTCAAAGTCGTCGAATTCTTTCGAAGCATTCGATTACGCTGGCAGTTGTTCGGGAGTAGGATCTTTTAGGGACGCCAGTTTATTTTCAATTAAATCAATGTAACGGGGAGCTTTTTGAGCCCCCTCCGTTTTTTTTTTTTTTTTTTGTACCTTCTGGTGTTAGTCTTAGGAATTTTTTTGATGTGCCAAACATTTTTTATTTAAACATTTTTAATTTCGGTAGGGAAAATTTTAGTGGGAGTATAAATGGATTTCAGCGTCACGTGACGCTGGGCTGAAGTCATGCATACTTTACGTTGTTGTCTCATGGGATGAGGGATGAATGAGGGTGGAAACAGGAAAAAAAGTGGGGGAAAGTGGTGAAAAGAAAATGGAAAGAGGGGGAAAGTGGTGGGAAGTGGGAGGAAAGGGACGATGACTAAACGGTGACTTGACAGTGACAAAACAGTGAGTTAAGTAGTGACGTTACAATGACTTGACAGTGAAAAAACACTGTCTTGACGTGTCTTAACAGTGACTTAACAGTGACCACACAGTGACTTAACAGTGACTAAACAGAAACTTAACAGTGACTTGGTAACTCAACAGTGATTTGACAGTGACTAAACAGTAACTTGAAAGTGACTCAATAGTGTCTTGACAGTGACTTGACAGTTACTAAACAGTGACTTGACAATGACTTGAGAGTGACCAAACAGTGACCACACACTGACTTGACAGTGACTATTATGTGACTAATATGTGACTAAACAGAAACTTAACAGTCACTTAACGGTGGCTAAACAGTGACTTAACAGTGACTTAACAGTGACTTTACAGTGACTAAACAGTGACTTGACAGTGACTTAACAGAATTACAGAAAAAAAGGAAGAACACATCAGCCAATCAGCCAATGAGCTTGTTATTGGTATTTCTACTCCCTGTTTTCTTCTTTTGAAAGAGTGTCCCAACTGATTTATATATCATTGAGAGAGCTTGTGATTTTGAAATGAAGCCCTTAAATTTAGCATCATGTTTCACATCAAAGCCTCGTGAGTGTGAACGACACTTACACCGTCCGTCTTTCCTTAATCTAGTCTGGTATCTATTTTTTCAATAAGCATTTAGCAAAACAATTGATCTTTCTGTGTTTTCACATTTTCTGCTGCTTCCAGTAGTTCTGTATGTAGACCGCATATAATGGGAATTATCAATGATATTGTTACACATGTAGCAGAAGTTCCTGTGGTTGCTCTATCAAAAAATGATAATAATGTTGACAGATCTTCTAATATCAGAAGTTCATCTGTCCTCCTCCCGAAGTCCTGCAACACCAACAATTTAAATAAACATGTAATGATCAATTAACAAAAATTGTACTCTTACCTTGAAGTTTCGATACATCGATAGCGGGTCAAAACAATCTATGGTTGGCCAAATACAAAACTATCGATAGTATTGATAGTGCTATCGAAGTTTTCACAACACTATTGTAAATCATATCCAAACTGAGAGTATGCCGGGTTTCAATAGGGAAAGGTTAAGTTGTAACATGGCAATACAAAAATAGCATGTTCCAGTGATTTTTAGAAGCGGACGTATTCGACCATAGTCAAAAGCTTTTAATAAACATTTAAATTGCATTGAAAGTATAGGCATAAATGTTGCTACGAAAGAAAACCTTAAGCTAGATAATACAAGGCAACAAAATTAGACTTTATCCAGTATATTGAAGGGTTGGTGGTAATTCTAGATGAATTCTAGAAACGGCAGACAAGGTTTTTGCTCTACCGTAAAACCCTCTCAAATTTGTTTGGTCCCGACGCGATCAAGATTTTAGTGTTGCACAGTCCACGCTCTCAGTTGCTACGCTATGTTATGGGTTTTTTCTAAATGACTTTATACGCTTAGCGTATATACCAAAACTCAGTTCCTCTAGCACTTATCATTTCTGGAATTTGAGCATTCTTACGGACATGCCCAAATTGACTCAGCTGTAATGCTCAACTTCTTATACCCTTTGCATCTTAGGTACAGTGTAAAAAAAAAACCACTGTGCAAAGGGCAGAATCTCAATTTAAAAACATTTCATTTAATTTTGAGGCATTATTTTTAGCGTCAGCTGCCGCAAGTGGCATGCCATCCCATCCCATTCCATCTCCACCCCTCCCTACACCCCCTCGGTTATGCTCAATTGAATCCATAAGTAGTTTGTGACCGCAGATCTGCGTTCGTATAATGCGTTTCAACTGTTTCTCCCTGAGCGAATTTGCCCAAAAAAAGCAACAGCCGACGCCGACTCCGCTCCAGCAACAGCAACAACAACAACAACAACTGGCTATGGCAAATTGTACGGAAATCGTCCGAAACAGCCAACAACCGATGCCCAACCGACGACCACCGACCGCTGACCATAATTCACTCAAGTTAGACAAAAGCATTTCGGTTGCCGCCCCTCCTCCTACTCCCTCGGTTGAAACGAAAGTCCAAAATCCCAAATACGGAACGCAAATGAGTCTGAGGCATAGCGTCATGCTCTTTGAGCTGTGTTTATTTGTTGGTATGTTTGTGTGAGTGTTGATGTATAGTGCGTAAGCAGACAATAAGGGTGGTCCCAGTCCAAGTCCTGCTGTCCCTCTAAAACACTTGAAATTGTGCACACCCATAAGTGTGGGCATTATAATTGGGTTAAGCAGTTGTTGGCGCGTACAAGTTGTCATTATAGATCGAGATAGATAAATGGATAGATGGTTAGACGGATAAAGTTTTTATTTTTGTTTCTGTTTTTGGTAAGGAAATTGCCTGTCATAATAAGGGATAATTGTAGGGAATGAGCCAGCAGTAAGTATGGTAGATGTCAATTCAAAAAGTTGTCAAATTATTATGTGTTGGGGGAAAATTGTTTTGAATTTCCAAGGGAGATTTGTATCAAAGTAGAGCAAACTAAAAGGAAAATGATTATAAAATTATTATTCTCCAGCAGACTGAGTGTCCTATGTAAATGCCTTCTCCCAATAAACTATTTTATAATTCAGGGAACAAAACAAAAATACAGTACTCAAAGTTGGGAAAAAGTAACACTTCTTGAAGGAAACTAAGCCTATCATATATTCTTTCATAAATTTCAAAACACATAAAATTCAGAAAACGTCAATTGAAGCGGGTTTATCTGTATAGATGAGCTTTAACATAGCCCCACAAAAAATAGTCTAAAGGCGTTAAATCGCACGATCTAGGCGGTCCCGAACGTGAAATAAAATGTTCATCGAACTCGCCTCTCAATAAGTCCGTTGTTGCGCGTGCTGTGTGGCCTGTGGCACCGTCTTGTTGAAACCACACGTCATGCAAGTCAAGCTCTTACATTTTGGGCAAAAAAAAGTTGGATATCATCTCACGGTACGCTCACCATTCACGTTAGTAACGTCAATCATCTTTGAAGAAGTACGGTCCAATGATGCCACCAGCCCATAAACCGCACCAAACTGTGACCTTTTCTGGATGCATTGGTAGCTCTTGCAATGCTTCTGGCTGATATTCACTCCAAAATCGACAATTATGCTTATTTACGTACCCATTAAGCCAAAAATAAGCTTTGTCGCTGAACACAATTTTTCGGTAAAAAAGTGGATCTTCGGCCAACTTTCCAAGAGCCCCTATTCACCAAAATTCTACGTTGCGGTAGGTCGTTCGGCTTTAGTTCTTGCACCAGCTGTATTTTGAAAGGCTTCACACCTAAATCCTTCCGCAAAATTTTCCACGTTGTTGAGTAACAGAGGCCCAATTGCTGCGAACGGCGACGAATCGATAATTGATGGTCATCATTAACACTGGCCGATACAGCTGCGATATTTTCTTCAGTTCGCACTCTACGTAAGCGTGTTGGTGGTTTAATGTCCAACAATGTAAATTTGGTGCGAAATTTAGTCACAATAGCCCGAATAGCCGCTTCAGTGGGTCGATTAAACTGACCATAAAATGGAAGAAGCGCGCGATGAACTTTCTTAACAGAGCACGCATTTTGATAATAAAATTCAATAAATTGCAAGCGTTGTTCGTTTGTAAGACGATTCATGGTTAAATTATAGACCAAACTGAAGATGTTTGACAGTGAAACAAAACACGAAACGTGCGTGAGCTGTTTAAACCAGTGTTGCCAAAAAGATAATAGCTGAAAAATCACCCTTTACTTCGTCTTGTCCTCATTTACCGCTAAACGCATTAGTTCTGACTGCCTTTCAATCTCTGAAAAAGCCCTGCTTTACGCCCGTTCACTTTTGCTGATTATGTCAATATCATTGGATTTTTATGAAGAAACGCGCCCGCTCTGTTGGTGACAGTGGCGCAGTTTATCCACAGTCCGTAGGATCGCCCTGCCTACTTTTGTTCCAAATGGTTCGGAGAGGTTCTTCGTCATCGTGCAAAGTCGAACGTACTTTGCTAGTATACCAAAAGTAAACAGGGCTTTAAAGAACCTTGACCTTATCTGTGTGTCAAAGGCTGATTTATAATCAACAAAAAGATGGTATGTTTTGATGCCTCTCTCGTAGGTCTTCTCCAGGATTTGTCGTAATCTGATCTGTGGTGGATAACACTGATAAGGTCCCATTAGTGTGTCAATAAGCGGCTTTAACAAACCTTATATAAACGATAGGCATGCTTTATTAACCAAAAAAGGCAAAGAAGTTAGTGCATGCCCCGTACCAATTCCACCATAGACTACTTTTAATTGATCTTTCATCTGTTAACAACCGCTGGACGTTCTATTGTGTGCATTTCATTCACAAACTTATCAACCGCGTGAAATCGACTCTTGTGCTTTCTGTTTTTATGAAAATTTTTGGCTGATGAAATTATTTTTTTTTTATTTAAAAAAGAAAGTTGTTCTTTTCAAGTTGTGATCAATGTAGAGCTAAATAAAAGAAAATTTAAGAAAATAACTGTTCATACGCCAAAAATATAAGCCTGTGAACAGATGCTCATTAGTTGTCAAAAGTATTTACACACGTTTTCTTTGCATCAAAAGTATTTACACACAACTAAATTTAATTTTTTTAATTTAATATTCAATGGTAACAAAAGATTCTTAAAAATATTAAAAAACATAACTAATATTTAGTTATACCACCTTTGACATCAATGACAGCTTGCAGCCTGACGGGTAGTTTGTGCATATTCTTTGGTCAATTTGGGCCAATTGTCCTCAATTTCAGCAATGGCTTCTTCGCGATATTTCTCAATGGTCCTCTTGTTTTTAACCAAAACCCAAACGTTTTTATTGTTATTTAGTTCAGAGTTTGGTAGAGGCCAGGGAAGAACCGCCTGATTTAGGTCTTTCAAAAATTTGGTTGGTACCCTACCCTTATGTCATGGAACATTGTCCTGCTCTAAAATCCAGTCATACGTTGAAAAAAGTCTGTTTCTTAATGTGAAATCATGATCATTTAGTATATGGAGGTATCCGTTTTGGTTTAGTGTCCCTACTATCGGTACCATGTGTCCGAATCCGTAATAGGAAAGGCATTCCCAGAACATCACTGTGCCACCACCAAACCTATTGATTGGCTGTGCTGCCAAATGCTTTTGATTTTATTTTTTAAATGCATAAAATTCTTGCTATAAGACCCCTGGAACTGTTGGCAGTTGGATTATTTACAACAACTCCAAGTAAGTGCCTGCATTGTCTTTGGTCCAACACAGGTTTTCGACCTGTTCTTTTTAGATTTTTTAAACTTCCAACTGTATCTTTTTTTTACTAAATTATATACCGTTTTTCGCGAGATTTGATACAACTTAGCTAATTCGACTGCAGAGGTATCGGTTTTAAATTTATCAACAATTTCAGCCCGGTGCTCAACGGTTAGCTCCTTTGTTTTTGACAATTTTAGTAAATGATTAAATTAAATTATCTGTAAATTTATTAAGATAACTAGAACAAATAGAACCTACACTTGTCACTGCAAACCAAATATTAATGACGAACTTGCATTGTGTAAATACTTTTGACGTAAATTATTGTGAGAAAAATATAAGTGTCTTTTTAGTCAAAGTCTTTGGATCGGACATTTTTAACACTAAATTTCATTTACAGCGATAAGGGCATAACATTAAAAACCGAATACTTTAATTCTGAAAAGTATTTTCTTGCCGCGTTTATAGCTTAGTGCTCGCCAGAGTCGTTACAAGAAATTTGTAAAGGAAGTTTGACCTTGTGGGTGGAAAGGGCTGGAAAATCATATAAGGGTCAATGTGAAATCGCAGTTCCACAGCTACAGGATCTTCATGGTAATACAAGTGCCTAAGAAACTGCTTTTTAAAACCTCAAATGACCACACTCAATCAACAATGCGAATGCATTTAACAGAAATACGAATTCACACAGAAATAACTACATAGCCGTGATAGTGACAATACTCAACCGCAATAAATACCATGGATGACCAATGGTAAAGAATATAGTCAAAATCATAAAGATTTTTCAAACTACTTTCTGCGGGGAAATCATGCAAGGATCAATGCATAAGCTCAATTCCATGATAAGAGACCTCCATGGACCATGGTAATAAAACCACATAACACTTAAAAAAATGCTTTTCAAGACCAAAAAATGACATCACATAACTACAAAAATATGATTACGACAATACTAAACCGCGATATATACCATGGATGACCATTTTTTTACTGATCTAAGAGCTATTTTTTTTGGCAACAGGCGTCATTCTGAAGCTTAAGAAAATTGTCTCGCTTTGAGGCGCCGACACGCGCAAGCATACGTCACAACAAGTGTAATTGCCTTACATAATAGTAAGTTGAAAGAACAAAATTCATGATTATTGACGCACGGCGGCAGCTGGGCGCAGCAGGTACAGTGTGCGCGATCGAGACCCGCTTGGCACTGAAGCAGATGTTTGCAAATTATAACATATGCAGTGTGTGTCTTGTTTGCCGACTCGATTTTATTTGATAAGATTGGTTTTTTACTGTTTTTGTTGTTGGACTGCTCCCAAACTAAAATTTCGTGACCACCTCTGGTATAAAACATTGTTCATAATCACATCTACAAAGTAAATTATCATTACAAGCTAATGAAATAACACTTATCTTTATTTACTTTCGTTTTTCTGTTATACTATAACTGTTATCAAAAAACACTTTGAACATATATTATTTTTTGGTGTTATTGAAAAACAGTAAAATTTTTTCTCTCAACATTTTTCGGTTAACAGAAAACACAAAAAAAAACAAAAATAAAAATTAAACTCAGTGAGAAACCAAAATTGCTTATGATTTTTGTGTTTCTCTCAGTGAGAAACACTTTTATGTTGTTGTGTGTTATGCTCCGCTCTGTTGAAAAAAAACATCTTGTGTAAATACTTTTGACTAGGTTTTTATTTCTATTTTTTTGTTTTTAACGGTCAATTTCGAATTTAAGAACAACTCGCACTCAAAGTAAGAATTTTCAAAAACGAATTGCTCTTACCAAATTTTAGACCGAAACAGGATAAGATCAAGAGTGTACCTACCAAATTGTAGAAGTTGTGAGTTTTTCTTAAATATCAGGGTCGGGGGGTGGCATAAAATTGATCTGCCTGTTATATAGATGTGCACAAAATCATTATACCCCTCGCACTTTTGGTATAGGGTATGCAAATATTAATTAACCAACCAATTAGTATCGCTGTAAGCAGCGTTCCTTTCGCCGCCCTTTAAAAAATCCATTTCCCTCCCTATGGGAAACAAACTTTTCGACTTGCCCCAGTAAGAATTTCCCATCCCTCGCCACTTCACACATGATTCCTTACAAAGCCTTGGGCTCTTACAAGATTAATGCCCCTGATTACTGTCAGTTCATAAGATCTAATGTCAAAGGCAACTCTTTGAGAATCTAAATTTTGTTTTCCTGTTGTCTAAAGCTCTCGCTCTCCCTCTCCCTCTCTCTCGCTCCTCTTTTTGTTTTATTTTATTTAATTTTTTCCTTTTCGTTGAGCCACTCTAATCCATAGCCAGAAAAACAAACCGAAAATATCTCCGGCAAGCCCGTCATTTCAACTGTCTATACACTTTTGTACGCTTGTCTGTCCGTCTGTCCGACTGTTGGGTTGACGCTGTCGTGGTTGTATATTTGCTTTTAGCTTGTATTTACTTATGTTCGAACGGAACACGGAGGGGGGTAGCGAATTAAGGACGAAGGGCAACGTGCGATAATGTTGCTGCCGTTGTTGTTGTTGTTGTGCAGCAGCGGCACTTACGCAAAAAGTATTGAATCATGTTGGTAAAATTATGCACGGTACTTGAAATTGGCGAAACAATTATTTCTCGGGCGGTGGCTGCCCGGCAAAGTATGCTACACTTTTCACACACCCAGCGAGGCAGGCAGGCAGGCAGGGAGCCCGCTGTGCGTATGGGCCGCATTATGACAGGCAGCAGGAGCGAATACTCGTAAAAAGCACAAGTCATTGGACAACTCTGAGCTGCGGCTCAGTCAGGCTCAGAGTTCAGAGCACCGCGTGCTGATCCTGCGCATGAGTACCTTTTGTTTGCCGCAAATGTAAAAAAAAAAAAAAAAATACAACAAAATAAAAGAAAGGAAAGGAATAATAAAATAAAATGTGTATCGCTGTAAGTGCGTGTTTTTGTGTGTGTGTGTGTGTGCGGCATGGCACGGTGTTGCCGCTTTAGCTGTGGCTGTAGCTGCGCACATTCGTCTCTTCTTGCCAGTTTTCTGTATTTGAATGCGTAGCCCTCCTATCCCACCCTAGAGAAGCCCAACTCCCTGCCAATCGTGCCCAAACATTAAGCTATATATATATATATATATATATTTGTATGTGTGTGAAGCACTTGGAGGGTGGTTTTACCATTTTCAATATGTATGTCTGTCTGTGTGTGTGTGTGTGTGCAGCCATTGTATAGGATATAGTACTTATTCTTGTGTGTTTTATACCCTGGCCTGGCATGCCTTTAGCTAACTTTCCGTTTTCGTTTCGTTTCTTTCTCTATGCTTTGGCTTGTTTCCTTTTTTTCCTGTTTTTTTTTTTTAATATTCACAATTGCCATTTCGTTAGTTTTCTCAATGTGTGTGTGTGTGTGCGACATTATTATTATTACGAACAGTTTTTGGTTGCTTTGCTTGTTCAACTCACTTATTTATGTCTCCCTTCCACTCCCCTCCCTTGTTAGAGGGTCGTAAATTTTTTGGCCCCTTATGCGCACGCACTTAAATACAATCATAATAATAATTGAAACAATTTATAAATTAAAAAGCCACAAATCTTGGCACCAAACTTGACATTACAATTAGAAGAGCAACCGAAGAAAGTGGATAACCAAAGAAATATAAATGTATTGTATATACACATAAACGTAAGCGAGGCACAGTGGGCGAAATGGTCCATCTAGCAATGATAAATAAGTAACTTTAATCTATTTAGATTTTAGTCAAAGTTTCATTTAGCTGGCTCAAGGTCAACGGTGAATTATAATAGTCAACACAAATCAACAAAGATTTATTACAACATTTGGAATAGAAATGGTATGCCCGTAATATTGCTGTTTCGAGAATTACCACAATTCCCTCATCAGCAGACTTTTTAAGAATTTTAAGAACACAAGTTTACAAATAATCAATGATTTTCTAATCCTCTTCAATTTGATGTCAATCCTTATGTAAAATCACTTGCTGAATCCGAATCTAGAGTTTAAATAAATCTCAGTAGAACAGGTTTCCAGATAATACCAAATTACCGGTTTTTTGCATTTTTGAAAAAGGACTTCTCACTTAATTACAAATATCTCAGTTATGAAATAACTTATGAATAAGTTTTAGACACCAAATTAAAGCTAATAAAATGATCTTTCAATCATACATACATCATTTTATTGTCAATTTTCTAGTGTAAATGCTAATTACAAAGATATCGTTCATTTTGTTTCATTATAATCGAAAATTTGATTTTCTCATAATTTCTGATATGTGCGACTTATTTGTAGTTAGGACTTCTGAAATTTCTAAGAAAAGAAGTGTCATCTTAACGGAACAACATTAAATTGAATTGGGAGTCCTCCAACAGTTTTCTGGAGGTCTGCTCAAATTTTCCAGTTATGTTCCTTGTAGTTGATCAAATCAAGCAATTTTGATTCATTGGGTTCTTTTATATTAACGGCATCCGTTAGCGGTATCGAAGGAAATCAAAGCCCTAGAACTGCAGCACTCTTACTTGTTAGATTTGGAAACATCTGTAATTTTGGTACGGAAAGGGTGTCAGTATGGACCAGCACCAGTGTTGCTAGTCTGCACTAATAAACAAGTGAGAAAGTCGGTCAAGCCCGACGGTGATTCACTTATTTGCTCATAACTTGAGAACCGCTCATCCGATCTTTATCATTTTTTCGGCAAATCGATACATATTGCTAATCACTAACTATCTCCGTCTGTCCGTCTGTTCTTCCGTCCGTATGAACAAACAGATCTCAGAGATGGTAAGAGGTAGAGGTTTGATATGTATGGGACAAATGATTCTTATACTTGCAGGCAGATCAAGTTTATTTTAATTTTGCGCGCCCCCTCCCGCCCCCGCAATATGGAAAAAACGTCATATCTCCCACAGTTTTGTAGATAGATGATTCGTACCTTTTAAAGATAGCTAGTCATTAGTAATATGTATCGATTTCTTGAAGAAATGATACAGATCGGATGAGCGGTTCTCAAGCTATGAGCAAATAAGTGAATCACCTCCCCCCCCGCCACCACCCTTTCACAACCACATCTTAGAGAGAGAAAGAGAGGGAGAGAGAGAGGGAAGAGAGAGGAGAGAGAGAAACGTAGAGATGAGCGCAGCTGCAGCACTGCATTCAGCTCCTATTCTAGGTAAAAAGTATAATATAGTCGGGCTTGACCGACTTTCTCACTTGTTTTTGCAAATTTCTTGCAACATTTTCAGTGTATTAAGCTATGCACTTTGGCAGCCGATCCTGAGTCAACCTGTTTACCTACAATGATGAACTTAAACTTATTTTAAAGCTATTTAAATTTCTTCATAGTTTAAATCGGCAATACTCGAAGAGGCAAGAATCGCGCGTATCTTCAATGTTTTGTCCACTCTAACAATAAATGCACTTTTAACGTCCACAAGAAATCAATTAATTAAAAAAATATAAAATTTTCTTATTCAATTTTTTTCTTCAGATTCAATTCATCTTTAAAACAAAAAAAAACGATCTGCAATCGGAGTATCCGTTTGGTTTTTATACGTTCCCAAACGTTACATTTGAAACTTAAAATATAAATAATCGGCCATCAATTTTTTTGATTTTTGCAACGCCAAATTCGCCACTGAGCGGCGTTAGTGGCATGTTATACCAGATCGCTATCTCATTAAGCATTGGATGTTTTTCAAGCATGTCGAAACTTGTCGGCGGATCAAGCAAATATCTTCCTAACTGTTTTTTTATATCGTGTTTTATTGCAGATAGCGAAACGTCAATACCATTATCTATTGGTTGGGTTCCATCGAAATCTTTACTTATTGAAAATATAATTCTTAACACTGCTCGACAAAATGAGACTCGATTTTCCCCCATTGGACCAAACCAACTTTTTCTAAAGTAAATTGACCTGCTGATCACGAAAATTGCCATATAAAAAATTAAAACGCTTGTAGATTCATAACTATACAAAATTGTTATGTTTTTTTAATTGGACAGTAAAAAATATTAAATTTACTTTAAAATAAGACCTCACATGAAATCGGACATGAAATGGCTTTTTTATTCAAGTTTTGGTGAAAATGGGCAGACTGACAAGATTTGAAATAACTTCAGCATTTACAGAAACCAAGTGATTCTTACACTCAAGAGTCAGATAATTTGATGTTCCCCTGATCGTACGGTACACTGTGACGGTATGACACTTAATTGTGACGCTACTGGACGCAGTGTAAACCGAACCTTAGTTGCTGTTGGAAATTATTGATGGCGTGTTTACCCCTAGAAAAATTATGTTTAATCTTAATTTAATTTCTAAGAACGTTTGGTAAATTAAGTCCAGAAAAGGCCCAAATTTAAATGCAAAAAGAGCGTTAACTTATTTTGCAATGTTTAAGGGTTGCATGTTAGAACTATCGAACGAGATAACAAAAAGGAGTCGCTTAAAATAACGTATTTTAATTACTTCAAACTGTCAATAAAAAATTAAGGTGCTAATTGGGTTCCACACCTGTTATGCGTAAATTGCCGTAGAATTTCGCAAAAGTAAGATTTAGAAGAAAAAAAATTTTGTATTTGATAGTCTAATGATTTAAAGGGTACAACAAGAGATCCAGAATACGTTCGAAAAAATTGATTCGAAACCTTCAGTATTTCTAGCTAGTTTTCAGGTAACACGGGCCTAGCCGAGCAATAATCAAAGATCCTTAATTGTCATTCCTACAGATTAATTCAAATTTTCATATAAAATTTTCAAATTAAAATAATTATCAACAGTTTTCACAATGTCTCTGAAATTTCACTTTCTGAACTCGAACCTCAACGCCTTTTATGAAAATTTGAGTGTCGAAAGCGATGAGCAACGAGAAAGGATTCACCAGGAAATGATGTTAATTAAGCACAGGTACCAAGGCAACAGGGGCTTTAATAATTATTGTCATGGACTCATTCGAGAGTCTCAAAGAATCGCATACTGCCGCAAAAAGTGGTGCGCTATGTTTTGAAAGTGATTAATAAAATGAAATTTTATTGATTTTGCAATAAATATGTTTTATTAGAATAATTCTACGCCTGAGCTCATTAAAACCACGCACTTAAGTCAGAAATAACAGCCCCAGCGGTATCTGAAGAAAACTATAGTTTTGTCTATTTTACCGAAAAATTCATAAAAAATCCACCTTATGTCCGATTTCTGAATGTGAGGTCTTATTTAAAACTAAATTTAATATTTTTTACTGTCCAATTAAAAAAACATAACAATTTTGTATAGTTATGAATCTACAAGCGTTTTAATTTTGATAAATTTTTAAATTTAGCAAAATAAAATAATTTTTTTTCTTGAATTGAGCCCATAGCTCTAACAGCACAGATCCCAGCTCATTTTTCCGAGAACAAATTGATTGGCCAAGTATTTTCTTTTAAAATTTGTTTAGAGCTTTCAAATCGATTGAAAAACATAAAAGCTATGAGAGTTTAAGTGGAGGCAACTTTTGGAAAAATCGAAAAAACCGTTTATCGATAATATCTCGATAACGCGTCGATAGAATTTTTTACATGACAATTTTCGTGATCAGCGGGTCAATTTTACTTTAGAAAAAGTTGTTTGGAGCTTTGGGGAAAAATGCTGTCGAGCAGTGTAATAATAAAATTTTTAAATTTTTTTTTTTTTTTTTTTTTGGAAAATGGTTTTAAAAATAAAATAAAAAATAAAGTCATCCAATTGCAAAAAAGATTTTTGTTACCCTAACGGTTTCATTGAAATCATTTTTTTAATTTTTTTTATATGTTCTCTTGAGTCCATTGTATTCCTATGTGTTCACTACTTTCACCGCAATTAAAACAGATGCCATAGTAGCGGTGTTCGCTTTTGTCGAAAGTTGAAAAATTTTTGTAAAGCGCTCCTTGCCTTTTTCCAGAATACCATTCGCCAAACTTCCTAAGCTTAAGATTTCAGTGGAATCAGTGATTCTCTTCAACTTTACTATCAGGGTAGTCAATGCAGGAATGAAACATCCAAAATATAAATTGTTCTCTTTCGGAAGAAAGTCTAATGTGATTGTACTTGTGTACTTTATCGCAAATAGCTCATAAACTCACATATTTATGCCTAGTGTGGCCTCCATAAATCCTAGAGTGCCAAAAATTCATCTTTTTCGTTTTTCCGCCATATCTTTGAAACAAGAGCTGATAGGACAAAACCAATGATACAGTTTTGTTCAGTGCAACCAATATTAACATAATCAGATAAAAATAGACCTGCACCAAAAACACTGTTGGGCTGTGTTATCTAAGTAATTGTAAAAGGAATTAAATTTAAGAATATTCAGTGTAGTCGTATTCAAGAATTGCTTTTTCATTGTATGAAAAATTGTGTAATTGGTAATTAAAAGTAATTAAATACGGGAAGTAATGAATACATTACAGCTCTGGTTGGAAGTAAACAAATATTGAACAAAACGCACTAGAGTTCTACCTCTTCATTCTCTTTGATTATTTCGAGTTATGCTGGACTTTTCTTCTTTTCAAATTGTACAAAATGCAAATAATCACGACTACTGTGAGACTGTTTGTACAACATTGTCCAATTATCACATTTAAATCAAATGTCGAAGCAATTGCTAGGCAGATTGAAGTGCTTAATGAGCTTTTGCCGTGTTTACTTAAGACTCAATTTCCTCATCACAGACAACTAAGATTTTACTCCTGAAACTTTCTTGAAAGCAAAAAGTCAATTTTGATATACAAATGGGATACTATAAACAAGAATTGTAAAAATTAGTTCAGTATATCCAGACATGACTCTACTATTAAAAAAATCATTAGAAAACTTTCGACAATATTTGAAATTTGCTTTTTATCAGTCATTTCCCTTTTCTACCACTGTGCACCGATTGGAAGCGGCTGCTGCTGTGGCTGCTCTTTTATGATTATCTTTTATCGTTATCTGGGTTGTCGTTAAATGAACAATGCCCGCAATTGAGGTCACATGCTCCTCTGATGGACCCCTCAGGCCGGCAATTGTTGTGCAATTTTGAGCATAACATCTTTGTATATTAATAGCTAAGACCTTTTTATTAATAAATTATTATGTATTTTGTCTTGCAGCGCCCACAAATTGCACATTTCCGGCACGCTGGGAGGGCTCCTGGTTCCTATCGGGCTATCAGCAATCCATACACATCAAGGGCTCCCAGTTTAGCTATCGCGGCAGGTGTGCGGCCGCTGATGGTAACAAATATCTGATAGTCGATGAGTAAGTAGCGTTCAAATTCAAATTGTAGAGACTCCGCTTAACAACTGAACCAATCATGAAACCATCGGCTGGCAAAGAGTGTTTTTCCTTTTGTTCTCGATTGTGAAAAGTGCGCCCTGTAATTGAATAAGTTTTCATTTCTGACTGAGTGAAAAAAAGAAAGAAAAAGGTGTGGTGTTTGGCAAAAAAAAAAAAAGGAAAAACAAAAACTGTGCTAAGGTAAGGCGACGGCACAGCACTAACCTCATTAAAATAGCAGGCGCACATACAGAGGCAGCGACATGGACATGAGATTCACATACCCGCGCGTACACTCAGAAAAAAGAAAGGCCTGTTAGAGTTATAGAACAAACTGATGGATATTTATAGCATTTGGAATTTAAAAAATTCTTTTTAGTTTTAACACAAGCATTACTTAAATAGAAACGAAAATTGTCTCAAGCAAGAATTAACTATACTTAAAGTAAGCCTAAAAACAACCTCTTGTGATTGAGTATGAAATAGACCAAAGCTTTATGTAGCAAAATGAATCTGTCTTTTCCAGTCAGAATTACAATCACTGTTTGGGTACGCCAAGCAAGCACTTGTGCCATTATGGAAAGCGTAGTAGTCAAATCATTTAAATAATTTCCTATTTCTATGAACTTCATACAAAACTAAGGGTATCAAAGTGCTTTCGGAAAATTCCAACATGTCTTCCGCTGATCAAATTCATTTTAATATTAACTTTTCAAAAATATCAATATTTTTGTTACATTTTTACAATTAAATAGTATCTTTCTTATCCAAAATAATATCATTCACTTAAATTGATATTAAATAATTTCAAAATGACACTAAAAATTCAAAAAATATCGATTTGAAATTTTGTACATATCAATTTCATATTTTTTCGTATCATATTGATATGAACAAACATAATTTTCTTTCTCAATGTGAATCTGTTTTCAAACATTCTTAAATTTCTGCTCATTCTCATCGGAATGATCATGGCTCTGCTAATTGGTGCGGCAAAAACAGCTGATTATATCAAAAGATGGAAATTGTTCAGAACAAATCAAATATCGATTGATCAAACTTGAAACCTAGGATAATATTTGGAGTTGCCCATAACCCTTTCCTTTCTACATATATTCCAAATATCGCTACATATATTCTGTTAATATCAGCAGTGTGACCGTTTGATATTTTGATGTTGAACAATCACACTGGAATTTAAGCTCACTCTAATAAGCCTTTAATTTCTAAAATTTAGCTGTTGTAAGTAAAGGGTGACTTTTTAGCAGATTTCGGATTGGAATAAAAAAAATATATGAAATATTTATTTGTGTCGACAGAACGATCTAAATAATTTTTTGTTAAAGATGATTTCATGAAAATGTTGACCGCGGCTGCTCCTTAAAAGAGTTCATACGCTGGGTCCAATTTTGGCATACTCTTTCCAACATATCGGCCTGTATGTTAAGAATAAATTCTTCAATATTAGCTTCCAATAAGTCAACTGCTGCGGGCTTGTTGCTATAGACATGAGTCTTAACATAGCCTTACAAAAATAGTCTAAAGGCGTCATATCGCATGATCTAGGCGGCCAATTGAACGGCCCCAAACATGAAACTCTCAATTGGGTGCTGTGTGGCAGGTGGCACCGTCTTGTTGAAACCACATGTCAGCCAAGTCCCACAAAACCGTTTGTAATC
The DNA here is from genome assembly GCA_018904235.1 of Lordiphosa stackelbergi. Taxonomy (NCBI): domain Eukaryota; kingdom Metazoa; phylum Arthropoda; class Insecta; order Diptera; family Drosophilidae; genus Lordiphosa; species Lordiphosa stackelbergi. The sequence goes on from JAEIFU010000019.1 coordinate 26,938, forward strand.
ATCGCACTGTGGCGCTCTCCATTTACAGTAACGTTCCTACCTTCGTCATCTTTAAATAAATACGGTCCCATGATGCCACCAGCTCATAATCCACACAAAACAGTGCATTTTTCAGGATGCATTGGCAGTTCTTGCAATGCTTCTGGCTGCTCTTCACACCAAAGAGGGCAATTTTGTTTGTTCCCGAATTAAGCTTCGTCTCTGAACACAACTTTCCGATAAAAAAGTGGATTTTCATACAACTTTCCCAGCGCTCCATTCACCAAAAGTTAGCCGGTGTGGTAGATCGTTAGGCTTCAATGCACCAGCTGAATTTTAAAAGGTTTTATACCCAAATTCGAACGCAAAATTTTCCATGTAGTGGAGTAACAGAGCTCCAATTGCTGCGAACGGCGCCGAATCGATAATTCACGGTCATTAACAACACTGGCAATTGGGCTTAGAATTTTCTGTGGACAGCTCCTTATTGCTATTATGCATTTGACTGAAGCAGAAATTGCTATCTCAGTGTCAGCTAAAGTTTGTAAATATGAATCTACGTCCGATTTCAATTTTGTTTCCGTAGATGTTAGAGTAGGTTCTGAGATGGATATGGAATCTGGTTCTTTAGATGTTATAGTTACTGGGTTAGATTTCATATCTGGATACTGATTCAGACGTGATTTTGATTGTTTCAGTTTCCAAGTCGATTGAGGCAAGTTGTAATTTAGTTTTTGACTTTTTGACTCATTTCCTGTTACTGTTCCAGTTTTGTATAATCAGTTTCACTAGGGTTATTAGAAACTGTTTCTGTTTCTTGAGTATTGACCTTTGTTTTTGAAAACGAATCTGAATGAATTTCTGTTTCCTTTTTTAGGTGTAATTCCCTTTGATCTAGATTTAGGATCTGGTTGATTGTCTTGTTTTGATTTCTCAACTGGTTTTGATTGTTCTGATTCCATTGTCAGTGGATGTATTCCTGATTCTATTTTCTTATGTTGGTTTGTTTGGGGTTGCTAATTTTGCTCTTCACTCCAGTCAAAACACTTTTTGCTGATTTTTCCTCTTGTTTAAATTTTTGGCCTTCTCTGATTGTTTTGTTTGGTTCATGTTGTGTCTCCCTCCTTTTTACATTTCTAATTTTCTTATCTTTGCACACTTGTTCCTGATCCATCTTTAATGCCTTATCCTGATTATGTGTTGAAATATTTTTATTCATTTCCACTAAAGGTTGGCCTGGTTCTGATTCCATTTTATTCTCATATCTTTACTAGATCGTTTTCTTAGATTTTTCTCGAACAGATGTCAGATGTCACGGACTATGATTGATTTAGGTTCCGTTTGCTTTGATTCTGTAGTTTCTAGAACAGGTTGTGATTCCTTCTTATTATGCCTTGTTTTTCTATATTTATCCTTAGTGGGATTATCTTCAATGCAGTTAATTCTTACGAGGTCTCATTTTAAAGCTTTCCTCAATCCGTTCCGAGTGTCTGGTAGCTGTTTCTAGTACTGAATCTTTGTCATCTAGTTTCGGGTTTCTATTCGAATCCTTATTGGTTTTTTTTTAGGTGTTGTATATACACAGAAGATTCCATTTAACTTTCGGATCATTTTTCATTTTGTCTCGTGTTTATTCTATAAAAAATAATGTGTTTCTCAACGCCTCCCCAGTTTTCCTCGGGTTCCGAATTTTAATATCCATCTTTATTGATTCTTCCTTAAGGAGTATTTAGAACTAGTTCCGTTTCAACTTTTGTTGATTTTGGTTCGGATTGGTTTTTCTTTACATCGACGCTTTCTAGGGAGCTTTCTTGAACAGTTTACGAGAGTTTATCATTATGTCTGGTGCTGCTTTTATTTTCCATATTTACCGCCTCAACGCTTTCTTTGGCACGTTCTGACTCTGCTGTGTCTGATTTTGGCACTAGTTCAATTTCATCTGGCATCGGTATTTTAACCGTATTCTTACTGGCATTTCCTTTGTTAGTTCTTTGTACTAGTTCAGGGTCAACTTTTATTGCATCAGGTATGGATTCTTTAGGTTCGTTTTTCTCTCCATCTGAAATTTCATGATTTGTTTCAGACACATTTTCATATCTTCTTGAATTTCTATTCCTATTCTTAACGATGTCTTGAGATGGTTCCGATTCAACTGTGGCTGATACTGGTTCTATCCGCACTCTTCATATACATACATGTTGGTGGTTTAATGTCCAACAATGTAAATTTGGTGCGAAATTTAGTCACAAGATTCCGCATAGCCCAAACTGACCATAAAATGGAAGAAGTGCACGATGCACTTTCTTAATCGAGCATAAAATTGAATAATCTGCAAGCTGTGTTCGTTTCATAGATAAATTATAGACCAAACTGAACATGTTTGACAGTCACATGTGGCACAAAATCAGCTGATCTGCCAAAACGAAAGTTGCTAAAAAATCACCCTTTACTTAGCTGAGCGTAGAAAATTATTTTGTGTTGGATAAACATGGAGTTTTGAAGATTTTTTTAGATATAAATATAATTTAATAAAGAACACTTTGTACTTACTTTAATTATGATAATTCTTGTTTGAAGAGTAAATTGGTATAAAATTATAATTTTAATTATTTTGAATTATTTTGGTACCAGTCTTATTCACTAATCATAGCAAAACACTTTTTTTTCTGAGTGTACCGACAGTGAGAACCTGAACCTGTCATCAACGTTATCGTTGTCGCTATTGTCTGGCAGCTGCCGTTGCCTGTTAAACGGGTTTCAGTTCGAGTTTGTTTGCCTCTCCAGATCCTTTCTGGCCATGCCACTTCGTAATTCGAATGTTTGACAACAGCCAGTCATGTACCAAGAACAAAAACTAACTATCCCATACACATTTATACATATAAATATATATATATATACTTTCTATATATGCTACTTGTAAACTAAATCAAACTTTTTTGTGTTTTTTAATTTAGAAAATCCTTTGCCTTTTGCCTTTCTCTCTCTATTTTGGCAGAGGCAAACAGGCTAAGTACTCTGGTTGTTGTTGTTGATTTCTTTTGTATGCATTTTCATTTCAAATCGAAAACGAAACTGGCTTTTTGTGCTGCGAGTATTTTGATTTTGTGTATGAGCCGTTTTCTCAGTCCTTTTGTTTTTGAGAAAACTGTTTTCCGATTTTTGATTTTTTGCCATGTTTTTTCCCACTTATAAATAAACATATAAATAATCTAAGTTTTTGTGTTGTAGTTGAAACAAAATATATTTCATTTCGCTGTCGTAAATATCGTAAACATAAGTATATTAAAAAAAAAAAAACAAAAACAAAACTCGAGTCCCATGTATATCGTACGTATGTGCCGTTTACCTACCTACCATTTTTAGGAAACTAACAAAAATAATTCCCGAAACATTTTGCCTAACCTCTAATAAAAAAAAAACAAAGAATTCAACTGAATTTCTTTTCATTTTCAACATATTCAATTGAAGTTTTTACATATTTTTAACATCACTTTTCCACAAAACATATACTTTATGAATTTCTTGCGTTTTTAAGTGTACGTCCTTTGAGTTTGTTTCAATCATTATTTGAATTACTACTACTACTACTCGAAATATAACATAAACTTTTAGTAAAGAAAGATATATATTTATATAATTATAACTAATTAAGATAATGGTGTCCAAAATTGAAGTTGGTTTGATGGGTATGAAGTTAACAATCTAAATTAGATGAGAGGACATTATGTTGACCATTGCACTGTGGGAGTATTTGATATTTTAGTTTTTAAAAGTATTTCACTTACTTTTGTGTGAAGAGAATATAGAGCAATTATGCCAAATCGATGTAACGGAAAGAGGGGATTGAGTTCTCCAATAGGAGGATTTCTGAAACTTTGCTCAATTCAAGTTGCTCAATACGCAGTGTGACCATGAAACCTGCAAAAATACGGCCACTTTAATAATCAATATTTAACTATACAAAGGTGTTCCAAGAAATCTCTTGCTCTAAAACTGTTTGCCTTTAAAAGTTAAAGTTAAGCAAACGCAAAATAGAATAGATATAGAAATAGACTCAGAAAGAATCATGACGATGAATTTGATCTGCACCCTTGCAAAGACAACGGACGAAAACGGCGAGCTGCTCTGCAGGTTACATTCTAGTTCAGTATTCCAGTATAAAAGTAGTATAGAACCCAGCAAACTCTTAACTTTGTTTGATATCACATAGATGTGGACATTAAAGCAAAGCTTATGATTAAATAATACCCCCAGATGCTGAACTGAAGTAATACGGTCCAAAGCTCTTCGATCAATGTATTCAAAGCGGGTTTAGTGCGGTAAAACGACATGAACTTGCATTTATCGTGATTAAGATAGAGCATATTATCGTTGCACCAAGATTGAAGATAATTTCGGTCCAGTTGAATACATTTATACGAATCAGGAGAAGAACATCATCCGCAGAACATCATCAACAGAGCCGAAGCACTAACAACACATGATACAAAACTTACTTTTGAAGTGGGCCGACGTTCTTTAGCTTACATTTTATGCTAGCAACATGTTATCTCCTCGATTGCAAAAAATTAAAAATAGAGAAAAATTAATTAATTAGACATTGGACGAATTTCTTCATTTATGGGCTGAAAGCCGAACAATACGCATTTTTATAAATTTATTGTGAAAAGATGTTGTATTTCAGGAAAAACAAACTTATTGCTACATATAGTTTCACCATATAAGTTTATAATGGCACCAATGATTTGTAAAAATATTGATCTGGTGTGCTCCCGCTGACGATCTCTCAAAGGTCTTAAAAAATGTTGTTTTTAGTGAGTTTGAAAATTTTTTTTAAAGTTTTATTCGTCACAATTCTATTGAAATAATTTTTAGCCCACAAAGGGCTTAATACAGTTCATGATTGCTTTGTAACTGCTGCAGTTATTAAATACATCAGCGAGCAGAAATATACAAGCATGTTGGTTCCTTCAAACAAGGCTGAACTTACGGCTGAATTAAAATGTTCAATTGAGCGCATAGTGTGCGCACTTCCATGCCCCTAGCGTGTTTGTTTTTCGAAAGCTTAAAGTTCTGCCTAACGTAAGGCCGTCAGCTCATCTATCAGCTGCATTTATACGCGCACCCTAATACTTAAGATGACTTAACCACTTGAGGTAGATCATGGATAAACAAACCAACAAGAAATGGTCCTTAGTGACTACCTTGCGGTACACCAAAAGTAACACCTACTAATTCAAAAATTAAATCACTAAAAATGACTCATTGTTTTCTCTTTGAAAGATGGGAAGATAACCACATTAATAAATTCCGGGGAGAACCCCAGCTAGACAACTTTTAAATTAGAAGTCTATGATTGACCGAAGCAAAAGCTTTACTTAAGTCACTGAAGATAACATCAGTCTGTAATTGAGAATTAATTAAGAAATTAGTGAACTCCAAAAGATTTGTCGTAGTAGATCGGCTTTTAGCTTTGGGATAGCACTAAGTTTTGCAAAGCCACAATAGTTCTCGATGTTCGATTTATTGCCCTTTTTGTGCAGCGGAATGATAAAGGACTCCTTTCAAATGGGTGGAAAATAGCTTTGGCCAATTAACATTCGAAAAAGTTTAGTTTAAGGCAAAAGAAAAACATTAAAAACACTTTTTCTCAGCGTTTATTTTGCGAGCACAAAATGTTCTCAAGACATGCCCAAGCCGTTCATAAAGTGAGCACAAAATGTTCATAATATGACACCCGCTGTTCATGGTTCAAGAAAAATCAGGATTACTTTACTTTTGTAAACAAATGGGCTTGATTTCGGTAGATTTAGTCATATATTTGTCTTGATAAGAAAGGTAGTGCGCTCTGAGACAGACGCTTTACTAAACTGAATAATAATTCTTTACTGATCTGATTACCCAGGTCCACGTTTACTATGGTATAACCCTGCAATAACAGAACTATAGAACATTCCTGATCAATTTTGAGGAAAGTGCCTAAAACAAAGTTTGTATCGTTTCGATCAATTCACTAAGGTATTATGCATCGCTGATCAAACACTCAGAGAAAAAATAGAGAATTTCACTCTTGAATCTAGCGCGTTCGTTCTCAAAAGTACGATTCTTGAACCAATAGCAAAATTCTTGATCCTTTCATTCTTGATGCAAAAGTTTCTATAATTGATTCAAGTTTGAATAATACTCAAAATGAAGAACTTGAAAAAATATTTGAAGGAGGCGGAAGGGTGGTGTATGAAAGACACGACCGACGTGGTGTCCAACTCTTGTCTGTCAAAGTTTGCTTCCCCTCACTCCCCTTGCTTTTAAGAACCAAATTGAGAACGGATTTAGGTGGATTCCAAGTGTCCAACTCTTGTCTCTCAAAGTTTGCTTCCCCTCACTCCCCTTGCTTTTAAGAACCAAATTGAGAACGAATTTAGGTGGATTCCAAGTGTCCAACTCTTGTCTCTCAAAGTTTGCTTCCCCTCACTCCCCTTGCTTTTAAGAACCAAATTGAGAACGAACTTAGGTGGATTCCAAGAGCGAAATTCTTAAAAATTTAAGAACGAATAAATTTTTTTTTCAAGAGCGCTCGTACTCTATTTATTCGCTCTAGTTTTTTCTTGGTGTAATTGTCTCTTTTCAAACCGAATGCTGAACCGAACTCTTTAGGATATATAGATGCTATTTTATTTCTCATGACCTAAACTTACAAATTACTATTTTCCCTGACTAGACGTCTTAGTTTTTTAAAAAGGTTCTGATTAAAAACTGAGCATATTACTTTTTCTCAAACAAATTCGAAATTATTAGATTGGTGCTTAATACAAAAACTTATGAGCAAAATAGTGTCCTTGTTTCCCATAGTGCAATGTCGTCAAAGAATAATGTCGTCTTAAATATTGAAATCTTATGAAATAACTAAATGAGGCAGCAGCAACTCAGCAGCAAACTATTTTAGCATTGAGAGAAAGCTCAAAAGCTTTTCATTAAACAAAAAAGCTCAGCAAAAGCTCTCTTAATTGGCAATTTAACAAAGGTAACAAAGTAAAAGATGACTAAATAAGATCAAGAATTACACGTTAGAACAAACTTCAGAAAGTTCTTTAAAAAACTCTTTTGTGTAGCCCCTCCTCAACTCTTTCCCCACAAGCAAGAGCTTTTTGGGCCTAGAATCACACACAAATTGCTGCTGTACTGCTGCTGCCTTGTTTGTTAAGAGCTATTAAAATTAGAGTAACAGATCACACCCATTCCAGCATTAATTTTGGACTACTTGTTAATTCAGCTTTTGAAATTTTTTTTACATATACCTTATATATATCTGAAACAATCTGAACAATAACCTAAAAACTCACAAACAATAATCAAAGAAATCATATTTGTGATCTTAGGCGGGGGTATCTCCATGTGTTTCTTTCTATCATTTGCACTAAAATACTAAATAAATATATATTTGATTTTGAAATCGTTTGCTCAACAACTAAAGCCAAATCGTTCGTTCCATCTTTTGCCAAACCGTTTACAAAATACCCACCCATCAACACACTTACTAAAACCACTAATCAAATATACCCAAAACTATACCCAATTATACCCAAATTATATACATATACAATACAACAACTTTTCGTTGCAATCAAACAACTGTTTTTTTAGGAAAGGATGTCATCGTTGCCTGGTTATCTATGAGAAGCATAAAAATGTGCTCCAGTATAAAGAAAGTGAGTGCGAAGGTGATAGTATGTATATGCATCAGTCGAATCCATCTGCACTGGCGATGCGTAGCTCTATAAAACAAAGTGATCATAGGGGGGGAGCTCATCCCAATACGAACGGGCATTCAAGACTATCATCATCGGATCAGTACATAATGAGATCCAATGACGATATGAATGATTGTAAGCATTAACTTTATATTTTTCTCTCTATATACAACCTAAACTTAAGCATTAAAAAAACCCACTCTCTATTAACTCGCTATCTCCAAATACCAGTTAAACTATGTTCATTTTTAACCTCCATTTAGTTTTAAACAAAAAACACATGACTAACATAAACTTATGATTTACCAAACTGAAAAGCAAAACACGTTAACATCTAGGATTTTTCAAACTCATCAGTTCTGTACTTTAGCCTCATTTTGATTCAGTTCCTTAACTTTGAGTTCGGTTGAGTTGATTACTATAATTTCTCTTTCAAAACAAAAACAAAATCAAAAAAAAACCAAACCCAACTTGTAAATAGTCTCAAAAACAACAATTACTCTGCATATATGAACTGAATAATAATTCTACTTGTTTACGTTTGTCACGGCAAGGGTCCTCTCTCTCTCTACTTTGAACTCACTCACCTTAATCAATAAAAAAAAATCAGTATATATCTTAACAAACAAAATATATATATAACAATCAAACTCAAACAAACAAACAAACGAATTGTACATTTTCCTCAACATACACACGTTGCAATTTATCCTATCAAATATCAAACTAATACTAATTGTTAGTCTGAATCCAATTAAGCTACTTAGGTATTAGCGGAATAGCAGATTAACCCGTCCCAACAGACCCAACAGAGCTAAACCAGATTCGACAATCAAAAAAACAACCCCCCTAAAACGCGCCAGCTTAAATAAAAACCAAACAAAATCCAAAAGGCAAACCCCCCCGTCCCCCTAAAAAAAAAAAAAAAAACTATAACCGATTTAAGTTTAAAATTATCGTTTTGTACATTTTCCGTTTTGGTTTTTCGCCTTTTCCGTTTCACTTTAACTGTAAATAATTACAACAAAAACAATTTATGTAAATATGTAAAACAACAACAACTGTTCCTTAACGAAACGAAATTTGTTTGTTCCGTTCATAATATTTTTTTAACATATATATATCTCTATATATATAATATATAAACTCTATTCAATATTTATATGATATGTACAATTTTTTTTGTTTCATTTCTCTAAAATATTTTTAAAACAGCAAACCGAAAACTCGTACCAAAATTGAAATCATTTTTTTTGTGTGTGCTTGTGCCAGCGAGTGTGCCTGTGTGTGTGTGTGTGTGTGTTTTATAGTGCACACAGAAAATTTGATTGGATTTTGGTTTCGAAAATTTGCATATGAAATTTGTTACATTTAAAACGGTCGAAGCCTCCGAAAAATCCCTTGTGTACAAATCCAAATACGCACCCACAACATTTTGTACCAGTATTTACATTTAGCGTTTACCCATTAAACAAACTTTGTCTCGTTTTTTCTGTAAATAAAACTCATCTCAATTCATGCTAAATCAAAAATTCAGCTATACCTACACACACACACTCACACATATTCCCACACATAGCACTGCGGCACCAGTACAAATAGATTTTGGGAGGGATGCCGCAAGAATGACAAACAACTATGACAAATATATGCACGAGTATTAGGTGTCATGGAATGGGAGATCTTGAGAACTATTCGACAACTTAAAACCAAAACATCTGAGTAAATCAGAAACGATTCATTAACCGATTCAAGTTTAACGGGTAAAACACCCAAAACATTGAGGCTTTCTCAAAATTTCGCAACAGAAAACTTATTTATTAAACAAACTTATACTTGGTCTTTATCATAGAAATTAATTAATCGTACTCGACATCTGACTGGGGAAAACATTCGGTCTCCATTCCTTCCATCTTAAAAAATTTTAAATTTATTACGTACATTCCATAGGTCACCAAAATTTATACAAACTAAAGATTTCGAACATGTTCCCTCGAGTTTTTTGTACAACTTAGTCACTAGTTTTGGAATAAACCACACTCTGTTAATTTGATTTCCACAAATACCACACAGAGGAAAAAAACCGAGAACATTGGACTCAAAACGAGAACAATCGTTACCAAAAAGTATGCATGAACGGGATTTCTCATTTGTAGTACATTGTTCTCACTTCAAGAATAAATTTTTGAGAGCGCAAAAACTTAAATTGAGTTGGTAATGCTCCATTTGTGAGAACATGATTTGAGTTAATATTGGTCCGTTTTCAAGAACATTTTAAACTCAACTGGGAAGAAATTTGATTGCACTTGGACCAGGTGGTGTAGGCGGATTCCTCACACATTTGGGTTAAATAGGGAACCGGGACATACCTCATTTGATTGGAAGTGAAGGGAGGCAAGACTCTTGGATATGCGCGCCTTCTGCTTCTCTCTTCACCCATATATTCCATATGAATCAGAAACATCGCTTCAACGACCCACTCCACCTGACTCGATTCATTTAACCTTTTCAGAAAAACACAAAAAAAATTTTTCGGTTTTGATTGGCATTTGAGCCCGGTACCTTATGCACTCAACGTATGGAATGACGCGCTAGCCCATTCCACAGCTGAACAGTTTTGCAGACGCAGACTTGTGCTTTGTTGAGCTAACAAGAGAGGGGGAGAGCCAACTTGCTTTCAATGTTCTTGTAAATTGTAAACCGGTTAATGGTTTGCAACTATTATCCGATTGAAAACAACTTTACTCATACCAAGAACATTTGGAACATTTGTTCTCAAGAATTTTGAGACTATCTTTTGTTATTTTAATTAAAGGTTTTTGACAGGTTTTTCCCTCTGTGCAGGTAAAATATATTATTTTTTTATCTCCTTTTGGAAGAGTGTTCTATATTACTCAGAGCGGAAGGATAAATAGGAATGGTTGCAAATCTTTTAATACACAAAAAAATATTCTAAAATTAAATAACAAACTTAAAAAAGAATTTTGGTATGCTGTCCTCTACACTATAGCGTCACTCAAATTAATTTGGAGAGCGTTTTTTTTAGAAGAACCCAGGCAAACAAATAACAAATATGGGATTTTAAGTCAACAAATTTGTAAGTCATTAATATAGTAGGTCAAATTGTAGTTAACTACTTTAAAAATAGCTAAATACATATTTACCTGGGCCATATTGGGGTACCCCACCTTGGGGGAGCTATAGCTGTCAGCTATCTTAGTCCATAGAATCCAATCAAAACTTTCGGATGAGCAGAATATTCGATATCTGGCTCATACTTGATTGCGAGACGAAGGAACAAAGCAGATGTAAGTGTTCGATGTACTTGTTGACGTTGTCAATCAGCCTTGTTCTTGTTCTGCGTGTGTTAACATCTGTTCAGCGTGCTTGTCTCTGCTCCAATGCATCTTGTGATTGTGAAGAACGCAGTTGAGACATTTCAATTCAAAAGAATGTTCCAAATCACCAAGCGTTACGAAATATATTTAAAAATCTATTCTACAACTGTCAAATACAAAAAAAATCATTAATACTAACTAATATGTGAAACAAGATTTTTATATGTATAGATTTTGTAATTTTTGGAAAAATGTATTTTTCTTTCGATATTTAACCCATTTTACGCCGCGCTGCACGAAGTTTTTTATTTAGAGGTGAAAGCAACTTTTCTTGGGTAATTAGGACCCAGTAAACACGAATCCGAAGTCAAAAAATTCTACTTATGATAGTTTCGACAGGTAAGATGGTTCAATTACTCGAAAAGTCACATTTACAGGTGTATTAAAGTCTCCTAGTACTACTTTTTCCACGGGTTGCATTATTACGGACTATTTTCGACCTTTTCTTAAAATTTAACATGGCTTTCGTATTGGAGGTTTGCGTCCGCATCATCTTAGTCTTCGAGATATTGATTATGAGGCCAGCTGCGCTGGGATTTCGTTCCAAAGCCTTAAGCTTCGCCAAGACCCCTTCCAGTGTATGAGTCATTAAGCAGATGTCGTCCGCATAGTCCTGATCACATAGAGTTTGGTTGATTTTCGACTGGATACCGTTCGGGTAGAACGAACGGAAGGGTGACAGACACATTCTTGCCGCACGCCGTTGTTTACCTTTGATATTGAGAAATGTAAGATTAGCTATACAGCCAAGCTTCTCTCAATCTCTTAACGCCGAATCCGAACGGCAAAGTTTGAGAATTTGCTTTTTTATGGTTAGTTACTTCACAGCTGGCGCCAATAGCTGGTGAAGCTGACCGTATGTGTAAAAGCTATTTTTCTAAAGAAAGAAAAAAACTTTTATTATTTGATGTTCAGAGGCGGGATCGAACCCACGACCTCCCGCTGGGCCACAGTCGGATATTGAGTAATACTCGTTCGAAATCCAAAAACAGTAAGTAGAGTGGACAAACTCTATTCAGCGGACTGCTCCACTATTTTGCGCAAGGTGTTAATATGGTTTACACAGGATCGGTTGGACCTGAAATCATTTTGCTCTAGTCTGAGCAGGCCAGTTAGCACTGGTAAGATTCTGTCCAGTATTATAAATGAGTTGAGTAGAGTAATATCTCGCCAGTTTTTACTGTGACTTAAGTCCCCATTTTTGGGAATGGTGGTCCACTCAGGAGGTATTGTTGCAGATACCCAGCTCAGCTGGAAGCTCGTTCTTAAGCTTGCTGATGGCTAAGCTTATTTCAGTTACGGTGAGTGGGTCTGTGCGAATGCTTCCATTGATTGTTCCGATTGGCTGGCTATATTTTCCGCGAAGGGACGTTTGTACTTCTTGACATTCTTCCTGACTTGACGGTGCATTTCGTAGGCGATCACGGTTATGAAAAGAGGATACGCTGAGCTGGGATTTCAGTTGCCCACGTTCCTCGATGTGTTGCCATGTCGTGTCGCTTATCCAAGGTTTGCGTCTGCTTTGATGATGTTCCAGAGTGAAATCTGCAGCTTGCTGACAAGCCTTTAGTACTCGCTTCCAGGTAGGTTGGTTTTCCAGAGAGTTTATGTTTGCAGTAAGCGTCTTCCAATATTTTCTTCGGCTGTATTTGGGGTTTTCAGGCTCTCTAACTTTACGACCTACGATCCCTTCGGGCCTCAGACGGAGTTGGCCGTCTGGAAGGGTGTTTTGGAACCGTCTACTCATTAATATGTGGTCAATCTAGTTACGTGTTCGCCCGTCAGGTGATTGCCATGTGTATTTGTGGATGTTCAAATTAGGAAATTTGGTGCCGCCCATGAATAAGTGGTGGTTAGCGCCTAGTTCTATTAGAAGTTCGTGTTTATTGTTTTTAAGAGACGGTAAAGCATGCCGTACCATAACTTTTTCCACATTTGTTTTGATGTTTCCCACTTTGGCGTTCAAGTCGCCAAGAACTATATTGAGATCACCTTTCGGGACTGAACTAATGGTGGCGTTTAGAAGGTTGTAGTACATATCTTTGGTATCTTCGGAGTCTGGTTCAGTGAGAGCGTAGCATTGTATGAATGTAGTAGGTGGTTCTCAGTCTGGCAGTTATAAGCCTTACGGAGTTGCCGCTATAGATGAGGCAATGACCGTTGAGCGTTGTGACTTCGCCATTACTAATCCATCTTGTCTCCGATAGGCCTAATATTTTAAAATTGTTTCAGAATTTATACAAAACTGCGTTGTATTTTAAGTTAAATCAATTTTTATGGCGTTATTTTTTTATCGTGCGTGATCAATCGTGACTGAATCGTAAATAAAGAAATTTTGACTTCGTAAAGCTTTTCTGATTCTTAAACATGTTGACATAAGTCCATGACTTTAGAGAAAACGTAAAACAAAAGACGGGGTAATGCGTCACGAAAATCGTTTTGGAAAACCGACTTTATCGGGGGTGCCACAGAAACCTCCTTCCAACCAAATTCCAACCGAATTCCAATTCTTAGGTGACACAGAAATTTCTATTGGTTGGTTTCAAACCTCCCGTGTTTGGTTAGAAGATTTAGCAAAGCTCTTCTCTTTGAAGCGGATTAAGAGCTGCAAATTATACCTCATGTTTGGCGCCAAACAAATTTTTAAATTTTGCATTATATTTATGGAGAAGATGACTTAAATTTGAATTATGATTAAAAAATGCATCATGAATCATATAGCACAATCAAAACATTTCAGTCAAACATCAAATTAACCCATAACTGAAGAAGGGGAAATTTTTTGGCGAGTGATTCAGCCCTGTTTTTAGAGTTGGAACTTCAATTGGAACATCTGGAGTTCTAACTAGATTTTCTAATCGGAAAATGAAATCTTTCGAAGTTCTGTGGCACCAACAAACCAACCGTCGGCAAAATCTCTAGAGATTTCTGTGGCACCTCCGTATGGGAAGTATTTTCAATTTCACGACTTATCGACCTGTATTCCGTAGTATTTTCCACAAGTTTCATACATTTTCGACCACCATGTATATTTAAATTACGAAAAATACTTTTTCGGACTCACTTTTCACAGTGTTGTTTCCACTCGTTGTTTTCTTCAAATGATTTATTTATGGAATATTAAGCAAATGAAAATGGAAACTTGACACCAAGTGTCAAAGTATTTTCACTTTAAGCCAAAAAAAAGAAAACTTTGTAAAAATAAATACAGCGTCAGGTTGAAGATTTTCTTATGTTCCACTTTGACGTAGTTTTTCTTTTAATGAGAGTTATGTCCTTCAAGCCATCTTTGAACTGTCTTGCAAGCATTCCCACTTGCATATCTGTATATTCATTTCCATTCATCGTTCGTTGTTAATTGCTGTAATCCGCTTACATATTTCTTTTTGCATCAAGAATCCTGAGTTGCTGTGCAGTGCACCTAATTACTAGCAGGAGCTTCCAAGTGCAATTAAGGCGAGGAATAAAACGGCACAAGTGTATCCATAGATGGTTAGCATATGGCACACATAATGCAAGTAGCACAAGCAGCCAGCTAAGGCAACGGCAACGGCAACGCATAGAAATGTAAATTCATTATTTATTATTTGTTTGCCTCAATGGAAATCAAATTAGTTTAAGTGGCGACCAACCAGCTACTGCCATGGTCGATGTGAAAACGCGCACTCATGGCAGGCTACCTTCCACCTTTCCCAACCAAGTCGGGGTCCAATTTGATATTTTAACTTAAGTCATTGCACTGACTAACTGTCTGTCTGTCTGTCTGTCTGTCCTTGCTGCCTCCTTCTCGTGTTGCTTGTTTTTTGATTTGATTTTGTTTAAATATTAAACAAGAGTTTTAGGTCTCATTTATAATTCAAAAGACAGGCAAACTGGTGTGTAGACCCAGGAAAAGGGGGCGGTTCCTATTTGAGCTGTTTATTTTGATTAGCAGACCGTAAAACAATAGTATCGATGGCACAATAGAGTTCTATATGTATTTTATTATATCATTATTTGTTTAAAGTGTCACACACGTACTCAAACACACACAACACACACACAGAGACACTTATTTGTGTGTGAGTAAAAGAGCAGCTTTAAATGGAGATTGCATTTAAATTGCTACTTTTAGACATTTTTATGGCCATTCACACACCCACACACACACACACATCTACACACCCACTTGCTTTATAGCCTGTAATTGGTCTTAGACTGACGACAGTTTCAATTACTGAAAACTTGTATGGGATTAACAACAAAAGCCTTGTTAATTGGCCTGAAGCTAATGCAGTGTTGTTTTCACTTGTGTCAAGCATCAAAGGATATATGTGCCACTCCTACTTTTATATGCATACTTACTTACATATGTGTGTGTGGTGTGTGTGTGTGTGTCTATATAGAACTGCCAATCAAAAGGACTGTTCCGTTGTCTGGTTTTAGCTTATGCAACTACAATATGTCAATCAATTATGCACTATTAGAAACTGTTACGAGGACTGACGAGAAAATCTGCGGAAATAAGTTCAATTTAATTGTTTTAGTGGAGTTTGGGGATTAGTTTGAATCCGTCTTAGAAATAGCAAAACAACCGCTTCATTGCTTGAAGCCCAAATGTATTATAAGCCCAAAAGGATGGAGGCGAAGAATTGGTGAGGTGCATGCACCAACTTCTTTGTCGTATTTGGGTTGACGAAAGCATGCCCGACGAATGGAATCTAAGTGTTCTTTGTCCAGTCTTTAAAAAAGGAGACCCTGCAGTTTGCACCAACTATCGCGGGATCAGTCTCCGTACCATTACATATAAGGTTCAGTCGCGTATTATTTGTGAACTTCAAAAGCTGCTTATAAGCACACAGATTGTACCTTATTAGTGTGGCTTTAGACCGGGTAAAACCACCACAGACCAAATATTCACATTACTTTTAATCCTGGAGAAGACCTATGAGAGAGACATCAAAACTTACCATCTTTTTGTCGTTTACAAAGCCGCCTTCGTCACACCTATAAGTTTAAGGTCCTTCGAAACCCTGTCTACCTTCGGTATACCAGCCAAGTACTTATGACTTTACATGATGACGTTGAAAAGCACTCAAAGCTCCGTCAAAAATGAAACGAATCTCTCCCAGCCTTTTGATAACAAGAGAAGTTTAAGGCAGGGTGATACCAAAGACCAAAATAATCTCTAAGATGCCGAACGGCCATACAATGGTTTTGCCGTGTGCAGCTATTTTTGTGGTGGCGACGAGAATCTCGCTCTCTCCGCTTGCACAAAGCACGCTCCATCCGCTAAACACAACAAAACAAGCTTGAGAATACTTGTGCACACATGCAGTCGTTGGCTACCGCTGTATGCGTACAAGAGAGCGGCTGGCTCTAGAGCACTCTCTCTCTCTGGCTTTTATACAAAATTTCAAGAGAGCCTAGAGCCAACTCTAGAGCCAGCACGAAAATATCGTATGGCGTTACTCATTTTCATATTCTCATGTCTTTAGTGATAGCTTATCGTGTGAATTCTTTAATCTTCTGATGGAGTATATGATGCGCCAGTATCCAAATACAAACAGATCGGGCACCGTCTTTATTAAAGATGTAATGCTTCTCGCATATGCCGATGATATTGACATTATCGATATTTTCAGAGATTGAGAGGCAGTCTAGACTGATGGGCTTAGCGGTAAACGAGGACAAGACGAAATGCCTATTATAACAGGACAAACAGATGTCTACGCTTCTAAGACAATCTGTTACAATCAGGGTTGTAATATTTTTTCTGAATGCACACTTAGAAAAAAGTGTGGCATGAATTTAAAGAACTCGCCTTTTATCAATTTACCCTGATATTTAGAAGAATTGTCTAACAAACAGAAAGTTTTATAGAACTTCGAAATATACGACATAAGAAAAGTTTAAGAAAAAATTTTTCTAACAATAAGAAATTGAGAGATTTGTCTGATAGCACAGGATTTTGTTTGGTCGCTGAATTGAAATCAATTGTCCGTTTTCACCCAACACGTCAGGGTTTCTATATATTTGCATAAATGTGTCTTACGAGAGGTTTGTTTACGTT
The DNA here is from genome assembly GCA_018904235.1 of Lordiphosa stackelbergi. Taxonomy (NCBI): domain Eukaryota; kingdom Metazoa; phylum Arthropoda; class Insecta; order Diptera; family Drosophilidae; genus Lordiphosa; species Lordiphosa stackelbergi. The sequence goes on from JAEIFU010000019.1 coordinate 44,118, forward strand.
TGTGAATCGTGTAACCACATTAGGTAACCTTTTCTAACGAAATATGATTTCATGTTAGCTGAATTGAATGACGTTACAGAAAACCCAAACACAAAATTTTTATTTTGCTCATAAGATACAAATTGTTGGATTTTAATATGGAATGTGGATATTTTTTTACAAAATCCATTTTTCCCAAGTTTTTTGATTTGAGTTTAGCGACTAAATATTTATATGTAAAGTTTACTATCTTCTCTGTTGCAAAAGCTTGTAAACTTTTCTAGTCACTTTTTTAAAATTTGTTCAAAATTTATCTTTGGTTTTTTAAGTAAAATATCCCTTAAAGTAACTTTTACTGAGCTCAAATATTTTATTCCGAATATCAAGACCAGAGTCAGAACTTCCAAATATGTACGAAATGTTAAAGGTTTTTCCAATTAACATACATTTTCTTGAGTCAGCAAAAACAAAACAAGCCTGAACTCTGGTTTAAACTTAAACCTAGGTTCATCGAGCTTCTGAACCCGCTCCGTGAACCTAAACCCAAAAAGTTTCAAGGGTTCGAACCCATGAGTGAACCCCTCCCGATTTTTAGGAGGTTTCAGCCCTGGTTACAATGGAAGAGTACAACTTTAAAGTTGTTGAGGATTTGGTTTACCTCGGAACGATGATAACCAATGACAACTACCTCAGATGCTACTACGGGCTCAGTACGGATTTCAAGAGCAAAGACCTTGCTCGAAGATCGAAAATAGCGCTATACAAGTCGCTTATCATCCCAGTCTTGCAAAAAGGCGCAGAAGCATGGGCAATATCATCAGCAGATTCTTCGGAGGATTTTTGGACCTTTGAAAGTTGGCAAGGATATTCGCATTCGATGAATGACGAACTGTATGAGCTCTATGGGGCCACCTGTCTGGTAAAGCGCTTAAAGCAACAGCGGCTGCGCTGGCTAGGACATGTTACCCGTATGGATGTACAGGAATGCAAAGGAATGCGAAAGAACTTGGGCAAGGCAAGGTGGAACAACTACCCCTAAGGTGGGACAACCAGGTGCGGAAAGACATTTTCAACCTTGTACAGTGCCCGAAATGGCCAAAATGTTGGCATAAATTAGACCGAGCCAGTAAGAGGGCTGGAGCAGAAGCGACTGGCGGGCATTAGTTGTAGCGGCCGAGACCGTCAGACGGTTGTGATGGCCAATCAAGAGGTACTTTCAGATTCTGGCGTCACCCTGTCGCACAAGCAACAGCTCGGCACCGCCAGCTCTCGCACAGAAAGAGAAATAAGTGAGCTGTTTGCTGTCGAAAAAGATTTACGAAAAGATCGAAAATATATTTAAAGCAGCCATAAGAGCAAATTTGACCACAAAAATAAAAAAATTTGTCGTCTTTTATGTTCTTTTTCAAATTTTTTGTTGTCCCCTCAATCCATTCGCTCTTTAAAAAAGTTCGTGGGCTTAGCTGGCTTGAATGCGAAGTTGTCATACGAAAATTGTCATGACTTCAAAGCTACACATAGGAAAAAACCCTGTTCAGAAAATAAGTTTCCTTTAACTTAAAATAAGAACAATATATTGTCAAAATTCTTGCCAAAAAATGTTTCAAACGTTCCTGGAATGAGTAAAGTTGTTCTCAATCGGATAATATTTGCTTTATACTATACCAAAACCGGGTTTCGAGAGAGAGAGATACAAGAGAGAGCGAATTGGTTCTCCTTTTGATCACTCTTTGTGTTATTTTTCCACTCAATTTCTTGTCAGCTCTACCAAGCATAAGTAGCCCTCTAGATATTAATCTGCAAAAGTTTGCAACGGCTGAATGAACAGGCGTTTCATTCTATATGTTAAGTGCATCACGTACCAGGTTCAATTCCCAGCCAAATCCGAACATCGAGAGAGTTAGTTTGATTACAACATAGCAAGGCCTTGGCAGTATTGTAAACTCAAGTTGCTTAAGGCATAGATTCCCCAACTCTATTAGAGTTATATAGAAGCTCTCGATGAATAGTTTTTATTTTGCCCTTTTGATATGTTCTTCCGCCTTTGTATGATGCTATTGGCAAACAATTTAAAATGATTAAATTAAAGCATTATACAAGCTAACAGAGTTTTCCCTAAAAGCTTCTTACGTTAACTACACATAGATACCAGCACCAGCTTGAAACTCTTGTACCACTCCCTCCCTCGTACATACTTATAGTACTTCTCCTGTTCACCCTTTAGCCACCACCAGCTTACTTAATTATATTCACCGCTTTTATTTTGTGCGCGCTTTTTAGCAGCATTTTGCGTATAGTTTGTGATGGGTTATATTTGCATACCAATTCCACAACTTCCACTCAAAATATACAGAGAGAAAAAAAAATGTGGAGGGCGGGGGCACTCAATGAAGGCCAGGCCGCCGCAGCATTTTTAATTGCAATGCAAGAAGAGTGGTATAGCAAAGTGGTGGAGGGAGGGGGGTGCAGCGGGTAGTGTAAAATAATTAAGCAAAAACTGTTTGGTTCTTCAACCAGTTTTCAAAGGTTCTTCATTTCAGTGCACATATTCTTGGGCTTTAATTTCCAAGCGTACAGAAAATGAAGTTTTATTTAATTTCAGGGATGCAAACCAAACTGTTGTACTTCTATGCTCAAACTGTAGTACTGTAAAAAAAAGAAAAAACGTTGTCTCTTTATGGTGAGCAAATGTATTCGTGCTGTGCTTTGCTGGTGTCCTGGTGACCATCAAAATCGTTGTCTCGTCTGAGACTTGACATAGCTGAGTCTGTAATATTGGGTATTGTACCCCGAATAGAGACTCGCGGTATTTGGTCGAATAGTTTTTGGTGTCGAGGTCGAAGAAAGTCATGTAGACAAGGTTCGGCATGGGGCGCACGACGACGAACCCGTCAAATTGTTGGTGGTTATGCTACTGGAGGCGGCGATGCCATGATGGCGGCAATCGACGCTGTCCCCAATATCATGGCCGCCGTTGTCGAGATCCGAGCCCCCTTCTTGGTCATCTTGTTGGCCACAAGATGGTGATGCTGTTGTGGTTGCTGGCGTTGCCGCTCACGCCTATCATCGATAGATTGCCATTAATACCGACAGGTGCCTGCAGCTATAGCCTGAAGGGATTGATCGGAGGGAGTTAATCGGGGATACCACAGCTCGAGCGAATCTTCTTTTGAGATGGCAAATTTTTCCCCAGAAAGTCGTCTGTGGCGATCATCTACCGTGACGACGGTAGCGGTGAAAATTCTATGCGGGTCAAAGCAGGGTTGCTCCATCGGTTTCTTGACAGGAGCTGCAATTTGTAGCAGAACAACTGTGGCTTGCTTTGATGAGCCGTTGAATTTGTAAACAATATAACCCGTGAACGTTGCTTCGATTGGGGGTAGACAAGCTAGTTCGCCTGAAAAGGCTGAGGTTGCCTCGCGTCAAGCCGGTAGTTTTTACTCTTATTGAGGTCGTTGCTTCAAGTGGGGGTCGATGAGCAAGTTCGTTCGAGCTGGGTTGATGTGGCCTCGCGTTGAGGGCTTCGTCGTGCTTCGCGTTAAAGTGGCTGAGTCTATAGTACTGGGCATTGTACCCCGAGTAGAGACTCGCGTTGTTGGGTAGAATAGTTTTTGGTGTCGAGGTCGATGAAAAACATGCACACGTTACTAGGACAGGCAATGGTCGCCCGATGACGAACCCGTCGAATTTTTGCTGATCGTTCGCTGAATGCGGGGATGTGCTGACCGTATCGTAGCATAGCTGGTTATGCTGGAGGAGCCGCTGTCATGGGCGCCGCGATTGAGATCCGAGCCTCCATCCGTGGGTGGCTGTAAAGTCCGTGGTGTGACGCAGATATTTAATAAACTCAAAGGAACCATCAAAGAGGCACACAGTGTGGCACACGCTGGTGGCGAGGCGGTGGCACATGTAGGTTGGCGTCTGTGTGTCAAGCCCGTGTGCGATTTACATGTATACAACCACAGGAATGCAGGATGCGAATGCGCAAGTTCTGCTTGGAGCGTAGCTTCCACGGCGATCGCTGGATAAACGAATTCGCAAGCGAGAACAGGCCTACATAAAGTTTTTAATATAATTCAAATACACATTCACGTAAATAAACTCATTTTCTACGTTCAAACAAATTTAATGAAACTTTTGCCCTAAATTCAAACACTTCGGGATCAAGGTATAGCTATAGACACCTTAATACACAAGGTAGGCTTAGCAGCAGTGTCGGCTCTCTTTTATTGACAACTTGTTAAATTTTAGTCAGTAAGCAACTGTTGTAGCGAGCATCGCGACGCATTTTTTACTAGTAGCTTATAGGCTTTGTATTGAAATATATAACTCTCTCGCTCTTGCTCTCTTTGACACAAATACAAGGAGTTGTGAGAGAGCGAGTGCGACTACCTTGTTTAGTATACCTTGATTGGGGACTCATTTTTCTTGAATCCTCACAAAATAGTTCCCTTTTAACAGGTTTATCTGAAATAAAAATATTTTCTGTTAATATATGTGTAAAGATCGATGCCATTTTTGAGAAATCATGACAAACGCTTTTAAAAATTAGAGTTTAAAGAAAAACGCGGGAAAATATTTTAGACAATATACAATTTTTCAAATTTTCAAACTCAACTATTACCCATTAATACAAATTTTAATAGCTTCCTAACTATTTAGTTCACTTAATAGAGAATTCAATATTTTCCAAATCGCAAAAGTCTACATTTTATATATCTAGTCTACAAAATACTATGCCGATAGTTCGTAACTTCAATCAAATTCTGCTTAAATAAGTACTTCGCACTGGTATATAATATTATAGTAGGCCTGCATTTCCCCAAGAAATTCTACAAATTTGACAACCTATTCAAATTTAAAAAATAATAAAAAGCAGGATTACTGGACTATCATGTCTCATGGGTCGAACAGTGTGAAGGCAGTCTTATACTGCTGATTATTGTTATGTTTGAAATGTAAAATTACAAATTTATAGTAGAATCATGATGAGATGACATTATCATGCTTCATGTGTCAATCAGTGTGAACGCAACCTTACATGATCCGATTCGATGAAACCAGAGAGAATCATATGGATTTCTTTGATATTCATCATATCAGATGGTACAAATGTGGTCAACATTTTATTTTGCATATATCGCCAAAAATTCATAAAATATGAAATAGGAGTGTCGCATAACGGTTAACTAAACAATTAAATTATCGATACGTTACAACCCTAAATTTGTAGGCGTTTTATATAAGTTTCATATAATATTTAAATAGTTTATGGTGCTAACAAGTTATGCTGAAATATCTCTGATCTCTGTCTAATGTTTAACATTACTTTGGACCTGAGGTGCGCATATTTCAATTTAAAATTCACACACATAGACACGGGCATGCTAATGCACACTCACTGCACCCGGGAATAATCGGGGATTCTCCGTTATTCTAGCTTGAGGTGGTTTTTGCTTGACAAATGATTTACCGTTACCTTTAACCGCTAAAAACAGTTTAAAATTTGTAACCAAAACCGTAACCGTAACCGAAAAAACATTTGTCTCATTACCGTAACCCTATAAACTTTCTTAACATATTTGTTTATCAATACCGAAACAGACGCAAAAATATTGTTTAATTTAGGTTTTTCACCTACAAGTAAAAGCTTTGATTAGATGTATGTACAATGAAAATTTTACATATATGTGCTTTTATTCACTAAAATTGTCTGCTTATTTATTATGCACCGCACCATTTCTAGTGGGCACAAGGAAAAAGATACAAAGCAGCTAAACAAAATCTTTACCTTATATTTGTGATTACAGAGCCAATTTGTTTGTAAGAAAACGAAAGTACTCATACATATGGTTGTTGTTTGCTCGATTGCCTGAATGTGAATAGAAAAGAAAACCTTTAAGGCTTGGGTATGAGTGTAAAAATGTGTGAGAGAAAAATGTTTCTGGCACGCGTCATCTTGTCGCCGGTAACATGATAAGTTGCGCTGTGATCTTGACAGTGGGTGATAGTGAGGAATGAACCATTTTTATTCGCCTTTTGACTCTTGATAAGTTTGCTTACTGATTCTACTGTTAACCTAACGTTTTTGAAGTGCGCGATGTCTCGATGCCTCAAAGTGAATCATTTCATTAATATTGCGGGTTTTTAGGGGTTAAACGCTATACTTTTGTATAAGAAATTTGAATTTAGTACATTTACCGAAAATTATGAGCTTCCAATTTAGAGTTGCCGAATATTTCAAGAATATCTATATCCATATTTTTGGCGATATTAAAAGATTTCAGTGAGCGAGTTACTAGATGCATTAAATGATTATTCCTAAAAGAAATATATATTGGATGTTAAAGCTCAGTTTCTTAGGAGGTTAACAAAGTCTGCGTGAGCCCTTAATAGATTAAAATATATGCATAAATTGAAGTGACCTAAGATACATGTTATTGCAAAAATGTACAAAACAGACAATCTCATCATAAACAGCGGTTGTATCTACGGCTTGCTGCATAAAGCCAAGCCAATAAACGATAGTCAAACTTCGCAATCATTTATTATATTTTTTTTTCCCTTGATTGTTTTATCATTACTGACAATCAATGCAGTCAAGGTCTTGCAGACTGGACTTGACCAAAATTTTATTGCTTTGATGAGGAATTAGACAAGCAATAGCACATTTCATAAAAACTTCTTTTGCCAATCGGCCTTCATTTGATTTCAAATATCTTTGTAGCAATACTGATAAGAGAATTACCAAGCGCATGGTAACGTATTTCTCGCTTTCTTTGAAGGGTTCAAGAAGATTAATAAAATCACGACAAATATATTTATCTCTCTGGATGTTATCATTTTCGGTACACTGCCCCATTTGGCATGCTCGCTGCGTTAGAGTAAATCTGCTGATACTATAGTAGTAGTTTGCACTGCGATTTCTGTGCATCAATTTTTATAAATAACTTTCAAACATTTTGATTCACATGTCCAGAGCACAAGAAACAGTTATTCGCAACAGTGTGACCGAACGCTAAGACCAAAATATCACCAAAAATATATTTGATTTCCGATATATCGACTTGGAAAAATATGCGATAATGATGTTCGTCATTTTGAGCAAAAAGATCCGATATATCGATAAATGGAGCCGGTTTATTCGTTACCAAAAACCAAAAACCCGAAACACTATAACTTTAATAACCGTAATCCGCACTGTAACCCATCTCCCACAACCCAAATATAACCGTTACCGGGAAAAGCAGTCGGTCAATACCGTAACCGTAACCGTATCCGTAACCGTTATTCGTTTCGGTTCTGTCTGCACTTTCATTAGAAAGGCTTCATTAGCAAAGACCATCTCATATCTAGACAGCACGTTTGCTCCGGCGAACCAAGTTTAGTTTCAGACTGCAACCGTCTTCGTCACGAACTTGAACCGTCTTCTTCACAAACTCGCACCGTCTGAACCTCCCAACCCCTCTTCAACCCATCATTCATGCTTTGGCGCAAACAAAATACAGAGCAAGACTGGGCAAGGATCAAATCTGAGCGCAATAGCAGCGCAGCTGACAGCGAAGAGGAACTGAGCAAATGTACAATCTATACTGCACTCATCTGTGTCATTAGGCATAGTTAACGAAATATCTTTAAAGATTTGAACCGAAATGAATACTTGCAATTTGAACCATTAAACCCATGCGGTTTGCATCCCTGGTATTATTTTTATTCTTGATTATTTGGTGTTTGGGCATTAAGCAATGTTGTTACAAGAATATTTAAATTTAATCAAATGTCTGTGTAAATGCTAGGGGGGAGTGTGTGCGTTGTGTGTGTGTGTGATTCAACCTGCACGTTTTTGTACATCGACTGGGTAATTTGTTAGCCATGGCAAGCAACCAGGAGCCAACAGCCACTTTTATTTTATTTCATATAGTTTTTTCTTTTGGCTCTTGCGTGTGTGGGTACAGTTTTCGCATACATACATAAAAAAAATACTTATTTACCTAGGGACCCCAACGAATGGAGCCACAATTCGGATTCCTCGTCCAGGCTGGGTCTCGTGTCTGCTGCGCCCGGGGTGTCAACCAAATTTCGCGTGTCTCCTTTTTCGCTCTGCTGGCCCCGATGCTAGCAGCAATTGTTGTTGTTTTTTGTTTTCGTCTTTTTTGTCGGTGGTTCCACCATTTTCATTTCAATTCATTTCATTTATTTATGCAATATTTTATGTGCTCATTCAAGTTTTTTGTTGTTGTTCTATTAATTTGTGTTGTGCCATAAACCTCATTCGTCTTAATTTGTTATGCCTCTTGTTTTGTTACTTATTTATTAGTTTTATGTCCATTTCACCTTTGCCGAAAGGAGTGCAGAGCAGATTGTTTAAGAATCCACAACTTTAGGTACCACAATAACAACAACAACAACAAGAACAACACACGCTGTAAATAAAAGTGTCCTTCCATCTCTCTCTCTCTCTCTCTTGTACAGATATTTTATTGTGTTTGTTTGTTGGTACATATACAAAATACTTACATACCTACTTACTTACATACCTTTCATTTCAGTTTACTTTTTAATGTTTGTTGTCACCAATTGAAACGCTTTGAATTTTGTTTTTAATTTTTATTCTGAATAATAAATAACTCTTTGTATTTGTACATGATTATGATTATTAATGTTTATATTAATCCACTGCTAACAACAAAGTAAAAATAACAAAATGAAAAATTGTCATCATCCCACTTTTGTACAGAAAAAAAAAAGAAAATAATAACCCCCAGAGCGAGTGAGAATAAAGCGTAAGTTTCGGCTCAAGACGAAGCTATATGTATGATTTCCAAGATGCACGCATACCAATTAAAATTAAGCCTTAACAACTAAAATGAAAAATAGAAATTAAACAATTTAATTTAATTTCAACGATAAATTTACTTAAAAAGAAGATAAACATATTCAAATCAAGAATATACTCTCTAGGTCCAGAAGTAAGCAGGTGTAACATGAGCTTAGCAGTAAAAAGTATATTCCGAGTGGCTGTTTATGCCCATGCAGGTGACAATAAGTCGGATCCATATTAACAGTGAGTAAAATTAAGAACAATTCTTCTTCTATGCCTTACATAGATCAGACCACGGCAAAGGTCTATAAACTCGGTTAGATTTCCGGTAGCCTTACATATTACATACAGAATAGTACGAGATTTCCCACCCAGAGGGAAAAAACCTGTTCAGAAAATAAGTTGCCTTCAACATAAAATAAGAAAAAGTCTCAAAATTCTTGATAACAAATGTTCCTAAGTTCCTGGAATGAGTTATGTTGTTCTCAATCGGATAATATTTGCTTTAAGCTAGAACATAACTGGTTTTCAACAGAGAGATACACAAGAGAGAGAAGCGAGTAAGAGCGAGTTGGCTCTCTTTTTAATCTCTCTCTTGTCAGCTCAACAAAGCATAAGTAGCCCTCTAGAAGTGAATCTGCACAAGCATACAACGGCTGAATGTGCTAGCGCGTCATTCTAAACGTTAAGTGCATAAGGTACCGAGTTCAATTCCCAGACAAAACCGAACAAATTTTTTCTGTGTTTTTTTGAAAAACTTAAATGAAACGAGTCAGAAGGAGTCGGTCATTGAAGCGATGTTTCTGATTCCTATGGAATATATGGGTGGGTGGAGGAAGAAGCAGTAGAGCGCGCATATCCAAGAGTCTTGCCTCCCTTCGTTTCCAATCAAAAAGAGGTCTGTCCCCGTTTCCTATTCCACCCAAATGTGAGGAATCCGCCCACACCTGGTTTTAAGTTCAATCAAATATTTTCTCCAGTTAAGTTTAAAATGTTCTTGAAAGCGGAACAATTTTAACTCAAATCAAGTTCTTAAAAATGGTACAATATTAACTCAATTTGAGTTTTGTGCGTCGTAAAACCAACCGTATAAATTAAAGCCAACATCTTACTCAACCTCAGCTGGCGCTCTCTACCTATGGTGGCGCCATCTGTGTACCAACAAACGGTCTAAGCCTTGCCTAAGGGTTTGCCATTGTTTATGTGAGCCGTTCGTTCTAGCGCTCACTCTCCTGCTCTCTCTTTCGCGCAGTGAGCAAAAGCGCTTAGTTCCAAATGTTCGCTGAGCACCTCACCTTCTTTTTTGCAATATGCCCGGGCACTTTTGGCAAAATTCACGCATTCAAAGGTCTTCTTCGTATATATATGCATCGGTGTGTAAAGCTGACAGCCTGGGCTTGTCTAACCATATGAATGTATGCGAAACTATATGCGCTCTCTCGTTCTCTCTCCCACTGACTCGCTCTCTGCTTATGCTAAACTCTGGCGCAAGGTATACCAAACAAGGTAGGCGCACTCGCTCTGTCGCTCTCTTGACAACTTGTTAAATTTTAGTCAGTAAGCAACTGTTGTAAGCGAAGCATCTCCGAGGACGCATTTTTTGTGTTTTACTTAGTAGCTTAGTAGGCTTTGTATTGAAATAAATGTAAAGTGGAGATGTACTGAGGAGCTGGCAACCCTGGTAGTGGTTCATGAGCAGTGGTTCGTTCATATGAGTCAACGGAGTCGAGCTAAGTTGTGGAGTAGAAGTCGTCGAGTTGTATCGAGAAGTCGCAGTTGTTAAGTTGCCCAAGTCAGCCGTAATAGTTGCCGTTCTTGTTAAGTTGTCCATATCCGAGTACATTAAAGTCGTTAAGTTGTTGTACGTCGGGTTTAAGTCGATCAGTTGTTCAATCGCCAAGTTGTTCAAATGCTGCCGTGGATTCTTGCTGCTGTTTAAAATATATTCGCAAGTTCATGTCGCGTCAAACATTCCTTTTATTATAATCACAATTAATACTCTAAGAGTATCACTTTTTACATAAATTACTCTATCGCTCTCGCTCTCTTTGACACAAATATAAGGAGTTGTGGGAGAGTGAGTGCGACTACCTTGTTTAGTATACCTTGTTCTGGCGCTCTCTGGAGTCTGCAACCTCTTCAACTAACATTTTTAACATTTATTTGGTCTTTGAGAAACTTGCATCTTATGACCGATTGACTGAATTGGGCCTGGTATGGGGTTGTTGCTCTCAGACCGATCAGTGCTATGTATTCAATCAGAGCCACTGAACAGTGAGCGCGGTCGGTAGCAAACATTTGGTTGAGGTAACCCCGAGAGCGTTTTGATTTTTCGGTCAGTGACGTGAGCAGAGCAAATTGAACATTCCGTTGAGAGTTATTTATGAGCTATGCCTAAGACAGCCATGCTCAACGTGAGCGAGGCCAAAAAGTGAGAGTGTATTAGTGTGCGAAAATAAAGCTCCGCGAATTTACTTCGACCTAATCGCTTCGAACTGTGGCGAGCGAATGACGGCCTTATGTTCTCTTGGTCTCAGCTTCGGCATGCGTTCGGGTTGTGTACGCGAAATATTTTCGGCCGCATGGGGGAACCAGAGGCCAACGCTGGCCTTAGGGTTTTGCATTTGCTTATTGGAGAATACATCATATAACACAATGATTCAATAGCGTTGCAATGACAATAGCGATGCAACTCTGTTTTAGAGATGGAACTTTATATTACACAGCCTCGCACGTTTTCGAGCGTTTTGCAAACCAACCTCTCGAGATTTCCAAAACACCTCCCAATGTGTCAAATTGTTATTTGATTCTTCGAACAATTCTGCACATGCTACAAAAAGTTTTTAAGAAATTGACCATCATGGTTATTTGAATTGAAACTTTGTGGTATACAAAAGATCTGGTTCAGCCTTAGGTTTGAAAGTTTAAACATTTTTATTTTGAACCGAACCCCAAAAACAAGTTTGCAGCATTGTTAAACCCTTGCAAAGGGTACACTAAGAAAAAAAAGAATAGTTTTGATGATCCTTAGGATATTTTCGGTATCCCTTTGGACTTGGATAGTTAAGTATCCTTTATTGGGATCCATTGGATATTTTCGAAATCGATTTATTTTCGCTTAAAAAAGATATATCAGAAATAAAATATATTTCATTGATCTTTATTCTTCACCTTCCAAAGGAACTGAAAAATGTGAAAAGGATATTTAAAAAAATGGATTTTAATGTGGATATTTGAATATCTATTCTACGGGGATCCATTTTTTTCTCTCTGTGTATTAAAATTTTTCCCAGAAGTTTGCAACGCACAGAAATATTCGTATCCGACCCTATAAATTATATATATTCTTGATCAGGGCAACGAGCTCAATCGATTGAGCTTTGTCCGTTCGTCTGTCTGTATCTATGCAAACTAGTCTCTCAGTTTTAAAGCTATCGAGCTGAAACTTGGCACAGAGTCTTGATTTTACGGCACACTGCGAATATATCGGAACCGACCGGTTGGGATGACTATATCTTATAGCTGTCATAGCAACTGTCTGTCGGAAAATGGGTCTTAGTGAGAAAAACTTTTTTGTTTTCAATCTTAACGTCTCCAAGTTCAGCACTTATTAATATTAAATGCTTTCACACAGATTTGCTAGTTTTGGTTAAAATCGGACGACTATATCTTATAGCTGTCATAGGAATTACCGGTTGAAAAATGGGTATTAGTGAGAAAAACTTGTTTGTTTTTAATGCTAACGTCTTAAAACTCATCGTTTAATAGTGTTGAAAGCTTTCACACAGATTTGCCAGTTTTGGTCAAAATCGGAAGACTATATCTTATAGCTGTCATATTAATTATCGGTCGAAAAATGGATCTTAGTGAGAAAAACTTTTTGTTTTTAATGCTAACGTCTCAAAACTCAGCAATTAATAATATTAAATGCTTTCACACAGATTTGAAAGATTTGGTCAAAATCGGATGACTATATCTTATAGCTGTCATAGGAACCATCAGTCGAAAAATGGGTCTTAGTGAGAAAAACTTGTTTGTTTTTAAGGCTAACGTCTCCAAACTCCGCAATTAATAAAATTAAATGCTTTCACACAGTTTTGATAGGTTTGGTCAAAATCGGATGACTATATCTTATAGCTATCATAGGAAATATCGATCGAAAAATGGGTCTTAGTGAGAAATACTTGTTTGTTTTAAATGTTAGCGTAATATTAAATGCTTTCACACAAATTTTAAAGTTCAGGTCGAAATCGGATAACTATATCTTATAGCTGCCATAGGAACTTATCGTTGAAAGTAAAATAAATTGCTGTGATACATAACTCAAAGTATTTTCCTCTATATTCGTCTTGGAAATTGTATATACCACATGCCCACCATTCCATTTTAAAGAACGGCTTTCAATTTTCCTTTAAATGGTTTGTTATATATCCTTTTGTTTGTGCTCTCCATTCCAACCCAAACCCAAAATCAAATACCCCCGTTTTCCCCATCATTTTTCGGTTGCCTCATAAAAAAAAATGAACAAAACATATTGTATCATAGCCAAAAGCCATACGCTCTCATTACTTTTTTTCACTTATTCTCTGTCACACTTTGTTTTCCAATTCAAAAAATAATAACCAAAAATGACAAAAAAAAAAGGATTTCAGCAAAATAATGCGAAAACAAAACCAAGTTACTTGTATATGATGATGAAATGTTGGGATGGGCTGCCCGGTGACCGCTAGTATAATTGTCTCATTTATCAATTACTTATTGTACTTTCTTCTTACTACCTAACAAACCCCACTACTACTTTACTACTACCCCTAACTACTTACCTACCTAACTACTACAACTATTCGTACTACTATTTGCTCTATGGGTTCCTCCATATATTTCCGTTTTGGTTTCTTTCCAACATATATGTGTGTGTGTACGTGTCTGTTAATTTTTTCCTTTTCGTTTCGTTCCGTTCTATATGTTGTTGTGGTTTTTGTTGTTGTTCCGTTTCTACCCCTAAAAAGATGTGTGTGTGTAAAGTTTAATTAATGTAATTTAAACATGAAACTCAACAATTTCTGCTAAGTTACATATTTTTCGGTGTGTACTTACTTCTTTACTAGCTAAGTGTCATTTTTCATTCCGTAATGTTCTAAGTGTATCAAAACCAGTGTGTGTAGGTGTGTGTGTGTGTTTGTGCAAAACTACAAAAGCGCTTCACAAAACAAAAAAGGAACAGAACAAAGTATTATCATTTATTTTTTATGTCTGTGATGTGTGTTCTTTTTTTTACGTTTGCCTGGTCATGATATACTTCACACACACACACACACCCACACCCTGACCACCTTTGTTTGTGATATGCTGTGTATAACTCATAAAGCGTAGTTGCTACTTAATTACAATCATTACTCAAAAGCTGCCCACACCCACACTTACACACACACACGATTACATCCTGCATATCCTGGCTTACCACCCTCTAACATAATTGGTATTTTTAGTCTGCCTGTTTTTGTTTCAAGTTCTCCCTGATTGTTGTGCTAGCTGTGTAATCCTTTGCCTGAATGTGTTCCATATAACTAAATATATATCAAACATATGTACGGATTTTAGTTACCTTTAAACTTTAACACCAACTCTACTCAAAAAAGAAGCAAAAAAAAAAAAAAGAGAGGACCCTTTACCACCAACAAATATATATTAATAATATATATATATGCGCGTCGACATTATACCAAACAAAAAAAACCCTTACTCAACTTGTATTTATTTTTTTTTTAAACAAATGTTGTGCTTGCTCTAGCAACATATACTTAAAGTTACCCTTTGGTTTTTCCTATTTATTTTTATGTGTGGTTTGAGGAGAAGATTCACAGATGTGTCTTTTCTTTTTACTCTTTTGGTTGACCTTAACGTGTTGTGCTCTTCAGTTTAAGAAAAAAAAATGGAGACCATAAAGTTGATTAAGAAAACTCTTTTTCTTTAGTTGTTACTGTGTACGTCATGCGTTTTATATTATGGTTTTTTATCTGTTCTACCCCAACTATTGTACTTACCGCTGCTTTTTTACACCTTTTCAACAGAAATTGTTGTTGTTTCTTCACGGTGGCGCCGCACTTGAAGTAACCGCTTCCAGTGCGTTGCTCCACCCTTTAAAACCAATTTGATTCCTAGACCTTTGTAGATTTTGTCTTTTTCTTCTTTTGACAAACAAAAACCTATGTGTTGCTCTTACTCTTTACTAATCCTTTCTACTACTACTACTTCTACTGTAACTACTTTAAATCCCACTCTTTCTCCAACACTTCCCACCTACTCTTGTATCTGTCTCTGTGTGTGTTTTCTTTCTGTCTACAACAAATTCATTTGCGATTTGCATTAATTGAATTTTTATTTGTGCTTTTCAAATAATCATGTCCCCCAGACTTTTGCAAGGGCCGTGAGACTTTACAGAATCTCTGCGACCAAATACCGGGCGATGCCTTGCTATATTCGCTGTTCCGTGAGAGTGCCGAGCCTGTCAAATGTCCGCTGAAGGGTAAGTAGTCGTTTGAACATTGAGTGGAAATGTCGTTTTTTAAAAAACAATAAATTAATATCATTTACTTTAATATAAAAAAAAAAAAAAAAATACAATAACGACGCTTAAAGACGCTGAACTTGTCTTGAGCTGTTGATTATTGAAACAACTTTAAATTAAAATAAAAAAAAATATAGTATTTTCCGTAAACGAACACAACCGGCACAACATAAAAACCCCCCCCATACCACTAAAAGTTTACCAACACAATTTGGGGCAATCCTGGAAAAAATTACCTCACTATTTTACATAATTTTCTTATTTTCTTCTTTTTTGGCCAACACAAAGGATTGGCGGGCGCGACCTCCACAACTTATGCCTTCCACTCCCCTCCCCCAGCCGCGCGCGCGCCGGCTGGCCACCCCCCCCCCCCCCCGGCTTCGTCGTGGCCCCCCTTTTTTGTTTGTGTCCCGCCCTCTCCCCCCCCTGCCCCCAGCCCCCCCCGCTGTGTTGGTGTTTTTTATCGCTTTACTTTTTACTGGACCTTCTTCGTCCATCCGGGTGACATGTCCTAAACAGCGCAGCCGCTGTTGCTTTAAGCGCTTGACCAGACAGGTGTCCCCATAGAGCTCATATAGTTCGTCATTCTTTCGAAAGCGGAAATCATTGCCAACTTTTAAAGGTTTATAACACGCCAATCGCCGTCTCATATGCTGCTGTCATTGTCCATGCTTCTGCGCCGTATTGCAGGACTGGGATGATAAGCGACTTGTATGGCGCTATTTTTGTTTTCTTGAGCTCTTTACTGAGCCCGTAGTAGCAAAGGTTTGCGAGAGTGATTCTTCATCGGATTTCCAGGCTGATGTTGTTGTCGTTCCGAGGTTCCGAGCCCGTTCTATTGGCATGTGGACACTGTCGCAGTATATATTCCATCAGTAGATTAAAGAAGTCACACGATAAGGAATCGCCCTGCCAAAAACCTCTTTTGTTATCACATGGTTCGGAGAGGTTCTTTCGTATTTTGCGAATTTCTCAACGTCATCATGCAAAGTCTTACTGGGGTTCAAAACCTGACTTATCGGTGTGGTAGGCTGAGTTATAATCAACAAATAGATGGTAAGATATGATGTCTCTCTCATAGGGCGATACCGGATTAATCATAAAAAAAAGAAATGCTAAAACAAAACTGGACTCAAACGCGGTGTGACAAATGCCTGGTAGATTGAGATTAACATGCAGCACAACTGCCAGGATAAGGATAAGGCTATTTTCAGTAAGGGAAGTTGCATTGGGAGCACTTTGGCCAATGTGATGAGGCTGCCTTAAGGACACCCTCAATGGACCCAAAGTTCATAGGGAGTCACTCACAGTACCAAGACTGTTTTCTGTTCTGTTTCCTCTGTTGGTGGTGTTATTGCTCCCATGTCTAATCTACCGCATTTCCTAAAGTGCCGTAACGTCCGATGAATATTTCTTGAGAAACTTCACCAAGTCGATATCAGCACCATCTCTGTTGAGAGTGCCGACATTCCATGTGCATCAGTGGCGTAGATAGGGGGGATTAAGATGATCAATCACCCCCTACAGGGGACGAAATCGAAGATGAACATACCAAAAAATCTAAATACTTCACATAATTTTGTAAAAGAAATAATTAAATAAATAAGATAATGTTATACTAAGGACTACTACTTCCTACCTTTTTTCAGAAACTTTTAAAAAATTTCCTTCGATAGATGGCGATTTATAAGGAATTTTCATTCGAAAAATTCGCAGGGTACATGGTTTCTTTTTAAGTGAAGTAGTGAAGTTGGAAAATTCAGGTTTTATACAAAAATAAGTATATGCTATTCATCCGATGTCAAATAAATAATAAAAGTAATAATTTTGTACGTTCTGTACCCAGAACGACAGACAAATCCTTTCGTCACAGTATTTTACATAGATAGAAACACTTTCTAATAGCTTATGAGTATCAAAGCAAAGCCAAGGTGGCAAAGGAAATTTCTGTGCTTTAACAATAAAGTTTAATTACCATTAATATTTTCCCATTTTTAGGTCCCACAGGCAATTAATTTGCCAAATTTTTAATGAAAGCTTGGCTAAATAGCTATAATATTGATGACTTAAATCTAAAACTATTGTTTCACACTTAAATAAGTTGATCAAAAATGGCCGAGAAGTACCCTAATTTTGCCTTTTTAAGCCAAACTAGTAAAATATGGGCAAATTATTTGCCTGTGGGAACTAACACGAGTTCATATGTTTTTATTGTTTTACCAGACTGTGTATAAATACTTTTAAAATCTATCGATTTAAGAGAAAATGTTTTCCCAATTTCCGGGCGGGGGGGGGGGGACTTTTCCGCAAAATTTTATACCTCATTGACAACATTCGTTGAAAAATTTTACAAAAATTGTGAAAACGAAATTTGTAAAAAATTGTTTTGAGCTCAAATTAAAATTTTTAAATTTTGATTTAAAGATAAACAGACCTGTTCCCGTTTTCGACATCGATCACATCATGATGATGCGTGTTATTGGACTTATAACTTCAAAAGCACAATTATCTTCATACGATCCTTTGAATGTCAAAAAGATTCTACCGAATTCTTTAATAGTTTCTTAGAAATCACAACTCTTACCAATTTTGATTAATCGGATTCGGATATGGGAACAGGCTTGAAAAATTTAATAAGAAAACATGGCTGACGGCTGAAACTTTATTGTATGTTAATTTTTGGGGTAACGACATAGCTCCGACGACATATCTCCGCCGTTTTCCAAACGACATATCTCCCGCGCGGAGAACGTCATAGAACGTTATATCTCCGCCATTGATCACGGCGGAGGTATGTCGATTCAAAACGACATATCTCCGCCAGAAAAAAGCGACATATCTCCGCCGGCAAAATGTACAAGGCGGTTTAAGATATGTCGCTATGCCTAATTTTTGATAGTTCGCGGTCCATTAAAGGAAGTTTTTGAGCTAAGGGGGACTTCTACTTGTCAATTGCCTTATATTCTTGGAGTAAGGCGTTCAAATACTTGTTTTTCATTATTTATTTGACATTTGACGAAAAGCTATTACATACTTTTGTATTATACAAATCCTGCACTTTTAAAATTCTTTTCAAAGGAAACCATAGATGAACCCGAAATTTTTTTGTATGAATATTTTTAATTATACGCGATTTATCGAAAGTCTCTTATTTTAATTTTCTGATATAAGGCCGGAATACTAGACTATTACCGATAACAAGAAATAAAACTGGAAAAAAACATAAAGAATAATTTCTGAAATTCATCACCCCCCCTACGCCACTGATGTGATGTACCTCAAATCGTGGTCCTTAAAACGTTTGCGTGGGTCGTCGTCAGAGGGGGTGAAAATTTTAATCTTACGAATTTGAAAAAAGTGAACACCTCAATAGGTGATACTCCAAAGAATGCGATTTGATACCATATTTTGTCTGTCAAAGTATGAAACAACCTTGCCGAACCATTTAATACCAAGATAGATTTTTGGTCATCAAAAACGACATTTCCGACCACTGTGCTTTAGTTTACCGAATCTTTTCAATTAACACTAATGTTGTTCCCTAATTCAGGTCCCTTCATTTTTACCTATAATCGCGGACATGGCGAATGCAAGTCGCCCGTGTCGAATATAGAGAGCTGCACTGAAGAGAGTCGCCTGCTGTTGAGTTTCCAGGCCTGTCCCGATGTTCAAGGCACCGAGAGTACAGGTGGGTCCTTAGCCCTGACAATGACTCAATGCGTTTTTCTTAATTTCCCACCCACCCTTTCTTATATCCTTCCTGCAGTTGAGGAGTTGACTTGTCTGGCCACCTGGAAGGATGGCAACTCACGCTACTTGGTTGGCCTGGTCTCACACCATCATGCAATTTCCAACGAAGAGCGCTACCGTTGCTTTGTCTACGAGAAAATCTCCTCGCTGATGGGTGAGTAGCAACCAGTGGGAACTTTTTTCTTGTGTACCGAGTCCTAATTCCCCTCGTCCCCGTTTTCGCAGGCGGTCCCAGTATGCTGAGCTCCAAAGATGCCGAATATAAGCTGGCACAATCCGGCGACGCCACTTGCAATGGCTTAGACAGTGCCGAGGTAAGCACCTGCCATTTTCACTCAAACGTCAACGGCCACGCCCAACTCTCGCTCCCTCGTCTACTTTAGGTTGGCTCACGTATCATGTCGCTGCGCAAACCGCCTGTGGCTGAGCGCTGTGACTTTCCGGCCTGGTTCAAGGGTCCGCGTCATTGGCATGCACTCATGGGCAATGCTGTCTACAATTATCATTCCAAGTGAGTAGCAGCCGTGAGCCTGCGGGCAAGTGTCATACCCATTCCCACCGTGCCCTTTCCTTGCAGTGATGGCTCCGTGCACATTATTAAGCCCAACGGCTACATGGAGACACGTGCGCTGTGCGAACAGATAAACAAACAGACCCCCACCGAATTGATGGCCGTGGTGCACTACACCACTGGCTGGTAAGTAACAATTCCAGATGAAATTGCTGCCGAGAGGCTGTGCCTCAATTAATTGCCGGCAACTATTTTGTCGTTTGCAGTCAATCGGGGTTCATGTGCATGATGTTCTATCGCCGGGATACGCACGTCATTGAAATACAAACGGGCAAACCGGCCATACGCCTGGAGGATGCCTGTGCCCCGGATCATTTTGATATTAATAAGATGGCCTACATAACGTTGCTGGGTAAGTGGGAATGTTCATTTCAGTGAAAGAAGGGAAAAACTGAACAAAAAAGAGTAATTGATGTTTGCTTCAACTCCTTTCTGTTCACTCAGTCTTAGTTCTATGACTTATTACCCCCTTTCCCGTGAACCTTTTAGCTAGCAATCCCGAACCGGCCATCTGCCCAATGGATGGTCTCTACACCTTACGTGGAGCCATTGGGCCACCCTATTTGGCCACACGCCACAAGCGCAATCACAACGGTAAATCACATCTGGGACATGGACATCATCACCACGAAAGTGCTGATGCCGGAGCTTTTGGTGGTCACAAAGGAGGGTATGCACACACACACACACACACACTCCTTCCGCTTTTGCATCAATCTCTTAATGTTGTTTTTGCAGACACAGCACGCTCAGTTTTCGCAATGCGGAACGCATGGAGCGAGGCTCCTGGCATGCCAATACTCGCGGCCTGCCCGCACGCAGTCGGCGCAATGCTCCCCAGGATCAACAGCAGCTGGAACAGCAACTAGTATTGGCGAGTAGCAATGATACCAGCGTGGGTTTTGTCTCCACACGAAATCGTCGAGATGTGCCCGGCTGTGTGACTAACTACAATGCCCAACGACAGCTCTGGGTGGGTTGCAGTGCACCAAATCTTATCGATGTGAGTCCACTGTGCAGCGTCGAGGGGGAAGAAGGTAAGCTCAAGGTATTATACTCCATTAGCTATAACTTTTGCATTACCTAAAGCTGGTTGAAAGTGTTATAAAGCTGTTCGAAAGGTTTAAATCATCTGAAAGCCTGTACCTTACAAAGTTTTATAAGGAATAAATTCAATCATTTTTTATTCTAAGTAAATGGCTAAACCATTTTTTCCCTAGTAGAGTCACCAGTATTAGAACATCGCTTTTCGACTTCTTCTCTAATCTGTTCGTAAAATAGGTATGTGGGTGGTATGGAAAAGAAACCAGTTATAATCAGGGAGGAATGTCTTAACCTACCCACCGTAGATTATAACTTTCCTTGACCGCTGGCTGGCCAGCAATTCCCTTCATTTGAATAGCAACTAAATGGCAAAAGGTCCCCGTCCCGGACACTGGGAAAAGGCGAAAGTTGTAACATTGAATTGCACATTCGTCACGAAGTAAGTTAATTTATAGAAACAAATAGGTGTAGTAAGGCATTAAGTTATACATAGAGGGGAAGTCAAATCGACCAGGAAGAATTCTCACTCTGTGTTAAGCTAGGCAGTTGAAAAGATCCGGAAGTCATGCAGACTTCCTTTGCAATAGATGCACTCATCTGCTACATTGACAAAAAAATCAAGCCATTCGGGATCAACTCAAACCAGAGCTCGCAAAAAACTGTCAACACTTCCAGCTTTTCGCCAAATAACTGTTCTGTTACCGAAACAACGAGAAATGGGTTGCAAAAACACACTATCAATTCTGTTTTGCCTAATAGCTGTTTTCACTCAACCAAAAAGCGCTTTTTATACCCGTTACTCGTAGAGTAAAAGGGGTATACTAAAGTCGTGCAAATGTATGTAACAGGCAGAAGGAACCATTTCCGACCATATAAAGTATATATATTCTTGATCAGCATCAACAGCCGAGTCGATTTAGCCTTGTCCGTCTGTCCGTCCGTCCGTCCGTCCGTCCGTCGTCCGTCCGTCTGTATGAACACCTAGATCTCAGAGATGGTAAGAGATAGAGGTTTGACATGTATGGGACAAATGCTTCTTTTCTCTGCACGCAGATCAAGTTTGTTTCAAATTTTGGCCACGCCCCCTCCGCCCCCGCAATTTGGAAAAAAAGTTATATCTCCTACAGTTTTAAAGATAGAGGATTCGTACCTTCTAGAGATAGTTAGTAATTAGCAAAATGAATCGATTTGCCGAAGGAATGATAAAGATAGGATGAGCGGTTCTCAAGTTATAAGCAAAAAAGTGAGCCAAGCCCTCCCCGCTACCACCCTAAAAAAATGTTGCATACTTTTTGGATGGTCACTCTAAGGTACGCGGGAACACTGTTAAACATGTTTTTTATATAGTATATAATTTAATTTCGTTTTTATTTAACTTACGCACTCGTTTATTTCTGTTTCGTTCATGTCTTTCACTGACCGTTTCCGCCGGGAGCTGACTTCCTATATTTTATTTTTAATATAATTTTTGGTTTACTACCCTTGTTCCACTGGCGCATTCTTGGTGAATTTTCCTTGTTCCATTGACGAATGATGTTTAAATGACCCTCTAACGTACACAAAGAACAGCTGATTGAACCTCCTTGTTCGCAAATAAAAAACCAAAGTTCGCCTTTCCCATCTAAAACAGCATGCTCCCTGGTAGTCCCGTCACGATAGCTGGATTTCGGGGTTTCTAAATTTAAATTTTTGCGGCTTTTAAACATCCTAAAACAAAGAAAGAAATAAAGGGGGTCCTACTGAACTAAAACACTTTCCACCCTTGGCAACCCATGACACAGCATAGGTTTTAAGTTGGTGACACTTTGGAGTTTGATTGCATAGTTGATAAAAATCTAGCATTTTAGCGGACAATAGCTGAATGTTGTGACCATAGCTAGATCATCCAAAAGGGGTTTTCTGTTGAATTTACTCATCCGTCGCGGATAACCTCATTTATATCTTAATCACGGTACGGAGTACACCAAACTGTTTGGGCGCATAAAAGAGTAATTTATTGCGCGAGGATCCTAAAAACAAATTAGTGTGCTGAGATATTCAAAAATGACAAATTTAGGATTTTTAAGAAGCGATTTGCTTATAAAAATTGATGAAGTATTGAAAATCATCAGCAGATAGTCAAGGATGTTGCCGGGGGGCACCTCTCCCCGAACAACCATAATGTACCAGTTGTCATTTTTAAGGCAAGGGGGAAATATGGGAAGATTTGCCAGCGATATAAGAGTATTCCGATAATACGAAGACAGATTAAAAGTCTAAGTGGCTATTTCGACTACAGCAAATAAGGTGTAGGGGAGAATGTGTGATTCTGAGCCACTGGGGGTTGTGAGCCACGCGAATATTGGCCACAAAAAAAAAAAATTTCCACTTATTGTTGATGTGTCTTCGTTCTTATTTTGGCCAGTCAACACGTTCTTTAAGTTTGTGAATATGTACATTAGACTGGAATTTTCTCCATACGATTTTCAACATAAGAATTGGACATTTTAAAGCCTTCTCTCTGGCCATCAAACCTCAATATATCTAATTTTGGATTTTGGACAAATTTTTCTAGAAAATATACAGAATTTGTTCAACCATGTTGTGCTAAGAACAAGACAAAAAATTACTTTTTTATAAGGCAGGTACGGTATAATGTACATATGCTATGGAAACGCTCAAATAAAATTAATGTACATGTCGAAATATGTAATCATAAGGGAAATAGGCTATCATTTACTTTCATACATTAGAAAAGCAAACTGTCGAACATGACAATACCGGTTGATATAGAATTCCACGTCGAGACTCAATTTAAATCTTAGCAAGCCCCATGTTTGGTTTAGAGGGTACGGACTGGGGTCATCACAGCCCCTTTTTTGATGTCCCTTTCGGAACGTACATTCTCACAATAATTCGAGACAAACCTTTCCAAATTTGCATATGGGCGCCAACAGTTCTCTTTGCCTATTTAAATTGTTGGAACAGCACTTGCGCCAAAAAACGAAACACCTATCCAGCCTCAATACAAATCTGGTGGCGTGCAAGATCAATCAAAAATGTAATAAATTTTCACAAAAAATATCCAAAAACTTAGTATTACTGTAGTAGCTTTTGGCCCGGTAGATTTTGCTGGACTGCTGCTGGAGGCTCTCCATATTAAATGCATCAAAATTAATTTGATTGGTGAGGTCTCAAATAAATGATAAAAATCGGATGAACGATACTCAAGCTACGTTTAAAAGTCAGTTCAAGTCAAAGGACAGTTTTGAAATGGTATGGTAGTGTTTGTCAGTTTTGAAAATCAAGTAGTGGCGCCATCTTTTGATCAAGCTATTACCAAAAGAAAGTTCGCTGCCGCAGCGCAGAGTATATTATAGTCGGCCTTTCTTACTTGTTATACGTTTGAAAAGTGTATTATAATTTTGCCCAGAAGTTTGCAACGCATAGAAGGAATCATCTCCGACCACATAAAGTATATATATTCTAGATCAGCATGACGAGCTGAGTCGATTAAGCTGTCCGTCCGTCTGTCCGTCTGTCTGTTTCTACGCGAACTAGTCCCTCAGTTTTGTAGCTATCGAGCTGAAACTTTGCACAGAGTCTTCTTTTTTACTGCACGCTGCTAATATGTCGGAACCGACCGGATCGGATGACTACTTCTTGTAGCTGCCATACAAATGTTCGTTCGGAAAATGGGTTTTTGTGAGAAAAACTGGTTTGTTTTCAATATTACTGCTCTCAAACACGGTCATGGGTAATATGTAATGTTTTAAGCTGATCTGCGAAGTTTGGTCGAAGTCGCTAACCGTTGAGACAAGCTATTTCAAGTGTATCAAAACTTCGGTACAGACGAAGTTAGCATTGCCTTTCTCGTTTTTTACTTACTTTACTGGGACTTGAGCCCAGGACCTTGAAGACTTACCACATGGATGACGCCGTCTTAGGTTACACAACTGTCAAGCGAACAAATCATGGTAAGAAGAATGTAAGATAAAATGTTCACATTTGGCGCGCAATAAGGGCCTAGAACTAGCGCATAAAAAACTACAATAAGTTTCATTTCGTCTGCTTTTGAGAAAAACAGAAGCCGCAGTGGAAGCAGCAACAGAAAATGATTATACATAGATATAAAGCGAACAGCAGCAGCAGTCGTCGCTTCGTGATTTTTATACCCTGAACCCTTTAAAAATGGGTAAAAGGGGTTAATGCAGTTGTGCAAATGTATGTAACAGGAGAAGGAAACATTTCCGACCCTATAAAGTATATATATTCGAGATCAGTATCAACAGCCGAGTCAATTAAGCCATGTCCGTCTGTCCGTCGCGTCGATCTTAGAGACTAACAGAGATAGAGACACAAATTTTTGCGTGTACATACATAGGTGTATGCCGTACATGATCGAGTTCTTTCCAGATTTGCGAAAACCGCAAAAAAATGTCAGAGCCACAATTTTAAATTTACAACTTTGTGGCTCAATATATTTTAATCTGAGGACTTATATCTATCCATTCTAAAAAGTGCAATTAGATCCGAGCGGCGGCAGACTACACGCTCTACTGAAGTTTCTTGCATCTCTTTTCTGCTTTTACAAATTGCATTATGCCTGGCGTGTAAGAAATCAGAAAGTAAAACACAGTAAAGAAGTTAATTTGGGCTGGGGTTTCCAGGTTTTTGATTTTTGTGTCATTGTTCATTTTAAGCTTTAGTCCAAAATGTGTCCAAAAGAGAAATCGAATTTCCAGACATTTTTGTCATTTAAGGATTGGATAAATCTAACTTAAAGATTAAAAACGTCAAAATATTTTTAAAAGGCCAGTTCCATCTTTTTAGACAAATTAAGAATAATTAAAAAAATGAATGATTTGTTTTTTGTGGCTTGCGATCCGTAAATTGAGCTACAAGAAATCTTGTAAAATGAGCCTTCACTTTGTCCCAGGCATATCTGCGATTTTTAACTGATCACGAGAATCTCTGCCAATAAGAAACTACTGAAATACATCTCGAGCTTTGACTCATTATAGTACATTTTTATAGGGGTCTTAGTTCAATCCTTTAGAATTAATTGACACACCCAATAAAATTCCCATTGCGACTTGTTTTCTAATAATTCCATTCTGCAGAATACTCGTGTCATGGTTCCTGGAGTGAAAATAGCACCTTCTACATCATAGCCCGGCACAAGGGCACCAAACATGGCGTTTGTCTCACCTATCGACCCACGGAGGGTACCGCAGCCAAGCTGGTGGTGGGTGATGCCTGTTATCGCGGTACACAGAAGCCGCCCGATCATCATTTGGTGGCCAATTTGTCCGTTTTTGGTAGGTACCGGCACAAATGCTTCCCCTCTGCCTTACTAATTCTACGCTTTGTTCTCATCCAAACAGGAAAATGCGGTGAAACGGGCTCCAATGCGGCTGAAACACACTTGGCCAGTGGCCTGCTATTGTGGATCTTGGCCTGGTGCCTGCAACTAATTAGCTGAACCGCTACAAATGCTTTACCCAACCAAATCCCCCCTCTGATCAACATGTATACAAGACACATTTAAGACTTACCATTTCACATTGGTTTTTATTGCTGTATATAACTTATTGTTTATTATTTTTTTTTTCTGAACAGTTTTGTTTAGTTTTAAGTGCTAAAGAATAAACGAAATTTCGATAAATCGCTTAAACAAATGAACATGGAAAATGGTTTGCATTGTAAAGCCTTACAGCCAGGTTTATATATAATTACCTATCTACATACATACATACATACATTTGTAATATCAGCCGAACTATACGAATCGAAGCTTAAAGCTTAATTTTCGTTTTGGTTTTGAGTTTTCTAGATTTCATTTTCGAAATGTTTCCTACAACAAAAGTACACAACAACAACAGCAACAACTACAAACATATATTAACTACATAAAGAAACAATCATGTGTATTGCATTTAGTTGTTCGACTTGATTTCCAATTGTACAAACTGGCAAAATCATTATAATTATTATATGCCGACACACACACTCATATATATTTTTATGTACAAAACAACAAAAAAAACGCAAATGTACGTACATTAAAATGTACGAGTATATATATATATATATCTAACGAATAATGTTTTGCATTAGGATCGCATTGGTTTCATAATACATAATTAATACCTTGCAAAAATACGCATATATATATATAAAACTATATATATAGCATCGTATGATTCATTCTTTATACTACTTATGGACAAAACAAACAAAAAAGAAAGAAAAAAGAAATCCCAAATTAGAAGGAAAGTGCAAAATTTGAGCAAAAACTCTTATTAAGTAGATGGGCACTTAGACACACTTAGAGGTCTGCATGAAGTACTCCCTGATAACAAACGGAACATCAAAAATGAGATCACAATATAGAATTGGGCTTTGTCTTGGATTCGGAATTGTTAACAGATGCAGGAAAATACTAGAGAATTTGGCCCAAACTTTAACAATTCCGATTCCGCTTAATTTGTTTGAAATCGAGAATGGGACAACGATTTAACCGAATGGTTCTAAGCTAGGGGCCGACAAAACACACATGTTCATTTGGGCGTTGCGTGTGTGTGTTTAGCCACGCGAGAGTGCGCTTACTTAGCTTTTCTTTGTTGTTGCTCGAATACTGTCGGTGTGTCGACATCTCTGTCGCAGAGCGGTGTTGTATAAACTAGGTTCTAAGCCAAATCTCTATTAAACCATATGAAGGCGTTCTTAAAAAGAGTCAAACCCAGAAAAGGGCCAGATTTGATAGACTATCCTGACCTTCGAAATGGTTTTTGTTGTAACGGCTGGCCGGGTTGATCCGTATGTACATAGAAAGAAAATATGAAGCAGAGGGAAGGGTAAATGTTAAAGAGGTTTATAGAAACTGAAAGGAAGCTGTCGCTATTGGGTGGGTCCAGAGATCTAATGGTGTGAGAACAGTGGGTGCTTGAAAAGGTGCTTTGTATCATGTATGTGAGTCCGCATTTTGGCACTCATCGACCACTTCAGGGTTTATCCGGGCTAGATAGTGGTTTAAGAAGTTGATTTTTCCGGAGGGGCAGGGTTTATAGGTAGCAGGGATCATAGTTGTTGGGCATCTCTGCTCACAGGTCGCTTTGCACAGTGTGCTTTCCTGTGTGATACTTTCTTCGCAGTCTATTTGTGGTTTGGATGAGACTCATGTCGGCATCCGATAAGATATTGCTGGGTCAGGAGCTTATTGTGATTCTTGACAGGCAATATCTCTGTCTCCAGATGGAGGTGATCGGGGTGCGTCATCAAATGGCATCCAGTGCCCACCCTTAGTTCCGCATTTTGCCTTGTGTCACTAATGGCAGGTGACCAGATAGAAGCCGGGTAGTTGACCATGGATCTGCCTATCACTTTATACGTGGTTGCGATGGTCTCTTTGTCCTTGCCCCAGGTGCTTCCTGAAATAGCTTTGAGGACTTTATGACATCTTCGGAATGTTTCGAGAAAGTCAGAAGGTGGGCCTAGTATCTTGGGGTATTTTACTGTAGGTACAGGTTGGTTATTTATGTGGATGTCCAGCGAATTCGTGACCGCCTTGGTCTAGGTGGTAATAATGTGGCAAAAAAAGCTGCTATACTGGGAAGGTATGAATTTTTGCCTTTGCTCGATAATGTCGAGATAATGCAGCAATCATCTGCGTATGTTATTAGTTTAATTTCCTCTGGTGGGATCTTTGCCACGTGGAAATTGAACAGTATAGGGGAGAGAACTCCGCCTTAAGAGACTCCTAGCTTTATCTTTCTGGCTTTAGGTGTTGCTCCTTTAAACTCTACCTGGGCTTGTCTTCCCGCAAGGTAATTGGAGAGCCATATTTTTATCCGGGCCGGAGGTTGCATTTGTGGTTGACCATTAGAGCGGTCCCCAAAGCGGCAAAATGGAAAAAAGGAGGTCTCACCATTCCCACAGCTAATATTTGTTGTATAATTAATAATTGTGAAAATCAAAAAATTTTATTTTAATTTTAAATGGGCGCGACAGGGTCTCAAAGTTTT
Source organism: Lordiphosa stackelbergi (assembly GCA_018904235.1). Classification (NCBI taxonomy): domain Eukaryota; kingdom Metazoa; phylum Arthropoda; class Insecta; order Diptera; family Drosophilidae; genus Lordiphosa; species Lordiphosa stackelbergi. The sequence goes on from JAEIFU010000019.1 coordinate 72,857, forward strand.
AAGAAATATTAATTATACGACACGTTCACCAAATACAAATTTTTACAAACGAAGTTATGAGTTCACTTCAATTGCTGTCATTGTTTAAAATTTAAAAAGGGATCTACATTTGTAAAAAGTATTTACAAATTTGATAGTTTAAAATAAAATCATCACGTCTGTTTATAAATGATAAAAGTATTGTAATAGGAATTGGTTATTTACAAAAACTTTAGACTCCATTTGCGCCGGTTAAAACTCGACTGTTTTATTTTTTGTTTTTATTTACGCTAATTATACATGAAAAAATATCAGATAGGGGGGTGAGAGCATGACTTTAAAAATTTCATATATTTACATGCCCATATACCTATTGACCATATCAAACATCTAGAGCAGTGTCCGGCAAAACACACATGCTTATTTTGCCTTTGCATGTGTGCGTTCAGACACGCGAGAGCGCTCTCAGTTAGCACATGTTTGTTATTGCAAAAGAGAGCAGTGTACGCTCGAATAGTGTCTGTGTATCGACGCCGCTGCTACAGAGGATGGACGTCGCTACTTGTATACACAGAAAATTGAACGGTGCCGGACACTGATCTAGAGAAGTCAAGGGCCACAATTGTGGGTCTTCTGGAGGCCATATTGAATTTAGACCTGCTGTGACCGCTGTAGTGATCTCTAACAGTGCCGATGTGGTGCTGCGACCTGCTCGAAAGCCATGTTGGGACGCAGAAAGGATCAGGTAGTCTTTAGGGGTTGGCAGTAGTAGGGCCTCTTGTTCTGCTGGTTTGCCGGGTTTTGGGATAGGAATAATTTATCCAGTATTCCAAATTTTGCAGGCTCAAGTTGAACAATTAGTTTGGTCGTTTATCTTGGTCTGGGAGCTTGGTAGATATCCGATTACTACTCGGCACCGTAAAAACGATTACGTGATTACACACAAGTATTATGGTATTGTTACAATGATTACTTTTACCTGTAATCATACGATGCCGGAGTCACTCGTACAGATCTCTAGCACACACACATACACAAATATTTCTGACAGCTTAAGAGTTATTGGTGGTGTGGATTTTTTGCACCAACTGTTGCCTTTGGAATTCCCTACCAGTTCTATCACTTCCAGCAAGTGAAGGTAGCTGCTGAACTGCAGGCGATGGGTCAAGGCTGTTGAAATGACTTCAATAGCGACCAGCCTCGAGCCGTCTAGAACTTGAAGTAGAACTCTCATCTTCCAATTCGCTCCTATGCAGATTTTCAAGTCATCATCGCTCGCCACACAACAGCTGTTCGGTTTGCTGCTTACGTAACCTGCTGCTGTTACGCCGCGGGGTTGCCACTTTGGTTCATTCGGCAGCACTTGTCATACCTTGTGTGAGAAAATCTGGGCTTTTCAACATAAAACCAGAATCAGATTTAAACCTAGTACGCAGGGCGTTCGAATTTTCCTTCAGCTGTCAAACTCCATATAAAAAAAATTGCTTAAGGAATTTTTCCTTGCCCTATTCTGTTGTTTGGTACGCAGAAAGCCAAGCAATACACACAAGGAATTTTGAGAGTTGCCATATCGACGAACCGTGTGTACTGTATCGAACAGCTGATATTTCTCCAGAGATATTGTGCAGTCATTTTTTCCTTGTGTCAGTTGTCAAAAGGCAAGGCAAAAGTAAATAAATAATCTGCAAAATTTTAGTAATGATGACAAAAAATGTATTAATTGATGCAGTGAAAAGCAATGATGTTAGTGCACAGATGGCAAGCAACTGGCCACCGCATTTACAAAAAAGGCTTGTGAAGCAATTGGTGTCCAGTTGAGAAAAGGATATAATCACTTCGTGTGGCTGCCTCATTCTCCTGCACAGGACAATCAGGATGGAATCTTGCGCCACGCTTGCGCATCTTGACATGTTGTTTCACGGCACGCCCCAAAGCATAAATTGAGCCATCTTGCGTTGCAGCGATATGTGCACCTGGGTGGGATCCTGCTCGCCCTGAAAAATACTTTCGTGCAGACAGCAACAGGCGAATACAATTCAGTAGTCTTACTCACATTCTTCATTTTAACAGCTGCCACTGCAACTTCAATTGCAACTTCCTTCATGTTGTGCATTGTGCCTCATTTTGTTTAAATCTTATAATCAAAATACAAATCAGCTGGCCAATTTTTCCTTTTTCATTCCGTACTAGGCTTTACCATATAAAATTCTTATGATAACTTTAATCCGTTTACCCTCAGAAAGCAGAAAGAGATGAGAATCTTTATGGTCTTATATATATTCTAATCTAGAAGAGCTAAGCCAAAAAGTCAGATTGTACAGTTGTGCGAAAATAGAGCGACGCAAACCAGCTCGACTTCAAACCAGTTTGCTTGCTTGGCACAAGCCTTGTCATGCGTTCGCTCGTGTGTATAGCGAAATGTGTTCGTAAATCGCTAGTCTAACAAACCTACAGGACAACTACTCTGAGTAAACTGAGCGTGTTTTTTTTATACCCTTGCAAAGGGTATTATAATTTTGCCCAGAAGTTTGCAACGCATAGAAATATTCATTTCGACCCTATAAACTATATATATTCTTGATCAGGGTACGACGGTCGTTGAGCTTTGTCCGTCCGTCTGTCTGTTTGTCTCTCTGTTTCTACGCAAACTAGTCTCCAGTTTTAAAGCTATCGAGCTGAAACTTTGACGAGTCTCTTTTTACTGCACACTGCTAATTGTCGGAACCGACCGATCGGATGACTATATCTTATAGCTTCCTAGGAACTATCGGTCGAAAATGGGCTTTTGAAAACTTTTTGTTTTTAGTGTTATCGTGTCCCACTTCAGCGATTATTAATATTATACCCTTTCACATAGATTTGGAAGTTTTTGTCAAAATCGGAGAAAATTGAAACCGTCAGGGAGTACATTTAGGCAGACCTCTATTAAACACACACACACACACACACACACATATGTTCATAATCAATCAACTAATCTAATTTAAGACACAGGACAACCAAACAGAACAAAAGACAACAATGAATCAGCAGAGAATGCTAAAATAATTAGAGTGTTTAAGGCAATTAAGCGGTGATATAGGTCTAGAATAAAGAAACTGTGTAAATCTCTTATGAAGGCACAAAAGTAAGAGCAGCAGCGACGAAGAAGAATTGTGTATCCGAAGGATTTCAAGAAACAAAATATATATAAAAAAAAAATACAAGTAGCATTTTTCTCTCGATTACATAGCCTACAAAACACACATACACAAGCATTTTTTTGCCCTAAGCGAATAATAAACAAAACAAAAATGTAATGCTACTCCTCCCAAACCCCCTTCAAGGCAGACTAGTCAAAATTTATCAAGCGTAACTTTGAGTTCCATGTAAATAGCGAAATGTAAGGCGAATTGAGACAAGAAACATTTTTGAAAACGGTACGCGGTGTATACATATGTAACTAATTGCTAGTTAGCTAAAGCAGGAGCAGGAGCAGGCACAGTGAACACATAAGAGTTACTTTCTAAGTACTATATTTAATAGGAATATAAACATAAATTATAAACTGAAGCAGCGTGGCAGGAGAGAGAGAGAGTGGAACACGGCGGTAGCCCACAGAAAACCCCGCTCTCTCCCTACCGAACTAAGTATTTCAATTTGTTGTCAGCTTTTAAAAAGTAAATACAAAATGAAAACAAAAAGAACATATGAAGTAATAATGAATGCATTTTAAACACTTAACATTAAAAGAAAAAAAAAACGAACGAAACATCATGCAATATTTGAGGAAGAAGAAACAGGTGTTTCCTCACTTTCTGAACAAATCTCAGCTCAAGTTTCCTGTTGGTTTTCGGTTACGCTTAGCTGTTTTAATTTGCAAAGATAAGACCTCCCTCCAACCCACAAAAACCAGATACCTAAAAGCGACAACTTTAAAAAGTTAATTTCGGTTTCGTTCAAGGCATTTTTATTGGAGAAAAGTTTTTCCCCAACTGTTTAAATAACTGACTAGGAAACTTATGCCGTTTCCTAAAAAATACTGAAAATCGTTTCGATTTTAATCCCCGCCTAAAAAATTCACTAAAATTTACGGTAAAATTGTTTTTATTTGATACCTCAACTTATTTTTTCTCCATTATCTTTGGGTCCTTATTCCTTCCAGAGAATAAACTTAAAAAATTTATTTTACAAGATGTCGCTTACCTCTCAATGTTCCAACTGGGTCTCTCTCCTCCAACCAACAAAATGTATTCAATGTTTCTAAATTAAAAAAACCAAACAAAAACAAAAACTACAAAATGCAAACATATTTTTGTAAATAGTTGAAGCAACGCTTAAATTTTTATCCCATTTTTTGTGTATGGCCAACCAAGCGATTACGCCCACACCGAACGCACAGCGTGGGCGTGGCCGCAGCACGTGAATGTGAACGCTAAGCATTAGAATTTAAGTGATTTTTATATAACACATTCAAAGCGATTTTATAAATCATTTTAATTGTCTATTTTAAGAGGAAAAGAAAGCAAAATTAACACGTATGTACGTTGAGTTCGTTTATCACAAATAGCTGTGTATGTGAGATACAAAAAACTTATGCAATTTTCGTCAATAATTGAATGTTTTTTGGAATCCTATGTTTAGTTTTTTGTTTGAGTTTTTTTAAGCTAATAAAAATAAAATTATAAACTAATTACAAATATAAAAAACAAATGGTTTAATTTGAAAAATATCAGGGGGTCCTGGCAATAGCATATGATATTTATGGTCACTGTAAGTAAGTAACCGATTAAAGGCATATTACCTAATTTTAGACTTAAAACTAGCGACGCAATAAAAGAGAAGTTGAATTCGTAGATTCGTAGCAGCCCATCTCCCGCCCAGGCAACCGAGAATAGCAGCTAGCTAAAAATAACCCTGCAGTTCTGGAGGTGGCGATTGACCATGCTGGACCTACCTACCCCGCTACTTCCCACATGGGTACTTACTAGAGTGACCCTATGGTAAGCGAACGCGAAAGCAAACCCAAAAAAAAAGAAACAAATATTTATTTATGCCCCCGCCGAAAAAAAGGGTGGAAAGCAAAGCGCAAAGCGTAAGCGAAATTTTGGTACTTTCTTTCGTCCATGCATAAATCGTTAAATAACAAAAACAATTGCAGTGCAAGCACCATTATTTTGTCTTATAGTTTATAAGCGTACACTAAACTTTGAATTGCTGGAACATTCTTTGCTTTTCCCGTCCCAGCAGACCTCAGCAACGAAAGTGAATTGTGAAATAAAGTGAATAAAATAAAAAATAAAATTATTTACAATGTAAGCCAAGCACTTAAGTGTAAATGTATAGAAACCGGCGTATAAGAAGGCTCAAAAGAGAACATAAGCAAGTATACATACAAATTAAATCGTGTAGCGGAAGATAGATAATTTATGGGGTTGCCCATATTCGACGGACCCATGTTTTTTTTTTTATATCAAAGAAAAAACTAAAAATTTTGCGGTTGGCAATCTTAATCATTTAATTTGTTCCAAGTAGATTTGTTTACATCAATTTTTGAATATGATATCTCTCAAATGGCCGCCTCTGGCGTTGATGGCGTATTGTGCCCTTTTTGCAGCATTTTCCATCGATTTCGCCAACATTTCGGCCGGAATAGCGGCTATTTCTTCACGAATGTTGTCCTTGAGCTCTTCTACGGTCCTTGGCTTGTTAACGTAAACCTTTGACTTCAAATATCCCCACAAGAAGAAGTCAGGCGGCGTCAAATCGGGCGAACGCGGTGGCCAGTCCAAATCACCACTTTTCGACATCAAACGGCCCGGAAACAATTTCTTCAGAAAATCGATTGTTATGCGACTTGTGTGCGGTGGAGCGCCGTCTTGTTGAAACCAGAACTGCCTCATACGCTTTCGACGAATAATTGGCATCACAAAATTGGTCATCATGTCGCGATAACGCTCCTGGTTGATGGTAACAGCATGACCATTTTCATTTTGGAAGAAAAACGGCCCAATGACCGTTTTCGCACTAACGCCGCACCAAACTGTGACTTTTTCGTCATGAAGAGGCTCTTCTTGAATCTCCTCAGGATTTTCAGTGGCGTAAATACGGCAATTTTGCTTATTTACGGTCCCATTCAATGTGAAATGGGCTTAATTTTTAATTTTTTAAAAGCACGTTGAGTTTTCACAATTGACTTGTTCTGTTGAATGTAAATTTCAACTATTGTGGCGTGTATTGTTCCATGGTAAAAATCTGCTTGGACTGACGCTTCAAACGCCGTATGTCATTAAGCGATCTGACATCTCTGTCAAAAGTTATGGCGTTGACAGATGGGTCCGTCGAATATGGGCAACCCTGTAGAAGATGTAAAGGAAATGGTAAAAAAATTGGCTATACCGCTCCTCCAACGGGGCCAAGCCAAGCTTCTCACAATCTCTTGGCGTGTGCTTTAAATTTTTCCGAACGGCAAAGTTTTGAGAATTTGCTTTCTCATGGCTAGAGGAAATAGTTATTATCAATAATATTGACAGTGAAAATAATTTAGAAATGGAAAAGAAAAATAACTTGAGTGAAGATTTGAAAAATTGGTTGGCATGGGCCAACTCGTGAATGCGCTATGGACTAGTAAATGTTTTGCAAAAAAAAAAAAAAATAAATAATTTGGACGTCGCTCCATTTTACAAGTACGCTTCCCAAAAAATAACCAGACATAACACAAATCGATGGCGTTCATTATTTAAATGAACCCAAAGAATGTGTAAGAAAGCCTATAGAGCTAAATGAAGTTTTAAAATGGAAAGCCACCGAGTTTATGCAATTTTTGCCACTGATGATCAGTATTACGTGTTTGCCGAAGGAGGTATTCTCCATGTGCAAAATTTTTTTTCGACTTTTTTTGTTGCATTTGTTAAAGCTTGGATAGTTAAGAATATCGCCCCAAAAGGATTTTTTTTTAAATTTAAAATACTTTAGAAGATATAGCCTTTTTAGTCGAACAATGTCTTCACTAAAACAAGAAATTTTTGACTAAATAAATTTCGAGAAAAAATAAAGCTGTGAAATAACGGCTGGTTTTTTAATTTGTATGGTTACATGGTGTCGCCTCAAATCGATATCGATTATTAATCGACTTTTAATCGATAATTATCGAGGCTATGCTACACAATGCTCAGACTGACTAATCCGCTTAGAAACTAGAGCTGCGGCCGTATCTAAAGTAGGCAGAGGGAGCTGCTGACGAAAACAGTTTTTTTTGAAGATTAGGAAGATCCGCTGTATGCAGCTGGCATCGCCGACTAATTTATGTAAGTATATAATATCTGTAATATTTTTGGTTACTTTCAAAGCAACTCTTCCGGACTGCCAAGCCACTTTTCTTCAGTTCTACTAAACCGATTTTGATGAAATAATATGCAATCGACGCAGAATTGTCACCATTCTGGTCTGAACCTCAATCATAATTTTAAAAAAATTTTTTACTAATTTTTGTATACCAATCGGTACCGATCGGTTTAAAAAGTAGTTTTAGTGAGAAAAACTATTTTGTTTTCAATGGTATCGCTCCCAACCCTCGTATTTATAAGTATTCTATAATTTCACATAATTTCACCGAGATTTATCAAAATCGGACAACTATATAGTAAAGCAAAAAACAAAAGATAGGTCTGAAAAAAAGTCTTAGTGACAAAAACTTTTTTGTTTTCAATGATATCGCTCCCAAACTTTGTACAGATCAGTATTATATACTACCACACAATTCTGTTAAGTTTGATTAAAATCGGATGACTATGGCATACAGCTTTTTGTTTTCAATGGTAGCGTGTTTATACTTTCCAGATATGTATGTTATCCGATCAAAATCGGATGAATATATCGTGTAGCCATATAACAAACTGGCAGCATATATCATGCTCCAAGGGTACATAAACTTCGGTAGAACCGAAGTTAGCTTGCCCCTATTTTTTTACACTAAACTGCAAAAAAAGGGCCAAAAATCGATTTTTCATTTTTCAATGGCCGCCATTTTGTCAAAAAAAATCACAAAATTTTTTCGATATTCAGACCAGAATTACATCTTTACTGATTATAACCCCGTTTTTACTTTTTATTTCAGACATCCTGGAGACGTAGAATCATGGCCGCCAGCACTATAACTTTTTTTTTGGACACCCACTTTGACGGCCGATAACTTTTGGAACAGCCCTCGCATCGAAGCAGTAAAAACGTATTTTGTTTACTTTAATCTGTTTGTAACATAATAAAATAAACAGAATTGGAAAAACTCTTTGCGTTTTCAAATAAGATTTTTTTTAAAAAAGGTCCATAAAACAGCCTCGACATAGAGAATACCCCCCTAAAGCAAAGAGTATCAAATTTGGAAACCTGTCAGCGCATGACGCAGCCATTTGTTGAAAATTTCCCTGTCAAATTGTTAAAACTTTTACTTTTATTCTAATTCCTATTTTTTTGTTGACAGATTGATGCAATGAAGAGCCAAATTATGCCAGAAGGCATTTTAAACGAGCGTAAGTTAAAGTCGGCTCTAACCGACTTCGATATACCCGTTACTCATGAAAAAACATGTTTAACAGTTTTCCCGCGTTCCTTAGTGTGACCATCTGAAAAGTATGCAACATTTTTTTTAGGGTGGGAGGGGTGGTAGCGGGGGGCTTGGTTAACTATTTTGCTTATAACTTGAGAACCGTTCATCCGATCTTTATCATTTCTTCGGCAAATCGATTCATTTTGCTAATTACTAACTATATCTAGAAGGTACGAATCATCTATTTTTGAAACTGTAGAAGATATAACGTTTTTACCAAATTGCGGGGGCGGGAGGGGACGTGGCTAAAATTTGAAACAAACTTGATCTGCGTGCAGATAAAAAAAGCATTTGTCCCAAACATGTCAAACCTCTATCGCTTACCATCTCTGAGATCTAGGTCTTCATACAGACAGACGGACGGACGGACGGACAGACGGACAAGGCTAAATCGTCTCGGCTGTTGATGCTGATCAAGAATATATATAGATTATATGGTCGGAAATGATTCCTTCTGCCTGTTACATACATTTGCACGACTTTAATACCCCTCTCACTCTTTTCAAACGCAGAGAAACCTACTGTTGAACGCGAATATTTTGGTCAATGAGGCCGTTGTAGCCTTGTAGGTGGCAGTCACCCCCCCCCCTTCTATCCAAAGATGCTATGTTTTATAGAGCCACGCTCGTTACGTATTATTAAATTTATTGTAAGTAGTGTTTTGCACCAAGAACTTAATTTATAAAGTTTAGTTGCAGTCAACTTAATTGAAAATAAAATTAATTATTAAATAAGCTTAGTTAGCAATTGAATTATTTCAATTAACATACCGGGTTTGTCCGGAAAGCAGGCTCAGTCAGATGTTGCTTAAGCAAAAAGTGGTGTGTTTCGCTGGGCCGGGAATAGGTCGCCGATGAAGACCGTGCTGAAAGACCTTCGACTTCGATAAACACCGACAATGTGCCTTGTGTGCGCAAAGTTTTTAACTCAGACCGTCGACTAAGTATTCGTTTAAGTGCCAAGATGTTAAATTTACCAAAATCTTTGGTTCATGACAGAGCATTTGAGCATGCGCAAGGTGTGCGCGAAGATGGTCTCAAAAGTGACTTCTTGTGAACAGTTACATACCTGACCAAGGCCGTCATCCCAACGCTTTCATAGTCGCCCTACAGCCCAGATGTGCCCCCCGGACTTTTTTTTTTCCTCGCCTGAAAAGGCCTATGAAAGGCTAGCATTTTGAGACGACAGAGGGGATCCAAGCAGCATGCACCGCGGCTCTCAAGGCTATGCGCTATAGCAATGGCAGAAGGAGCCTATTTTGAAAGTTTTTAAAAAATTGTAACGATTTGCTCAAAAATTAAATCGTCTCCAGTCCTATTACTTTTTTTTAATCGATCTCAAGGTCACTCTATCTAAAAACTTTCGGATCATTTCACTGTAGTCAGATTGTCGGAGAAGTTAAAAGTAACAAAATAAATCAAAGTTAAAGCAAATTTTTTAAGAATATTTTCCTGAATTGGTAATAATCAAAACCATAGCATACTTTGAAGAGCATTTAGCATTTAGTTCGAGATAATGGGGCGGGGCGATATCAACTTTACTCATGCTCGATGGTCGGCAAAACTTCATGATGTTTTTTATTCATACCATCCAAGGGTATTTTGCCAAGAATTTGTTACTTACCTACATACTTACTTACTTATGATCTCGATTTATTACTCGACAATAAAAAAAAAAAAAACAAATAGGTTCCTTAAATTTTAAATTGAATTAAATCTTTATTGCTTGTCATTTGTTGCTGTTTTACATATCCGGGACCCAATGATTAACGCCAGGATCATCTTCCGTCACTTGTGGCTGCTTTTCTAAATGGTAGGTGGTAGTGGGTTCAAGTAGGTCTCTCCGTCATCTCTTCAGATCGTCGTGTTGAGTTTTTTGTTTTTGAAATTCATATCTCTTTGTTCATATATTTGGTGGGTGAGGTTTTTTTACTGGGTATTTTAAATACCGAAGGGGGTATACAAAAAAAAAAAAAAAAAAAAAAATGAGGAGCAGAAAATGCATCATTAACCTCACCCGAAAAAATGATGCTTTTCTTGAATCGTACGATTTTTGGAAAGTGGATGGGAAGTCATTCCGAAGAGGAATATTTTGAAATGTAAACAGTTCATTTCAAATGTTATCTATTTCAAACAAAATGAATTATAACGAAATAAGGTTTAGTTATTATTTTTAGCTTTGCGCAATAACAAAATGAAGTGGCACAATTAGCAGTTCAGAGTTAAGTGCTTGGCTAAGAAATGCTGAACGTATTATGTGCAAAAAATTACAAATATTATTTCGATGCTAACTAATCGCGTGGCAACAAGCTGTTATTAAGTCGTTCTGAAAGGTGTTATACCTCAGGGACTCTATTTTATATATATGCAAAAATTGCTCCAATATAGATGACAGTTAACTGTCTAATGTTAGTGAGAGTAAATACAAGAATGAATTGTGTAGAAATACAATTATTTCAAAATGTTTTGTGATGTACATAAAAGAAGCTTACAAAAAAGAAGAAGAAAGAAAACAAAAGACGAGACCATAGATTGTGCCTTTGAGTCATGATTTAAAGACAGTTAGAAATAAATCTTCACTTAAATTTCAAAACCAAAACAAAGCAAAAACATAAATTAAAAGACATAAAAATAGAATACCAATTTAAAAAAATCCTTGCTCAATGTTAATTAAATACTTAGATATTGTGTCTAGTACCCGTATCATTAGTTTCCAATATTTTAAGTAATGTGTGTAAATAAAACGAAATAGAACAATTTGTCCAAAATGCAAAGCTGTGATTAATCATACATCTTTCCATGGTACTAATATAATCAAATGCTTTAAATATATATTTATCCCTTTTAACTTATCAAGACATGAAGAGAACAATGATAAGGCATATGATGTACTATATGATATTTCAATTACACAAATCAGAATAATGATTTGTCATTATGCATGCTGTTTAGATAGTAAAGTTGGTTCAACTCGAATACTTTTTATAGAGAGCAAGCATATATTATACATTTCTGGGTTAATCTGTTGTGGGTAGGTAAGCTTGAAGGCATTTTAAAATAATGATTAGATCATATTTAAGAGTTGTGGTACACATATTTTTATTTGGATAGCAGATGCAGTATTATGAAATTACTATTGTACAGCTAGGCTTACATTCAAGTAAGTCCTTGTGTTGTAAGAGAGCTTGGAAAATTGGTTATAATTTTTCAATAATTTGCTAGACTTGTATAGAGTTGTTAGACTTGTGCAGGGTTTTATAATCCTTATTGAAAGGCTTAGAAATTTTGTGTAGTAAATATTGTGTATCAAAAAAAAATTATGTTATATAAATGAAAAAAATTAAATCTTATAAATTGTCCACCCTATATTTCATTGTAATAATATTTAAAAACGAATAAAACACATTTTGGAAATGATGATACAAATTTTAAAGACCTTTTGTTTTAGGACCTCTAAGAGAACAGACAATATCAAACCATATCAGTGACCTAGAACCCACGAAAATCCTGACCTTTGTACAGGAAAAAGGGCTGCTAGAAGAGTTGTAAACTCAGTAGGGGGGCACAACAGTACAGCATGGGTCGAAGTGCGCTCATTTCCCCCAACAACAAATAATAATAGGTTAAGGTAACATCCTGTAGACATTTTAATTTCAAATAATGAAAACAACATTTTAAAATCATTTTAATAAGGCTTGGATATCAATCATTTGATTTTTATGTTCTTAAAAACGTACCTTTTCACATTTATTCATGAATTCTTATGATTTTTCTACATTCTCGCCTATTGTCTTGTCTTACGGAACCGAACCGCAATTTCAGCTGATAAACTGAGCCGCAAACCTAACCAGCGTCCTTTCGAAAACTACCAACCGAACTGAAAACCATGATGTAAAAACGGTTCGGTTCAGTTCATTGTCGAGTTTTATCGCTTTTAGAGCTTACCTACGGACAATGATACTTGTAAATTTGGGAATTTTAAACGGTTCTTTAATATAAGTTTTTCCCAAATTTAGGACCCACACACATGCGGCTGGAAGATGAACAGACGGCTGACCATAAAATTTTAGAACCGAAATAAACAATTGATTGACTCCTCAAAGCTGAACTTGTACAACTTAAAATTAAAGATCAAACCAGAGCTTGTTGTGCACACTAGCATGTACGGAGCGTGATTATTTGTAGTGTACGCGCGCCCTTAAATTAAACAAGGGAGACTAACTTATATACCGAATTAATCTTTAGCGTTGCCGAAACGATGCCCTTAAAATACCTGTTATTAGACTACATTTCTATCTTGAAAACTTGCCAATTGGTTTGTGCGAGTATTTCATTTCCTCTACGGGACGATATTCTCCATGTTCTGTATAATATTTAGCGTGGGATTTTAAGGATAATCAAATGTTTTCTAGGAAATCCATTTCCAAAGTGTCTAAGGAGTCACCCATTTACTTTAGAAATCATAATATTCCGAACTTAAAACGGCCTTCATAAAATATATAATAAAATTCAGCTTGAGCTACTGAACCGAAGCGAAACCTCGGTTTAGTTAGCTACAAAAACCATGTAATGAACCGTACCGGCGGTTCAAAAACGGTGTGAACCTCTGAACCGAACCAGTCCTTATCTCAGAACGGTTTGCATCCCTGCTGTTTATTAACTCCCTTTATCATATATTTACTTATCATGTATGCCATACATGATTATGGTAATATTAATCAAGGGTTAATACCATTGATGACCAATGGTACAAAATATAGTCAAGATCTTAAAAAAGAATGTTATAAACCATTTTCCGTTACTGACAAATCATTAAATCGCAGAAAAATACCAAAAAGGATCAGAAAACGTTATATTGCCAAGTGGAATCATTGTGTTAATAACATATTTTGCCAAATCATTGTTAAATGAGTCTTGTGGCAATATCTCTTTCGGCTTATTTCCTGGTTTATCAAAATGATCATCATCGCTGTGGAAACGACGCCGTCTGTTGATTTGCATGTGTTCCTTATATTATGCGTATACATCATCTCCATGCTTTCTTTTCAAATGACGACCTGGAATGATGTCCCTTTATCCGCATTTGGCATCGGGTACATAATGCAACCGAGACTGCGTCCGTCGATAACGCCTCATCTCTTTGGAAAAATTTGAATTATTGGTTACCATATTTACTTATATATGACGCAATTGATTTGTAAATAAAACAATAGTTGAAAATTTAACTTTGATTGAAATTTTCAACTTAATTGAATTCAATTAACTAAATTTAACTTTAGTTAAATTTAATCAAGTTTGTTTTTAGTCAAGTTGAGTTAAAGTTAATATTAATCAAGTTGAATTTAATCAACTAAAATTTTAGTTGACTAATCAACTAACTAAAAATTTCAATCGATTGAGGCCCACTCTGATGTATGGAATAATTTTCGATTGTTTTTCTTTCTAAAAATTTTAATTATTACCTCTTTCTCGTTTTCTTCTCTTATTTATTTCCACGAAATATGTCTCCCTTATTTGATTTATTTCTGTGTTTCATCCATATTTCAATTCATCCATATTTTCTTCTGCCCACGTTGTCACCTTATTACCTTTCTTTCATCCTCTAACCAAGATTTTTTTTTTATTTTATACTTATTCGTTCGTTGCTTTCTGTCTTTTTTCTTTTAAATCACGGTTTCTCCTACTTTCCAATACTTTCAAAACTGAAGATTTGTAATGCTTTTGTTTACATTTTCTTTAAAATTCCAGATTCATATTAATATTGTTTTTTATTATTATTTTTGTAGTAAAAAAAATCTTCTCTATCCTACCAAATAAATGTATATAATAAACTCCATAATAGATTCATAGATCGACGCCGCAGTATAATATTTTGAAAAGATCAGATATTTCATAATTTTCCACGTTTCTATCTTTATCCTACCTAATTGGATGTCTTATGCATAAAGCACTCGTAGATTGCCGACGCCAATAATATAATATAATAAATTAATATATATACATATAAATAATAATAATTTTAAGCACTTTGGGTAAACTATTTCTTTCATTCTCCTACCTAACTGCATATTATATTCCTAGAGAACCATGTAGATTGAAGACGCAACCTGGGAAAACCTTTCCTATACATTCCTTCCTAACTGTATTTTGTATTCTTAGAGAACGCTATTGGTCGAAGACGTATTATATATATATCTACAGATACGGTAATTAAAAAAAAATATATATATAAAGGTGCAGAAGATTCGGTATAGCAGAATTTTGCTTAATATCGAATACTTTAGGTAAACCATTTGTATCACTATCCTATTTAGTTGTATATTGAATTCTTAGAGAACTCTTAAGATTTAAGACTCATTACATTAATTTGTAGAGAGTTGGTATATTAGAATTTGGAAAATTTTTAAACACTTATGGTAAACCATTTCTTTCATTCTCTTACCTAATTGCATATTGTATTCTTAAAGAACCAAATAGATCAAAGACGATGTATTAAAATTTGTAGAGATTCGGTAATAAAAAAAATTAATATAATTTTGTTGCGATTCGGTATATCAGAGTTTTGAATAATTTTAAATACTTTGGGTAAACCATTTCTTTCATTGTCCTACCTAATTGTATTTTATATTCTTAGAGATCCCAATATATCGAATAGAGTTTCGGTAAAGAAAAAAATAATAGTGTTAATTTGTAGAGATTCGGAAATAAAAAAAATAATATAAATTTTTGCGATTCGGTAATTCAGAGTTTTGAATAATTTTCAATGCTTTGGGTAAACCATTTCTTTTATTGTTCTCCCTAATTGTTTTTTATATTCTTAGAGACCCCAATAAATCGAATACGTAATATATAAGTTTGTAGAGATTCGGCAAAGAAAAAAAATAATAGTGTTAATTTGTAGAGATTAGGTAATAAAAAAAATAATATAAATTTTTGCGATTCGGTACTTCGGTTTTTCAGAATTTTGAATAATTTTAAACATTTTCGGTAAACCATTTTCTCTATACTTCAGAGTTTTTGAATAATTTTCAATACTTTGGGTAAACCATTTATTTTATTGTTCTCCCTAATTGTATTTTATGTTCTTAGAGACCCCAATATATCGAATACGTAGTATATAAGTTTGTAGAGATTCGGCAAAGAAAAAAAATAATAGTGTTAATTTGTAGAGATTCGGTATTTCGGAATTTTGAATAATTTTTAGCATTTTAGAGAAACTATTTCTTTCATATTTGTACCCAACTGTATATTGTATTCTTAGAGAACCCTCTAGATCAAAGATCAAATAAAGTAGAGATTCTAATAACAAAAAAATAAAAATTATAAATTTGTAGAGATTGGGCATTTCAGAATTTTGAATATTTGTTAACTGGTTTGGTAATACTCTTTTGTCATTCCCCTACCTAGTTGTATAATCTTACACGCAGAACATATGTTTTGTAGAGATATGATCGTAGAGATGTTTTTTTCATATTCCTACCTAATTGTACATTGCATTCTTAGATATATCGTATACACAGTAGATTCGGTAAAAAAATAGATTAGATTCGGTAAAAAAAATAATAGTGTAAATTTGTAGAGATTTGGTATTTCGGAATTTTAAATATTTTTAAGCACTATAGAAAACCCATTTCTTGCATTTTCCTACCCAACTGTATATTGTATTCTTAAAGAACCCTAAAGATCTAAGATGCAGAATATTAATTTATAGATATTTGGTATTTTATTTATATAATATTTTTAAGCTCTTTGGGTAATCCTATTTTTATATTCCCTTCTTATGTTATATTGAATATTTGGAGCCCCAACCACATGACAAGGACGTATTATAAAAGTTTGTAGAAATTCGGTAAATAAAAAAAATAATAGCGTAAAATTGTAAAGATTCGGTATTTCCAGTGATTTTTCAGAGAACCCTATAGATCAAAGACGAAGTGTATAAAATTGTAGAGTTTTGGTAGTTTTAAATTTTGAGTAATTTTAAACACTTTGGGTAAACCTCTTCTATTATTTGCTTTCTAAGTGTATTTTGTTTTCTTAGAGAAAGCTATAGGTCGAACACCCAGTACATAAATAAGTAGAGATTCGGTAATTAACAAAAAAAAATATATGTAAATAAAAATTCGTAGAAATTCGGCATTAAAGAATTTTGAATAGTTAATCCTAAACTTTTTGGGTTGACCTTTTCCTACCTATAAGTATTTTGAACTCTTAGAGATAGAACCAGATAGATCAAAGACGTTTTATAAAAATTTTTTGAGATTCGGTTAAAAAAACTAATAATATTTTTTTTTTGCGATTCGGTATTTCACAATTTTGCATACTTTTAAACACTTTGCCCTCTTTTAATAATTTTCTACCTAATTGTATATTGAAGATCCAGTACATAAATGAGTAGATTTCATACAGCAAAATTTTAATAATTTTAAACACTTTGAGTGAACCATTTGTTTCATTCTCCTACCTATTTAGTTGTATATTGTTTACTTAGATCCCTAAAGATCTAAGGCGCAGAATATTGATTTGCAGATAATCGGTTTTTTAGATTATTAAAATTATTTTAAGCCCTTCGGGTAATCCTTTTTTCATAATCCCAATTTATTTTATCTATACTTATAAATCTGTAGGCCCGACTGACTGACAGACTGACATAATATCAACCCACAGCCAAAACTGAAAATCTAGAGATCTAAAATTTGGCATAGACCTTTGTTTAGTTATGCAGGCGCGCACTAAGGAAGAAAATTTTTGTGATCTTTGTCCGCGAAGTGGGTGAAAACGTTAAGGAAAAGTTTATATGGGCCACATCAAATGAATTGAGGCGCTCAGGCAATATCATGAAAAATGAGTATTAGAGAGAAAATTTGCTTTGAAATAGGACAGGAAAGAGTGGATAACGCAGGAAGGTTGACGAGGGGAAATAGTTAAGTGCTGTGAGGGAAAGGGTGGGGAGAAAAGGGAAAAGCCAATTTGAATAAAATTATAATTGTAGAGTGGCTGCCATAAGGTCAATTTGATTTGATATTTAGTTCGTAATTAATGGTTCATCGAAACGGGACTTTTGTCGAAGTTTTATCAAAAAATATTGTCTCTTTAATTTTTGGAAAAGACTTAAGAATCTATATCTCCCAATTATGTGCAAGCAGCTGCTGATTACACAAAATTTTGATATATTTCTACCAGCAGTCAACTCGAAATTGTCTACAAGATAATACAACATTATTGCTACAAAATCTTAAAATCCTGAACGCGGACAAAGTCGCGACGGGTTCAGCTTATATTGTATATTTACAGACCCCAAGACAAAGAAGTAGTATTTAAGTTTGTGAAAATTCGGTAAACGAAAAAAGAAATGTGAAAGCCAAGCTAACTTCGTCGGTGCCGAAATTTTTAAACCATTGCAAATGCTGTTTTTGAAATATCATCACATCAAAAACCTATTTTCCGATAGATACTCAATCGATTTCGAAAAAACTTCGCGAAATTAAGTACGATTAAATTTAAAATAAAAACAATTTTCTCGCTTAGACCCATTTCCCTACCGATGGATCCTATGCCAGCTATAAGATATAGTCAGTCGATTTTGACCAAAATTTGCAAATCAGTATAAAAGCATTTAATATTAATAATGGCTGAGTTTGGAAACGTCAACATTGAAAACAAAAAAGTTCTTCTGACTACCACCCATTTAGTGACTGATGGTTTCTATGTCAGCTTTAAATTATAGTCATTTGAGGCAGTAAGAAAAAGAATCTATGCCAAGTTTCAGCACGATAGTTTCAAAACTGAGAGACTAGTTTAAGTGGAAACAGACAGACGGACAATGCCTAATCGAGATTTCGTATTTGCAATGATTTCTTAGAGAACCCTAAGGATCGAGTACGCTGTATAAAAATGTTTTACACACTAAAACTTTTTTCCTAATCATTTGTTTAATATTTTACACACTTTCAACATACATATTATTTTCTTAACATCACAGATCAAAGATGCAGTTCATAAATTTTCAACACACTTTCAGTAACTCTTCCTCACATATTCTTTTCTTAATATTCGTAGATCGTAGACTCAGTTTATAAATATTTTACACACTCTCATTAAACCTTTCTAGATTATTCTTTCTTTTAATTCGTAGATCGTAGACGCATTTCATAAATTTTCAACACACTTTCAGTAACTCTTCCTCACATATTCTTTTCTTAATATTCGTAGATCGTAGACTCAGTTTATAAATATTTTACACACTCTCATTAAACCTTCCTAGATTATTCTTTCTTTTAATTCGTAGATCGTAGACGCATTTCATAAATTTTCAACACTCTTTCAGTAACTCTTCCTCACATATTCTTTTCTTAATATTCGTAGATCGTAGACTCAGTTTATAAATATTTTACACACTCTCATTAAACCTTCCTAGATTATTCTTTCTTTTAATTCGTAGATCGTAGACGCATTTCATAAATTTTCAACACTCTTTCAGTAACTCTTCCTCACATATTCTTTTCTTAATATTCGTAGATCGTAGACTCAGTTTATAAATATTTTACACACTCTCATTAAACCTTCCTAGATTATTCTTTCTTTTAATTCGTAGATCGTAGACGCATTTCATAAATTTTCAACACTCTTTCAGTAACTCTTCCTCACATATTCTTTTCTTAATATTCGTAGATCGTAGACTCAGTTTATAAATATTTTACACACTCTCATTAAACCTTCCTAGATTATTCTTTCTTTTAATTCGTAGATCGTAGACGCATTTCATAAATTTTCAACACTCTTTCAGTAACTCTTCCTCACATATTCTTTTCTTAATATTCGTAGATCGTAGACTCAGTTTATAAATATTTTACACACTCTCATTAAACCTTCCTAGATTATTCTTTCTTTTAATTCGTAGATCGTAGACGCATTTCATAAATTTTCAACACTCTTTCAGTAACTCTTCCTCACATATTCTTTTCTTAATATTCGTAGATCGTAGACTCAGTTTATAAATATTTTACACACTCTCATTAAACCTTCCTAGATTATTCTTTCTTTTAATTCGTAGATCGTAGACGCATTTCATAAATTTTCAACACTCTTTCAGTAACTCTTCCTCACATATTCTTTTCTTAATATTCGTAGATCGTAGACTCAGTTTATAAATATTTTACACACTCTCATTAAACCTTCCTAGATTATTCTTTCTTTTAATTCGTAGATCGTAGACGCATTTCATAAATTTTCAACACTCTTTCAGTAACTCTTCCTCACATATTCTTTTCTTAATATTCGTAGATCGTAGACTCAGTTTATAAATATTTTACACACTCTCATTAAACCTTCCTAGATTATTCTTTCTTTTAATTCGTAGATCGTAGACGCATTTCATAAATTTTCAACACTCTTTCAGTAACTCTTCCTCACATATTCTTTTCTTAATATTCGTAGATCGTAGACTCAGTTTATAAATATTTTACACACTCTCATTAAACCTTCCTAGATTATTCTTTCTTTTAATTCGTAGATCGTAGACGCATTTCATAAATTTTCAACACTCTTTCAGTAACTCTTCCTCACATATTCTTTTCTTAATATTCGTAGATCGTAGACTCAGTTTATAAATATTTTACACACTCTCATTAAACCTTCCTAGATTATTCTTTCTTTTAATTCGTAGATCGTAGACGCATTTCATAAATTTTCAACACTCTTTCAGTAACTCTTCCTCACATATTCTTTTCTTAATATTCGTAGATCGTAGACTCAGTTTATAAATATTTTACACACTCTCATTAAACCTTCCTAGATTATTCTTTCTTTTAATTCGTAGATCGTGGACGCATTTCATAAATTTTACACTCAACACTTTCAGTAACTCTTCCTCACATATTCTTTTCTTAATATTCGTAGATCGTAGACTCAGTTTATAAATATTTTACACACTCTCATTAAACCTTCCTAGATTATTCTTTCTTTTAATTCGTAGATCGTAGACGCATTTCATAAATTTTCAACACTCTTTCAGTAACTCTTCCTCACATATTCTTTTCTTAATATTCGTAGATCGTAGACTCAGTTTATAAATATTTTACACACTCTCATTAAACCTTCCTAGATTATTCTTTCTTTTAATTCGTAGATCGTAGACGCATTTCATAAATTTTCAACACTCTTTCAGTAACTCTTCCTCACATATTCTTTTCTTAATATTCGTAGATCGTAGACTCAGTTTATAAATATTTTACACACTCTCATTAAACCTTCCTAGATTATTCTTTCTTTTAATTCGTAGATCGTAGACGCATTTCATAAATTTTCAACACTCTTTCAGTAACTCTTCCTCACATATTCTTTTCTTAATATTCGTAGATCGTAGACTCAGTTTATAAATATTTTACACACTCTCATTAAACCTTCCTAGATTATTCTTTCTTTTAATTCGTAGATCGTAGACGCATTTCATAAATTTTCAACACTCTTTCAGTAACTCTTCCTCACATATTCTTTTCTTAATATTCGTAGATCGTAGACTCAGTTTATAAATATTTTACACACTCTCATTAAACCTTCCTAGATTATTCTTTCTTTTAATTCGTAGATCGTGGACGCATTTCATAAATTTTCAACACTCTTTCAGTAACTCTTCCTCACATATTCTTTTCTTAATATTCGTAGATCGTAGACTCAGTTTATAAATATTTTACACACTCTCATTAAACCTTCCTAGATTATTCTTTCTTTTAATTCGTAGATCGTAGACGCATTTCATAAATTTTCAACACTCTTTCAGTAACTCTTCCTCACATATTCTTTTCTTAATATTCGTAGATCGTAGACTCAGTTTATAAATATTTTACACACTCTCATTAAACCTTCCTAGATTATTCTTTCTTTTAATTCGTAGATCGTAGACGCATTTCATAAATTTTCAACACTCTTTCAGTAACTCTTCCTCACATATTCTTTTCTTAATATTCGTAGATCGTAGACTCAGTTTATAAATATTTTACACACTCTCATTAAACCTTCCTAGATTATTCTTTCTTTTAATTCGTAGATCGTAGACGCATTTCATAAATTTTCAACACTCTTTCAGTAACTCTTCCTCACATATTCTTTTCTTAATATTCGTAGATCGTAGACTCAGTTTATAAATATTTTACACACTCTCATTAAACCTTCCTAGATTATTCTTTCTTTTAATTCGTAGATCGTAGACGCATTTCATAAATTTTCAACACTCTTTCAGTAACTCTTCCTCACATATTCTTTTCTTAATATTCGTAGATCGTAGACTCAGTTTATAAATATTTTACACACTCTCATTAAACCTTCCTAGATTATTCTTTCTTTTAATTCGTAGATCGTGGACGCATTTCATAAATTTTCAACACTCTTTCAGTAACTCTTCCTCACATATTCTTTTCTTAATATTCGTAGATCGTAGACTCAGTTTATAAATATTTTACACACTCTCATTAAACCTTCCTAGACTATTCTTTCTTTTAATTCGTAGATCGTAGACGCATTTCATAAATTTTCAACACTCTTTCAGTAACTCTTCCTCACATATTCTTTTCTTAATATTCGTAGATCGTAGACTCAGTTTATAAATATTTTACACACTCTCATTAAACCTTCCTAGACTATTCTTTCTTTTAATTCGTAGATCGTGGACGCATTTCATAAATTTTCAACACTCTTTCAGTAACTCTTCCTCACATATTCTTTTCTTAATATTCGTAGATCGTAGACTCAGTTTATAAATATTTTACACACTCTCATTAAACCTTCCTAGACTATTCTTTCTTTTAATTCGTAGATCGTGGACGCATTTCATAAATTTTCAACACTCTTTCAGTAACTCTTCCTCACATATTCTTTTCTTAATATTCGTAGATCGTAGACTCAGTTTATAAATATTTTACACACTCTCATTAAACCTTCCTAGATTATTCTTTCTTTTAATTCGTAGATCGTGGACGCATTTCATAAATTTTCAACACTCTTTCAGTAACTCTTCCTCACATATTCTTTTCTTAATATTCGTAGATCGTAGACTCAGTTTATAAATATTTTACACACTCTCATTAAACCTTCCTAGACTATTCTTTCTTTTAATTCGTAGATCGTAGACGCATTTCATAAATTTTCAACACTCTTTCAGTAACTCTTCCTCACATATTCTTTTCTTAATATTCGTAGATCGTAGACTCAGTTTATAAATATTTTACACACTCTCATTAAACCTTCCTAGACTATTCTTTCTTTTAATTCGTAGATCGTGGACGCATTTCATAAATTTTCAACACTCTTTCAGTAACTCTTCCTCACATATTCTTTTCTTAATATTCGTAGATCGTAGACTCAGTTTATAAATATTTTACACACTCTCATTAAACCTTCCTAGACTATTCTTTCTTTTAATTCGTAGATCGTGGACGCATTTCATAAATTTTCAACACTCTTTCAGTAACTCTTCCTCACATATTCTTTTCTTAATATTCGTAGATCGTAGACTCAGTTTATAAATATTTTACACACTCTCATTAAACCTTCCTAGATTATTCTTTCTTTTAATTCGTAGATCGTAGACGCATTTCATAAATTTTCAACACTCTTTCAGTAACTCTTCCTCACATATTCTTTTCTTAATATTCGTAGATCGTAGACTCAGTTTATAAATATTTTACACACTCTCATTAAACCTTCCTAGACTATTCTTTCTTTTAATTCGTAGATCGTGGACGCATTTCATAAATTTTCAACACTCTTTCAGTAACTCTTCCTCACATATTCTTTTCTTAATATTCGTAGATCGTAGACTCAGTTTATAAATATTTTACACACTCTCATTAAACCTTCCTAGACTATTCTTTCTTTTAATTCGTAGATCGTAGACGCATTTCATAAATTTTCAACACTCTTTCAGTAACTCTTCCTCACATATTCTTTTCTTAATATTCGTAGATCGTAGACTCAGTTTATAAATATTTTACACACTCTCATTAAACCTTCCTAGACTATTCTTTCTTTTAATTCGTAGATCGTGGACGCATTTCATAAATTTTCAACACTCTTTCAGTAACTCTTCCTCACATATTCTTTTCTTAATATTCGTAGATCGTAGACTCAGTTTATAAATATTTTACACACTCTCATTAAACCTTCCTAGACTATTCTTTCTTTTAATTCGTAGATCGTGGACGCATTTCATAAATTTTCAACACTCTTTCAGTAACTCTTCCTCACATATTCTTTTCTTGATATTCGTAGATCGTAGACTCAGTTTATAAATATTTTACACACTCTCATTAAACCTTCCTAGACTATTCTTTCTTTCTTTTAATTCGTAGATCGTGGACGCATTTCATAAATTTTCAACACTCTTTCAGTAACTCTACCTCACATATTCTTTTCTTAATATTCGTAGATCGTAGACTCAGTTTATAAATATTTTACACACTCTCATTAAACCTTCCTAGACTATTCTTTCTTTTAATTCGTAGATCGTGGACGCATTTCATAAATTTTCAACACTCTTTCAGTAACTCTTCCTCACATATTCTTTTCTTAATATTCGTAGATCGTAGACTCAGTTTATAAATATTTTACACACTCTCATTAAACCTTCCTAGACTATTCTTTCTTTTAATTCGTAGATCGTGGACGCATTTCATAAATTTTCAACACTCTTTCAGTAACTCTTCCTCACATATTCTTTTCTTAATATTCGTAGATCGTAGACTCAGTTTATAAATATTTTACACACTCTCATTAAACCTTCCTAGACTATTCTTTCTTTTAATTCGTAGATCGTAGACGCATTTCATAAATTTTCAACACTCTTTCAGTAACTCTTCCTCACATATTCTTTTCTTAATATTCGTAGATCGTAGACTCAGTTTATAAATATTTTACACACTCTCATTAAACCTTCCTAGATTATTCTTTCTTTTAATTCGTAGATCGTGGACGCATTTCATAAATTTTCAACACTCTTTCAGTAACTCTTCCTCACATATTCTTTTCTTAATATTCGTAGATCGTAGACTCAGTTTATAAATATTTTACACACTCTCATTAAACCTTCCTAGACTATTCTTTCTTTTAATTCGTAGATCGTGGACGCATTTCATAAATTTTCAACACTCTTTCAGTAACTCTTCCTCACATATTCTTTTCTTAATATTCGTAGATCGTAGACTCAGTTTATAAATATTTTACACACTCTCATTAAACCTTCCTAGATTATTCTTTCTTTTAATTCGTAGATCGTAGACGCATTTCATAAATTTTCAACACTCTTTCAGTAACTCTTCCTCACATATTCTTTTCTTAATATTCGTAGATCGTAGACTCAGTTTATAAATATTTTACACACTCTCATTAAACCTTCCTAGACTATTCTTTCTTTTAATTCGTAGATCGTGGACGCATTTCATAAATTTTCAACACTCTTTCAGTAACTCTTCCTCACATATTCTTTTCTTAATATTCGTAGATCGTAGACTCAGTTTATAAATATTTTACACACTCTCATTAAACCTTCCTAGACTATTCTTTCTTTTAATTCGTAGATCGTGTAGACGCATTTCATAAATTTTCAACACTCTTTCAGTAACTCTTCCTCACATATTCTTTTCTTAATATTCGTAGATCGTAGACTCAGTTTATAAATATTTTACACACTCTCATTAAACCTTCCTAGACTATTCTTTCTTTTTAATTCGTAGATCGTGGACGCATTTCATAAATTTTCAACACTCTTTCAGTAACTCTTCCTCACATATTCTTTTCTTAATATTCGTAGATCGTAGACTCAGTTTATAAATATTTTACACACTCTCATTAAACCATCCTAGATTATTCTTTCTTTTAATTCGTAGATCGTAGACGCATTTCATAAATTTTCAACACTCTTTCAGTAACTCTTCCTCACATATTCTTTTCTTAATATTCGTAGATCGTAGACTCAGTTTATAAATATTTTACACACTCTCATTAAACCTTCCTAGATTATTCTTTCTTTTAATTCGTAGATCGTAGACGCATTTCATAAATTTTCAACACTCTTTCAGTAACTCTTCCTCACATATTCTTTTCTTAATATTCGTAGATCGTAGACTCAGTTTATAAATATTTTACACACTCTCATTAAACCTTCCTAGACTATTCTTTCTTTTAATTCGTAGATCGTGGACGCATTTCATAAATTTTCAACACTCTTTCAGTAACTCTTCCTCACATATTCTTTTCTTAATATTCGTAGATCGTAGACTCAGTTTATAAATATTTTACACACTCTCATTAAACCTTCCTAGACTATTCTTTCTTTTAATTCGTAGATCGTGGACGCATTTCATAAATTTTCAACACTCTTTCAGTAACTCTTCCTCACATATTCTTTTCTTAATATTCGTAGATCGTAGACTCAGTTTATAAATATTTTACACTCTCATTAAACCTTCCTAGACTATTCTTTCTTTTAATTCGTAGATCGTAGACGCATTTCATAAATTTTCAACACTCTTTCAGTAACTCTTCCTCACATATTCTTTTCTTAATATTCGTAGATCGTAGACTCAGTTTATAAATATTTTACACACTCTCATTAAACCTTCCTAGACTATTCTTTCTTTTAATTCGTAGATCGTAGACGCATTTCATAAATTTTCAACACTCTTTCAGTAACTCTTCCTCACATATTCTTTTCTTAATATTCGTAGATCGTAGACTCAGTTTATAAATATTTTACACACTCTCATTAAACCTTCCTAGATTATTCTTTCTTTTAATTCGTAGATCGTAGACGCATTTCATAAATTTTCAACACTCTTTCAGTAACTCTTCCTCACATATTCTTTTCTTAATATTCGTAGATCGTAGACTCAGTTTATAAATATTTTACACACTCTCATTAAACCTTCCTAGACTATTCTTTCTTTTAATTCGTAGATCGTAGACGCATTTCATAAATTTTCAACACTCTTTCAGTAACTCTTCCTCACATATTCTTTTCTTAATATTCGTAGATCGTAGACTCAGTTTATAAATATTTTACACACTCTCATTAAACCTTCCTAGACTATTCTTTCTTTTAATTCGTAGATCGTGGACGCATTTCATAAATTTTCAACACTCTTTCAGTAACTCTTCCTCACATATTCTTTTCTTAATATTCGTAGATCGTAGACTCAGTTTATAAATATTTTACACACTCTCATTAAACCTTCCTAGACTATTCTTTCTTTTAATTCGTAGATCGTAGACGCATTTCATAAATTTTCAACACTCTTTCAGTAACTCTTCCTCACATATTCTTTTCTTAATATTCGTAGATCGTAGACTCAGTTTATAAATATTTTACACTCTCATTAAACCTTCCTAGACTATTCTTTCTTTTAATTCGTAGATCGTAGACGCATTTCATAAATTTTCAACACTCTTTCAGTAACTCTTCCTCACATATTCTTTTCTTAATATTCGTAGATCGTAGACTCAGTTTATAAATATTTTACACTCTCATTAAACCTTCCTAGACTATTCTTTCTTTTAATTCGTAGATCGTAGACGCATTTCATAAATTTTCAACACTCTTTCAGTAACTCTTCCTCACATATTCTTTTCTTAATATTCGTAGATCGTAGACTCAGTTTATAAATATTTTACACACTCTCATTAAACCTTCCTAGACTATTCTTTCTTTTAATTCGTAGATCGTGGACGCATTTCATAAATTTTCAACACTCTTTCAGTAACTCTTCCTCACATATTCTTTTCTTAATATTCGTAGATCGTAGACTCAGTTTATAAATATTTTACACACTCTCATTAAACCTTCCTAGACTATTCTTTCTTTTAATTCGTAGATCGTGGACGCATTTCATAAATTTTCAACACTCTTTCAGTAACTCTTCCTCACATATTCTTTTCTTAATATTCGTAGATCGTAGACTCAGTTTATAAATATTTTACACACTCTCATTAAACCTTCCTAGACTATTCTTTCTTTTTAATTCGTAGATCGTAGACGCATTTCATAAATTTTCAACACTCTTTCAGTAACTCTTCCTCACATATTCTTTTCTTAATATTCGTAGATCGTAGACTCAGTTTATAAATATTTTACACACTCTCATTAAACCTTCCTAGACTATTCTTTCTTTTAATTCGTAGATCGTGGACGCATTTCATAAATTTTCAACACTCTTTCAGTAACTCTTCCTCACATATTCTTTTCTTAATATTCGTAGATCGTAGACTCAGTTTATAAATATTTTACACACTCTCATTAAACCTTCCTAGATTATTCTTTCTTTTAATTCGTAGATCGTGGACGCATTTCATAAATTTTCAACACTCTTTCAGTAACTCTTCCTCACATATTCTTTTCTTAATATTCGTAGATCGTAGACTCAGTTTATAAATATTTTACACACTCTCATTAAACCTTCCTAGACTATTCTTTCTTTTAATTCGTAGATCGTGGACGCATTTCATAAATTTTCAACACTCTTTCAGTAACTCTTCCTCAACCACTCTCTTAATATTCGTAGATCGTAGACTCAGTTTATAAATATTTTACACACTCTCATTAAACCTTCCTAGACTATTCTTTCTTTTAATTCGTAGATCGTGGACGCATTT
This sequence comes from Lordiphosa stackelbergi, assembly GCA_018904235.1. Taxonomy (NCBI): domain Eukaryota; kingdom Metazoa; phylum Arthropoda; class Insecta; order Diptera; family Drosophilidae; genus Lordiphosa; species Lordiphosa stackelbergi. The sequence continues at coordinate 101,057 of JAEIFU010000019.1, forward strand.
CATAAATTTTCAACACTCTTTCAGTAACTCTTCCTCACATATTCTTTTCTTAATATTCGTAGATCGTAGACTCAGTTTATAAATATTTTACACACTCTCATTAAACCTTCCTAGACTATTCTTTCTTTTAATTCGTAGATCGTAGACGCATTTCATAAATTTTCAACACTCTTTCAGTAACTCTTCCTCACATATTCTTTTCTTAATATTCGTAGATCGTAGACTCAGTTTATAAATATTTTACACACTCTCATTAAACCTTCCTAGACTATTCTTTCTTTTAATTCGTAGATCGTGGACGCATTTCATAAATTTTCAACACTCTTTCAGTAACTCTTCCTCACATATTCTTTTCTTAATATTCGTAGATCGTAGACTCAGTTTATAAATATTTTACACACTCTCATTAAACCTTCCTAGACTATTCTTTCTTTTAATTCGTAGATCGTAGACGCATTTCATAAATTTTCAACACTCTTTCAGTAACTCTTCCTCACATATTCTTTTCTTAATATTCGTAGATCGTAGACTCAGTTTATAAATATTTTACACACTCTCATTAAACCTTCCTAGACTATTCTTTCTTTTAATTCGTAGATCGTGGACGCATTTCATAAATTTTCAACACTCTTTCAGTAACTCTTCCTCACATATTCTTTTCTTAATATTCGTAGATCGTAGACTCAGTTTATAAATATTTTACACACTCTCATTAAACCTTCCTAGACTATTCTTTCTTTTAATTCGTAGATCGTAGACGCATTTCATAAATTTTCAACACTCTTTCAGTAACTCTTCCTCACATATTCTTTTCTTAATATTCGTAGATCGTAGACTCAGTTTATAAATATTTTACACACTCTCATTAAACCTTCCTAGATTATTCTTTCTTTTAATTCGTAGATCGTAGACGCATTTCATAAATTTTCAACACTCTTTCAGTAACTCTTCCTCACATATTCTTTTCTTAATATTCGTAGATCGTAGACTCAGTTTATAAATATTTTACACACTCTCATTAAACCTTCCTAGATTATTCTTTCTTTTAATTCGTAGATCGTAGACGCATTTCATAAATTTTCAACACTCTTTCAGTAACTCTTCCTCACATATTCTTTTCTTAATATTCGTAGATCGTAGACTCAGTTTATAAATATTTTACACACTCTCATTAAACCTTCCTAGACTATTCTTTCTTTTAATTCGTAGATCGTAGACGCATTTCATAAATTTTCAACACTCTTTCAGTAACTCTTCCTCACATATTCTTTTCTTAATATTCGTAGATCGTAGACTCAGTTTATAAATATTTTACACACTCTCATTAAACCTTCCTAGATTATTCTTTCTTTTAATTCGTAGATCGTAGACGCATTTCATAAATTTTCAACACTCTTTCAGTAACTCTTCCTCACATATTCTTTTCTTAATATTCGTAGATCGTAGACTCAGTTTATAAATATTTTACACACTCTCATTAAACCTTCCTAGACTATTCTTTCTTTTAATTCGTAGATCGTAGACGCATTTCATAAATTTTCAACACTCTTTCAGTAACTCTTCCTCACATATTCTTTTCTTAATATTCGTAGATCGTAGACTCAGTTTATAAATATTTTACACACTCTCATTAAACCTTCCTAGATTATTCTTTCTTTTAATTCGTAGATCGTAGACGCATTTCATAAATTTTCAACACTCTTTCAGTAACTCTTCCTCACATATTCTTTTCTTAATATTCGTAGATCGTAGACTCAGTTTATAAATATTTTACACACTCTCATTAAACCTTCCTAGATTATTCTTTCTTTTAATTCGTAGATCGTAGACGCATTTCATAAATTTTCAACACTCTTTCAGTAACTCTTCCTCACATATTCTTTTCTTAATATTCGTAGATCGTAGACTCAGTTTATAAATATTTTACACACTCTCATTAAACCTTCCTAGACTATTCTTTCTTTTAATTCGTAGATCGTAGACGCATTTCATAAATTTTCAACACTCTTTCAGTAACTCTTCCTCACATATTCTTTTCTTAATATTCGTAGATCGTAGACTCAGTTTATAAATATTTTACACACTCTCATTAAACCTTCCTAGACTATTCTTTCTTTTAATTCGTAGATCGTAGACGCATTTCATAAATTTTCAACACTCTTTCAGTAACTCTTCCTCACATATTCTTTTCTTAATATTCGTAGATCGTAGACTCAGTTTATAAATATTTTACACACTCTCATTAAACCTTCCTAGATTATTCTTTCTTTTAATTCGTAGATCGTAGACGCATTTCATAAATTTTCAACACTCTTTCAGTAACTCTTCCTCACATATTCTTTTCTTAATATTCGTAGATCGTAGACTCAGTTTATAAATATTTTACACACTCTCATTAAACCTTCCTAGACTATTCTTTCTTTTAATTCGTAGATCGTAGACGCATTTCATAAATTTTCAACACTCTTTCAGTAACTCTTCCTCACATATTCTTTTCTTAATATTCGTAGATCGTAGACTCAGTTTATAAATATTTTACACACTCTCATTAAACCTTCCTAGACTATTCTTTCTTTTAATTCGTAGATCGTAGACGCATTTCATAAATTTTCAACACTCTTTCAGTAACTCTTCCTCACATATTCTTTTCTTAATATTCGTAGATCGTAGACTCAGTTTATAAATATTTTACACACTCTCATTAAACCTTCCTAGATTATCCTTTCTTTTAATTCGTAGATCGTAGACGCATTTCATAAATTTTCAACACTCTTTCAGTAACTCTTCCTCACATATTCTTTTCTTAATATTCGTAGATCGTAGACTCAGTTTATAAATATTTTACACACTCTCATTAAACCTTCCTAGACTATTCTTTCTTTTAATTCGTAGATCGTAGACGCATTTCATAAATTTTCAACACTCTTTCAGTAACTCTTCCTCACATATTCTTTTCTTAATATTCGTAGATCGTAGACTCAGTTTATAAATATTTTACACACTCTCATTAAACCTTCCTAGACTATTCTTTCTTTTAATTCGTAGATCGTAGACGCATTTCATAAATTTTCAACACTCTTTCAGTAACTCTTCCTCACATATTCTTTTCTTAATATTCGTAGATCGTAGACTCAGTTTATAAATATTTTACACACTCTCATTAAACCTTCCTAGATTATCCTTTCTTTAAAATCGTAGACGCATTTCATAAATTTTCAACACTCTTTCAGTAACTCTTCCTCACATATTCTTTTCTTAATATTCGTAGATCGTAGACTCAGTTTATAAATATTTTACACACTCTCATTAAACCTTCCTAGATTATTCTTTCTTTTAATTCGTAGATCGTAGACGCATTTCATAAATTTTCAACACTCTTTCAGTAACTCTTCCTCACATATTCTTTTCTTAATATTCGTAGATCGTAGACTCAGTTTATAAATATTTTACACACTCTCATTAAACCTTCCTAGATTATTCTTTCTTAATATTCGTAGATCGTAGACTCAGTTTATAAATATTTTACACACTCTCATTAAACCTTCCTAGATTATTCTTTCTTTTAATTCGTAGATCGTGGACGCATTTCATAAATTTTCAACACTCTTTCAGTAACTCTTCCTCACATATTCTTTTCTTAATATTCGTAGATCGTAGACTCAGTTTATAAATATTTTACACACTCTCATTAAACCTTCCTAGATTATTCTTTCTTTTAATTCGTAGATCGTAGACGCATTTCATAAATTTTCAACACTCTTTCAGTAACTCTTCCTCACATATTCTTTTCTTAATATTCGTAGATCGTAGACTCAGTTTATAAATATTTTACACACTCTCATTAAACCTTCCTAGATTATTCTTTCTTTTAATTCGTAGATCGTAGACGCATTTCATAAATTTTCAACACTCTTTCAGTAACTCTTCCTCACATATTCTTTTCTTAATATTCGTAGATCGTAGACTCAGTTTATAAATATTTTACACACTCTCATTAAACCTTCCTAGACTATTCTTTCTTTTAATTCGTAGATCGTAGACGCATTTCATAAATTTTCAACACTCTTTCAGTAACTCTTCCTCACATATTCTTTTCTTAATATTCGTAGATCGTAGACTCAGTTTATAAATATTTTACACACTCTCATTAAACCTTCCTAGATTATTCTTTCTTTTAATTCGTAGATCGTAGACGCATTTCATAAATTTTCAACACTCTTTCAGTAACTCTTCCTCACATATTCTTTTCTTAATATTCGTAGATCGTAGACTCAGTTTATAAATATTTTACACACTCTCATTAAACCTTCCTAGACTATTCTTTCTTTTAATTCGTAGATCGTAGACGCATTTCATAAATTTTCAACACTCTTTCAGTAACTCTTCCTCACATATTCTTTTCTTAATATTCGTAGATCGTAGACTCAGTTTATAAATATTTTACACACTCTCATTAAACCATCCTAGATGGTTCTTCTTTTAATTCGTAGATCGTAGACGCATTTCATAAATTTTCAACACTCTTTCAGTAACTCTTCCTCACATATTCTTTTCTTAATATTCGTAGATCGTAGACTCAGTTTATAAATATTTTACACACTCTCATTAAACCTTCCTAGACTATTCTTTCTTTTAATTCGTAGATCGTAGACGCATTTCATAAATTTTCAACACTCTTTCAGTAACTCTTCCTCACATATTCTTTTCTTAATATTCGTAGATCGTAGACTCAGTTTATAAATATTTTACACACTCTCATTAAACCATCCTAGATTGTTCTTCTTTTAATTCGTAGATCGTAGACGCATTTCATAAATTTTCAACACTCTTTCAGTAACTCTTCCTCACATATTCTTTTCTTAATATTCGTAGATCGTAGACTCAGTTTATAAATATTTTCACACTCTCATTAAACCTTCCTAGACTATTCTTTCTTTTAATTCGTAGATCGTAGACGCATTTCATAAATTTTCAACACTCTTTCAGTAACTCTTCCTCACATATTCTTTTCTTAATATTCGTAGATCGTAGACTCAGTTTATAAATATTTTACACACTCTCATTAAACCTTCCTAGACTATTCTTTCTTTAAATTCGTAGATCGTAGACGCATTTCATAAATTTTCAACACTCTTTCAGTAACTCTTCCTCACATATTCTTTTCTTAATATTCGTAGATCGTAGACTCAGTTTATAAATATTTTACACACTCTCATTAAACCTTCCTAGATTATCCTTTCTTTTAATTCGTAGATCGTAGACGCATTTCATAAATTTTCAACACACTTTCAGTAACTCTTCCTCACATATTCTTTTCTTAATATTCGTAGATCGTAGACTCAGTTTATAAATATTTTACACACTCTCATTAAACCTTCCTAGACTATTCTTTCTTTTAATTCGTAGATCGTAGACGCATTTCATAAATTTTCAACACTCTTTCAGTAACTCTTCCTCACATATTCTTTTCTTAATATTCGTAGATCGTAGACTCAGTTTATAAATATTTTACACACTCTCATTAAACCTTCCTAGATTATCCTTTCTTTAAATTCGTATATCGTAGACGCAGTTCATAAATTTTCAACACACTTTCAGTAACTCTTCCTCACATATTCTTTTCTTAATATTCGTAGATCGTAGACTCAGTTTATAAATATTTTACACACTCTCATTAAACCTTCCTAGATTATCCTTTCTTTAAATTCGTATATCGTAGACGCAGTTCATAAATTTTCAACACTCTTTCAGTAACTCTTCCTCACATATTCTTTTCTTGATATTCGTAGATCGTAGACTCAGTTTATAAATATTTTACACACTCTCATTAAACCTTCCTAGATTATCCTTTCTTTAAATTCGTATATCGTAGACGCAGTTCATAAATTTTCAACACACTTTCAGTAACTCTTCCTCACATATTCTTTTCTTGATATTCGTAGATCGTAGACTCAGTTTATAAATATTTTACACACTCTCATTAAACCTTCCTAGATTATCCTTTCTTTAAATTCGTATATCGTAGACGCAGTTCATAAATTTTCAACACACTTTCAGTAACTCTTCCTCACATATTCTTTTCTTAATATTCGTAGATCGTAGACTCAGTTTATAAATATTTTACACACTCTCATTAAACCTTCCTAGATTATCCTTTCTTTAAATTCGTATATCGTAGACGCAGTTCATAAATTTTCAACACACTTTCAGTAACTCTTCCTCACATATTCTTTTCTTGATATTCGTAGATCGTAGACTCAGTTTATAAATATTTTACACACTCTCATTAAACCTTCCTAGATTATCCTTTCTTTAAATTCGTATATCGTAGACGCAGTTCATAAATTTTCAACACACTTTCAGTAACCCTTCCTCACATATTCTTTTCTTAATATTCGTAGATCGTAGACTCAGTTTATAAATATTTTACACACTCTCATTAAACCTTCCTAGATTATCCTTTCTTTAAATTCGTATATCGTAGACGCAGTTCATAAATTTTCAACACACTTTCAGTAACCCTTCCTCACATATTCTTTTCTTAATATTCGTAGATCGTAGACTCAGTTTATAAATATTTTACACACTCTCATTAAACCTTCCTAGATTATCCTTTCTTTAAATTCGTATATCGTAGACGCAGTTCATAAATTTTCAACACACTTTCAGTAACTCTTCCTCACATATTCTTTTCTTGATATTCGTAGATCGTAGACTCAGTTTATAAATATTTTACACACTCTCATTAAACCTTCCTAGATTATCCTTTCTTTTAAATTCGTATATCGTAGACGCAGTTCATAAATTTTCAACACACTTTCAGTAACTCTTCCTCACATATTCTTTTCTTAATATTCGTAGATCGTAGACTCAGTTTATAAATATTTTACACACTCTCATTAAACCTTCCTAGATTATCCTTTCTTTAAATTCGTATATCGTAGACGCAGTTCATAAATTTTCAACACACTTTCAGTAACTCTTCCTCACATATTCTTTTCTTAATATTCGTAGATCGTAGACTCAGTTTATAAATATTTTACACACTCTCATTAAACCTTCCTAGATTATCCTTTCTTTAAATTCGTATATCGTAGACGCAGTTCATAAATTTTCAACACACTTTCAGTAACTCTTCCTCACATATTCTTTTCTTAATATTCGTAGATCGTAGACTCAGTTTATAAATATTTTACACACTCTCATTAAACCTTCCTAGATTATCCTTTCTTTAAATTCGTATATCGTAGACGCAGTTCATAAATTTTCAACACACTTTCAGTAACTCTTCCTCACATATTCTTTTCTTAATATTCGTAGATCGTAGACTCAGTTTATAAATATTTTACACACTCTCATTAAACCTTCCTAGATTATCCTTTCTTTAAATTCGTATATCGTAGACGCAGTTCATAAATTTTCAACACACTTTCAGTAACCCTTCCTCACATATTCTTTTCTTAATATTCGTAGATCGTAGACTCAGTTTATAAATATTTTACACACTCTCATTAAACCTTCCTAGATTATCCTTTCTTTAAATTCGTATATCGTAGACGCAGTTCATAAATTTTCAACACACTTTCAGTAACCCTTCCTCACATATTTTTTTCTTAATATTCGTAGATCGTAGACTCAGTTTATAAATATTTTACACACTCTCATTAAACCTTCCTAGATTATCCTTTCTTTAAATTCGTATATCGTAGACGCAGTTCATAAATTTTCAACACACTTTCAGTAACCCTTCCTCACATATTTTTTTTTAATATTCGTAGATCGTAGACTCAGTTTATAAATATTTTACACACTCTCATTAAACCTTCCTAGATTATCCTCTCTTTAAATTCGTATATCGTAGACGCAGTTCATAAATTTTCAACACACTTTCAGTAACTCTTCCTCACATATTCTTTTCTTGATATTCGTAGATCGTAGACTCAGTTTATAAATATTTTACACACTCTCATTAAACCTTCCTAGATTATCCTTTCTTTAAATTCGTATATCGTAGACGCAGTTCATAAATTTTCAACACACTTTCAGTAACCCTTCCTCACATATTCTTTTCTTAATATTCGTAGATCGTAGACTCAGTTTATAAATATTTTACACACTCTCATTAAACCTTCCTAGATTATCCTTTCTTTAAATTCGTATATCGTAGACGCAGTTCATAAATTTTCAACACACTTTCAGTAACTCTTCCTCACATATTCTTTTCTTAATATTCGTAGATCGTAGACTCAGTTTATAAATATTTTACACACTCTCATTAAACCTTCCTAGATTATCCTTTCTTTAAATTCGTATATCGTAGACGCAGTTCATAAATTTTCAACACACTTTCAGTAACTCTTCCTCACATATTCTTTTCTTAATATTCGTAGATCGTAGACTCAGTTTATAAATATTTTACACACTCTCATTAAACCTTCCTAGATTATCCTTTCTTTTAAATTCGTATATCGTAGACGCAGTTCATAAATTTTCAACACACTTTCAGTAACCCTTCCTCACATATTCTTTTCTTGATATTCGTAGATCGTAGACTCAGTTTATAAATATTTTACACACTCTCATTAAACCTTCCTAGATTATCCTTTCTTTAAATTCGTATATCGTAGACGCAGTTCATAAATTTTCAACACACTTTCAGTAACCCTTCCTCACATATTCTTTTCTTAATATTCGTAGATCGTAGACTCAGTTTATAAATATTTTACACACTCTCATTAAACCTTCCTAGATTATCCTTTCTTTAAATTCGTATATCGTAGACGCAGTTCATAAATTTTCAACACACTTTCAGTAACCCTTCCTCACATATTCTTTTCTTGATATTCGTAGATCGTAGACTCAGTTTATAAATATTTTACACACTCTCATTAAACCTTCCTAGATTATCCTTTCTTTAAATTCGTATATCGTAGACGCAGTTCATAAATTTTCAACACACTTTCAGTAACTCTTCCTCACATATTCTTTTCTTAATATTCGTAGATCGTAGACTCAGTTTATAAATATTTTACACACTCTCATTAAACCTTCCTAGATTATCCTTTCTTTAAATTCGTATATCGTAGACGCAGTTCATAAATTTTCAACACACTTTCAGTAACTCTTCCTCACATATTCTTTTCTTAATATTCGTAGATCGTAGACTCAGTTTATAAATATTTTACACACTCTCATTAAACCTTCCTAGATTATCCTTTCTTTAAATTCGTATATCGTAGACGCAGTTCATAAATTTTCAACACACTTTCAGTAACTCTTCCTCACATATTCTTTTCTTGATATTCGTAGATCGTAGACTCAGTTTATAAATATTTTACACACTCTCATTAAACCTTCCTAGATTATCCTTTCTTTAAATTCGTATATCGTAGACGCAGTTCATAAATTTTCAACACACTTTCAGTAACTCTTCCTCACATATTCTTTTCTTAATATTCGTAGATCGTAGACTCAGTTTATAAATATTTTACACACTCTCATTAAACCTTCCTAGATTATCCTTTCTTTTAAATTCGTATATCGTAGACGCAGTTCATAAATTTTCAACACACTTTCAGTAACCCTTCCTCACATATTCTTTTCTTGATATTCGTAGATCGTAGACTCAGTTTATAAATATTTTACACACTCTCATTAAACCTTCCTAGATTATCCTTTCTTTAAATTCGTATATCGTAGACGCAGTTCATAAATTTTCAACACACTTTCAGTAACTCTTCCTCACATATTCTTTTCTTGATATTCGTAGATCGTAGACTCAGTTTATAAATATTTTACACACTCTCATTAAACCTTCCTAGATTATCCTTTCTTTAAATTCGTATATCGTAGACGCAGTTCATAAATTTTCAACACACTTTCAGTAACTCTTCCTCACATATTCTTTTCTTAATATTCGTAGATCGTAGACTCAGTTTATAAATATTTTACACACTCTCATTAAACCTTCCTAGATTATCCTTTCTTTAAATTCGTATATCGTAGACGCAGTTCATAAATTTTCAACACACTTTCAGTAACCCTTCCTCACATATTCTTTTCTTAATATTCGTAGATCGTAGACTCAGTTTATAAATATTTTACACACTCTCATTAAACCTTCCTAGATTATCCTTTCTTTAAATTCGTATATCGTAGACGCAGTTCATAAATTTTCAACACACTTTCAGTAACTCTTCCTCACATATTCTTTTCTTGATATTCGTAGATCGTAGACTCAGTTTATAAATATTTTACACACTCTCATTAAACCTTCCTAGATTATCCTTTCTTTAAATTCGTATATCGTAGACGCAGTTCATAAATTTTCAACACACTTTCAGTAACTCTTCCTCACATATTCTTTTCTTAATATTCGTAGATCGTAGACTCAGTTTATAAATATTTTACACACTCTCATTAAACCTTCCTAGATTATCCTTTCTTTAAATTCGTATATCGTAGACGCAGTTCATAAATTTTCAACACACTTTCAGTAACTCTTCCTCACATATTCTTTTCTTGATATTCGTAGATCGTAGACTCAGTTTATAAATATTTTACACACTCTCATTAAACCTTCCTAGATTATCCTTTCTTTAAATTCGTATATCGTAGACGCAGTTCATAAATTTTCAACACACTTTCAGTAACCCTTCCTCACATATTCTTTTCTTAATATTCGTAGATCGTAGACTCAGTTTATAAATATTTTACACACTCTCATTAAACCTTCCTAGATTATCCTTTCTTTAAATTCGTATATCGTAGACGCAGTTCATAAATTTTCAACACACTTTCAGTAACTCTTCCTCACATATTCTTTTCTTGATATTCGTAGATCGTAGACTCAGTTTATAAATATTTTACACACTCTCATTAAACCTTCCTAGATTATCCTTTCTTTAAATTCGTATATCGTAGACGCAGTTCATAAATTTTCAACACACTTTCAGTAACCCTTCCTCACATATTCTTTTCTTGATATTCGTAGATCGTAGACTCAGTTTATAAATATTTTACACACTCTCATTAAACCTTCCTAGATTATCCTTTCTTTAAATTCGTATATCGTAGACGCAGTTCATAAATTTTCAACACACTTTCAGTAACTCTTCCTCACATATTCTTTTCTTAATATTCGTAGATCGTAGACTCAGTTTATAAATATTTTACACACTCTCATTAAACCTTCCTAGATTATCCTTTCTTTAAATTCGTATATCGTAGACGCAGTTCATAAATTTTCAACACACTTTCAGTAACCCTTCCTCACATATTCTTTTCTTGATATTCGTAGATCGTAGACTCAGTTTATAAATATTTTACACACTCTCATTAAACCTTCCTAGATTATCCTTTCTTTAAATTCGTATATCGTAGACGCAGTTCATAAATTTTCAACACACTTTCAGTAACCCTTCCTCACATATTTTTTTCTTGATATTCGTAGATCGTAGACTCAGTTTATAAATATTTTACACACTCTCATTAAACCTTCCTAGATTATCCTTTCTTTAAATTCGTATATCGTAGACGCAGTTCATAAATTTTCAACACACTTTCAGTAACTCTTCCTCACATATTTTTTTCTTAATATTCGTAGATCGTAGACTCAGTTTATAAATATTTTACACACTCTCATTAAACCTTCCTAGATTATCCTTTCTTTAAATTCGTATATCGTAGACGCAGTTCATAAATTTTCAACACACTTTCAGTAACCCTTCCTCACATATTCTTTTCTTGATATTCGTAGATCGTAGACTCAGTTTATAAATATTTTACACACTCTCATTAAACCTTCCTAGATTATCCTTTCTTTAAATTCGTATATCGTAGACGCAGTTCATAAATTTTCAACACACTTTCAGTAACTCTTCCTCACATATTCTTTTCTTGATATTCGTAGATCGTAGACTCAGTTTATAAATATTTTACACACTCTCATTAAACCTTCCTAGATTATCCTTTCTTTAAATTCGTATATCGTAGACGCAGTTCATAAATTTTCAACACACTTTCAGTAACTCTTCCTCACATATTCTTTTCTTAATATTCGTAGATCGTAGACTCAGTTTATAAATATTTTACACACTCTCATTAAACCTTCCTAGATTATCCTTTCTTTAAATTCGTATATCGTAGACGCAGTTCATAAATTTTCAACACACTTTCAGTAACTCTTCCTCACATATTCTTTTCTTGATATTCGTAGATCGTAGACTCAGTTTATAAATATTTTACACACTCTCATTAAACCTTCCTAGATTATCCTTTCTTTAAATTCGTATATCGTAGACTCAGTTCATAAATTTTCAATACACTTTCAGTAACCCTTCCTCACATATTTGTTTTCTTAATATTCGTAGATCGTAGACTCAGTTTATAAATATTTTACACACTCTCATTAAACCTTCCTAGATTATCCTTTCTTTAAATTCGTATATCGTAGACGCAGTTCATAAATTTTCAACACACTTTCAGTAACCCTTCCTCACATATTCTTTTCTTGATATTCGTAGATCGTAGACTCAGTTTTTAAATATTTTACACACTCTCATTAAACCTTCCTAGATTATCCTTTCTTTAAATTCGTATATCGTAGACGCAGTTCATAAATTTTCAACACACTTTCAGTAACTCTTCCTCACATATTCTTTTCTTAATATTCGTAGATCGTAGACTCAGTTTATAAATATTTTACACACTCTCATTAAACCTTCCTAGATTATCCTTTCTTTAAATTCGTATATCGTAGACGCAGTTCATAAATTTTCAACACACTTTCAGTAACCCTTCCTCACATATTTGTTTTCTTAATATTCGTAGATCGTAGACTCAGTTTATAAATATTTTACACACTCTCATTAAACCTTCCTAGATTATCCTTTCTTTAAATTCGTATATCGTAGACGCAGTTCATAAATTTTCAACACACTTTCAGTAACTCTTCCTCACATATTCTTTTCTTAATATTCGTAGATCGTAGACTCAGTTTATAAATATTTTACACACTCTCATTAAACCTTCCTAGATTATCCTTTCTTTAAATTCGTATATCGTAGACGCAGTTCATAAATTTTCAACACACTTTCAGTAACCCTTCCTCACATATTCTTTTCTTAATATTCGTAGATCGTAGACTCAGTTTATAAATATTTTACACACTCTCATTAAACCTTCCTAGATTATCCTTTCTTTAAATTCGTATATCGTAGACGCAGTTCATAAATTTTCAACACACTTTCAGTAACCCTTCCTCACATATTCTTTTCTTGATATTCGTAGATCGTAGACTCAGTTTATAAATATTTTACACACTCTCATTAAACCTTCCTAGATTATCCTTTCTTTAAATTCGTATATCGTAGACGCAGTTCATAAATTTTCAACACACTTTCAGTAACTCTTCCTCACATATTCTTTTCTTAATATTCGTAGATCGTAGACTCAGTTTATAAATATTTTACACACTCTCATTAAACCTTCCTAGATTATCCTTTCTTTAAATTCGTATATCGTAGACGCAGTTCATAAATTTTCAACACACTTTCAGTAACCCTTCCTCACATATTCTTTTCTTGATATTCGTAGATCGTAGACTCAGTTTATAAATATTTTACACACTCTCATTAAACCTTCCTAGATTATCCTTTCTTTAAATTCGTATATCGTAGACGCAGTTCATAAATTTTCAACACACTTTCAGTAACTCTTCCTCACATATTCTTTTCTTGATATTCGTAGATCGTAGACTCAGTTTATAAATATTTTACACACTCTCATTAAACCTTCCTAGATTATCCTTTCTTTAAATTCGTATATCGTAGACGCAGTTCATAAATTTTCAACACACTTTCAGTAACTCTTCCTCACATATTCTTTTCTTAATATTCGTAGATCGTAGACTCAGTTTATAAATATTTTACACACTCTCATTAAACCTTCCTAGATTATCCTTTCTTTAAATTCGTATATCGTAGACGCAGTTCATAAATTTTCAATACACTTTCAGTAACTCTTCCTCACATATTCTTTTCTTAATATTCGTAGATCGTAGACTCAGTTTATAAATATTTTACACACTCTCATTAAACCTTCCTAGATTATCCTTTCTTTAAATTCGTATATCGTAGACGCAGTTCATAAATTTTCAACACACTTTCAGTAACTCTTCCTCACATATTCTTTTCTTAATATTCGTAGATCGTAGACTCAGTTTATAAATATTTTACACACTCTCATTAAACCTTCCTAGATTATCCTTTCTTTAAATTCGTATATCGTAGACGCAGTTCATAAATTTTCAACACACTTTCAGTAACTCTTCCTCACATATTATTTTCTTAATATTCGTAGATCGTAGACTCAGTTCATAAATATTTTACACACTCTCATTAAACCTTCCTAGATTATCCTTTCTTTAAATTCGTATATCGTAGACGCAGTTCATAAATTTTCAACACACTTTCAGTAACTCTTCCTCACATATTTTTTTTCTTAATATTCGTAGATCGTAGACTCAGTTTATAAATATTTTACACACTCTCATTAAACCTTCCTAGATTATCCTTTCTTTAAATTCGTAGATCGTAGACGCAGTTCATAAATTTTCAACACACTTTCATAACCTCCTCACATATTCTTTCAATACGAGACCTACTCTTCCTACTATTCTTTTTTAATATTCGTAGATCGTAGACTCAGTTTATAAATATTTTACACACTCTCATTAAACCTTCCTAGATTATCCTGTCTTAATATTCTTAGATCGAAGACGCAGTTCATAAATTTTCAATTCATTTTTTGTAACTCTTCCTCACATTTTCTTTTCTTAATATTCGTAGATCGTAGACTCAGTTTATTAATATTTTAACACACTCTCATTAAACCTTCCTAGACTATAGTTTCTTTATATTCGTAGATCGAAGACACATTTCATAAATATTTTAATAGTTTACACATTTTGTTTGTATTGCAGTTAATCAGAAAATTTAGATTTTATACATTTTAGTTAAACCTTCTCTACATTTTCAGTTCTCTTAATCATTTTAAGTAAACCTTCCTTACATTTGCTATTTAGCTATTTGTTGATCGTAAACGCAGATTCGAATTTTTATGTCAGGGTATAAATATTTCAATATTCAAATCATTTATTTTTTTACCAACCTTTTTTTCAAAAATCTAAAAATATTGTAAAGTTTAGAAATATATATAAGCCAAAGTTCTTGAGATCAAGTGGCCCTTCCTTTCATTTGTAGAAATGATTAGTCTTTTGGTTTTCGAACTCTTGAGATCAATTGGCCCTTCCTTCGCTCTGCTGAAGATCTTATTGTTGTATCGGCTTTGATGATCTAACTGAAATTGAATTTTAGCTTAAAATAAAAAATATGACGAACAAATGTTTCGAGCTTTATTTTTGGAATATTTTGGCTTTAATGTTTTGTTGCTTCTTTTCTATTAGTGAGCTGTTTTCTTTTTAGTTTCTTCCATTCTTTTTTACAATCTTTGTGGGTAATTCTTAAGTCGTGAAGTGTACAAAATAAGAAAAAAATTTCCATAAACAGTTTCAGCTAATTAACAACTTTAGTGACACATTGTAGGGTGTAGAATATAGTTCAGTTTGCAGTAAAGAAGTAAAAAAATATTAACAAAAGTTTGCTCCGTTCGTTCATTTTGCTACTCCAGAGACGATGTTTCAAGTTCAGGTAGATAGGTAAACAACTCTTAGCAAAGCAGAGAAGTCGATACACCGGTTCCTATATTCAATCCAATCGAAACGATGTACCCACCACGACAACAACAAGAGAGTCATGGGCAAATTCTCACCACGCGCGGCATTTTGGGCTAAGTAAGCACATTTTTCAGCACTTCAGCGTAGCCCCCTGCTCACGCGGGCTTTTCAAGAGTAACTCGGTATCAACTTTCAACGCCCAACTATAAAGTTTAGAGAGAGAAATATACATAATGCTTGGTTAACTTGTACTTTAACAAAATGGAGATGCAATTAAGATTATCAGCTAAGAACTTAAAAGTAATTAGATAAATATGCCAATAGAAGCGACCGGGGACGTTCAGTACGAGGGGAATGTTAAACAGTGGAATATTCCTTCCATACATAGATGGACAAACGACACGGGGGGTGCAAACGTTTAGAAACGTAGAGCGGATTAGTTCTGGTGACGATTGCAATCGTATTTTGAGGGGTAAGGCGACTGTGCCGCAAGAGCAAGCGAGATAAAGCTACAATCACTTGAGTGTAGAACGAATACGAGTTTTTTCAGAGAGCAAAGAGGGCAGCTGGTGACCTCGACAGCGCAAAGAGGGGGTAAGAGAAAGAAGAGAGAGATTTTGAGGGTAGAGAAAAGAAGTATCGAGAATTTTCGACAAAACGCTGCTTAAACAAGGGATGGAATATTTTCAAGTAGAAAATTTTATGTATTACGCAATGCGTTGAAACTACAAAAGAATGACATATGTACGAGTATGTAGTATGTATTCATGTTTGTATGTTGGGTAATACAACTACGTCTTAAATATAGAGAGTTTTGCTTACGTATTACAAAAGGCATTGAATCAGAACACTCTGTATACCTGGCTTCCTATCCAAATTTAGCAGAAATCCACGTACACTTCGGATCGAGGCTAAGCACATTTGGCCTCAGCCTGCCTAGAGACTTTTTCTTTCTAGTCAAAGAGTAGAAAATCTGGTTCCGCATTGTGAAATTCCCTGACGTTCCCCAGATGACCGCATTTCCTGAGGTTTTCTTTGTTTCAATTTCAGAGCAAAATCTGCCATCTTCTAAGGTGGTTTGGTTACTTTGGCCTTAATGCCACTTGGTAACTGGGCTGCTTCGCCTTTGCGATTTGTTTTTTTACACTTTTCCATGATGAGTAATCGTTAAATATATATATGTAGTTTCTGTATCTATAGATACATAAATTTTTTATATTTTCAGCTACACTAAGATCAACACTTGAGCACTTTTACTTGACGAATGACAAACGTTTGGGCTGATCAGCTATATTTATACCCAGGCGGCTGCCTTTTCGAAATTTCTTGAAGCCTCTATCTGCCTCATTCGCAGCCATTCGCTCTCACGCTCTGTTTCCCGGACTTCGCTTGAGGTGTGAGCAGGTCTGCTAGTGCTGAGTTGGCTACGTGACTCACTGTTTGTTTTCACAAACGTTTACCCAGCCAGCAATTTAGTAAGCGGTTTGCAAACCAAGCTTAAAGTATGATTGCTTTTGCAAGTGTTGTCGTATGACAGCCTAAACACTGGCTATTGTAAGCGATTTGCGGATGTCGCTTCGGCGATTTAAAAGCGATTTGCTTATCTTTGAAAGCTTACAAAACGTTTATTTTTATATGAAATTGTTTGCTGGGTGTAAACGTTGTTGCTACACCAGAGTGCTGTGCAAGCGAGATAAACATTTGCTGGTGGAAACTTCTGGGCGCTAAATTAAAAATTAGTTGTCTGTTATACCATTTCTGTTATACACAAATATAACAAAATTCAGATTGTACACTGCGCGTCACTCGGTTAGCGCACACCACAACTTAAAGGCAATTGTTGAGCTGTAGTAACTTCTTAATAAGAGACAGAGGTTTGACATGTATGGGACAAATACTTCTTGTATTTGCAGGTCAATAAATTTTATTGTCACAGGTTGCCACTCCCCCTTACGCCTTCGAAATTTAGAAAAAAACTCATATCTCCCACAGTTTTGGAGATAGATAGATTGTACCTTCTATAGATATTTTGTAATTAAGATTATTTATCGATTTGCCAAAGGAATGTCTAAGATCGGATGTACGATAGTGGAGTTAAAAGGAAAACAAAAATAATATGCTGGGTAGCACCGGTTCAACGATGATGGGATGCTCTTTACACACTTTATGGCTTCTTTACCACTTTGGGTGGCTTTTATCTAAAATTTATCAGATAAATACATACTCTGGGGCGTATAGAGTATAAAATATTCGGGCTTGACCGATTTTCTAACTTGATTTTTGGGAAAATGCAACATTAATATTTGAATTCGATTTGTGCGGAGTATGAATTTATTGTAGACCCTTGGTTTCTTGGTGAAATTTTCTTAGAATTGGCCGTAGATTTCGTTTTTGATATAAACTTTGTGCAAAAAAAACCTGTGATTCAGCTCAAGCCAAATTGTATATATATACATATCTGATTTTTTGAAAAAAAAAATTGTTCCTATCTGATAAGTCGCTTATGAGTCGCTAACCCAAACTTGGTACTGACTTTGTCAAGGATTTTTAGTTGTTTTCTTAAACATGACAGCTCATTGAAGTCGGGCATAGACTGCTGAAAATTGAATTGGCATTCATGAAATAGCGCTATATGTTCCTGCTTTTTGGAGTTATGAGAAAGCATAACGAGACCTAGAGCCAGCTAAATATTTATGGTTTGATTATAATAAAGGTCGTTAAAGCACACACATGTGTTAAAATAACCAGACCAGAATTAAAATATATTTAAATTAGAAACAATTTTTTTTATATATTTAAATTTATTCATAGTGCTTCTAAAATATGCTACACGTTCTAGCCCCTATGAAGATACTCGTATGAAAATAGTTTAACATAAGGATCATAGGAAAAATTCGAGGTTTAGAAAACATCGCGAGGGGTTTTTTTGGGCACTTTCAACGCAAAGTTGCCAAAAGTTAACAAACACTAAATTTCTTAGATTTTTTCCAGTTTTTATTTTTTTTTCCCCAACTCTGAAAAAGTTTTGAAAAAATTGGGTTTTGAAATTTTAAAAAATAAATTATTAAAAATTTTTTTTTGGTATACCCTTGGTGAGGGTATATTGAAATTGTCCGGATGTTTGTAGGAAGGAAGCATATCCTACCACATTAAGTATATATATTCTTGATCAGCATGACGAGCTGAGTTGATATAGCCATGCCCGTCTGTCCGTCCGTCTGTTTCTATGCTTTCCCCTGCGTCAGTTTTAAAACTATCTTAACCAAACTTTGCACAAAGTCTTTTGGTAAAAATACGCTGCACATTTGTCGGAACCGGCCGTATCGGATGACTATAGCATATAGCTGCCATAGGAACGATCGGTTGAAAAATAGTTTTAGTGAGAAAAACTTTTTTGTTTTCAAGGTAAGGGTGGTCTGGGGTGTACATTTCAAAGCCGAAAACAAAGGCTATACTTTCTTAATTTTTGTTTGGATACTATTACAATTTTGGAGCTACCTAGAATTCAACTGCATTATTTCCACGTCAAAGTTTCTTGTATAACATTAATTTGATTTGAAATGATTTAATAATTACAGCACAAATCTTCAATTTCGCCCTTAATTTGCTGCATAATTTTCAAACCATTATTTGTTCAACATGAATTCCAAATTCAAAAGCTACTGGCGCCAGCTGTGAAGTAATCTAGCCATGAAAAAGCTAATTCTCAAACTTTGCCGTTCGGATTCGGCGTTAAACTGTAGGTCCCTTTCTCTTGTGCGAAAAATCTAAAGCACACACGCCAAGAGATTGAGAGAAGCTTGGCTTGGCCCCGTTGGAGGAGCTGTATAGCCAATTTTAATTTTACATTGCATTTCCATTTACATTATATATTAAATTGTTTCAATGTTTCTGTCCGATTGCCGTACAAGTAAAAAAAGCTTTTGGCCAATATAAATGCCCTGACTCAAACTGAAATTAATTTGGGGTTTAGTACCTGGTTTGGAGGTAATAGTGGGAAAAAGAAAGAGCGTCGCCGTCAAATTTTTTTAAAACGCGCGTGGTATAAGTTAATGAACAAAGCGCTCGATTAAAGCAGCAGAAAATAAGTCCCGAAAATATAAAATGAAAAAAGGCCCAAAATTTGGGGATTTATTTCATAATAAAACAGTAGCCCAATTTGAAGTAAGGCCCCACTGCGATGAAATAAAGCCCAAAAAAAAAAATTAAAGAAGGCCCCCAAGTTTGGGATGTTATTTCATATGATATAATACTCCAATGTCAAAAATTTGATATACAAAAAATCGAGCGATTTCTTGTCTTATTTTCTTAAAAAATGAAACAGGCCCCAAAAATTAGTTTTAAGGTCTTATTTCATTTCTTCTTTTGAGGACTTATTTCATTTTGAAATTTTATATAGGAAATAATGCCCCAAAAAAGAATATAATAACGCCCCAAATTTGATCAAAAAATAGTGGTTTTTGTTTTCTTTATAAATTGTTGGGGCCTTATTTCATTTTATTTTGGGCCTGATTTCATTGGGGCCTTATTTCGCAGAGCCCTAAATTAATAATCTCTGAAAAACTTTGCAAGATGTGTAAAGCAAATTTTAAAATTTTACCTTCAAGTATAATTTCAAATCCAATAATGTTGTGCACGTCATTTGTATTTTGTTGTTGGTTTTTGCTCTGTAATTAAAACGCACACAAATTTTAATATGTTCTTAGTTATTTGACATTTGACGAAAACAATTCACATATTTGTAGAACAAAACCGAAAATTTTAAAAATTTATTAATCTTAGTATAGTATTTTACATATAAAAATATATTCCATGTAGGCCCGAGGGGGGTAACCCCCAAAACCCCCAACCAACCCTGCGTACGCCACTGCTATAAACTATATATATATTCTTGATCAGGGCGACGAGCTGAGTCAATTGAGCTTTGTCCGTCCATCTGTCTGTTTCTACGCAAACTAGTCTCTCAGTTTTAAAGCTATCGAGCTGAAACTTTGCACAGAGTCTTCTTTTTTACTGCTAATATGTCGGATATCTAATAGCTGCCATAGGAACTATCGGTTGAAAAACTTGTTTGTTTTTAATGTTAACGTCTCCCAACTCAGCGATTATTAATATTATATTATATGCTTTCACACATATTTGGAAGTTTTGGTCAAAATCGGATGACTATATCTTGTAGCTTCCATAGGAACTATCGGTCGGAAAATTCGGCTTATTTAGACAAAATGTTTGTTTGTTTTAATGCTGTCTTTCCAAAATCTGATATATTAAGACATTTACAAGGGTATAAAAACTACGGCAAAGACGAAGTTAGCTTGGCCATCTTGTTTTTAATTGGTTTTATTGGAGCTCTTTTACGGACTTCCGACTGGCGTACTAAAACTTTATAAATGTTGTCTTTGCGACAGATTCTTTTGGTTACGCCTTGTCCCTGCATTTTGTATCAAAATGCAAATTGCGAAATCAGCCACTTTTACCATTACCGTACACAGAGGGAAAAAACGTGTTTAGAAAATAAGTTGCCTACAACTTAAAATGAGAACAGAATGTTCTTAAAATTTTTGAGAACGAATGTTCTAAATGTTCTTGAAATGAGTAAAGTTGTTCTCAATCGGATAATATTTGCTTTGAACCACAACAAACCCGGTTTTCAAGAGAGAGATATACAAGAGAGAGAGAGAGAGCGAGTGAGAGCGATTTGGCTCTCTTTTTGATCTCTCTCTTGTCAGCTCAACAAAGCAGAAGCAGCCCTCTAGACGTGCATCTGCAAAACTGTTCAACGGCCGAATTGGCTAGCGCGTCATTCCATACGTTGAATGCATAAGGTACCGGGCTCAAATCCCAGTCAAGCCCGAACAAATTTTTATGTGTTTTTCTGCAGAACTTAAATAAAACGAGTCAGGTGGGGGTCGGTCGTTGAAGCGATGTTTCTGATTTCTATGGAATATACGGGTGGAGGGAGAAGCAGCAGGCGCACATATCCATGGAGTCTGTCCGCCCACACATGGTCCAAGTGCAATCAAATTTTTTTCCCAGTTGAGTTTAAAATGTTCTTGAAATCGGACCAAGATTAACTCAAATCATGTTCTCAGAAATGGAACAATATCAACTCGATTTGAGTTTTTGCGGTCTCAAAAAATTATTCTTAAAGTGAGAACATTGCACAACATATGAGAAAACCCGTTCATGCATACTTTTTGATAACGTTTGTGCTCATTTTGAGTCCAATGTTCTTTGTTTTTTCCCTCTGTATAGTAGCAGGTGGTTTGTGTGTGAGGGGGAAGTGGGGAGAAGTTGGTGGGAAATGGGGTGAGAAGTGGGGGGGAGGGAAGTGGGGGTGCATTGAGGCCAAGTTGTGCGAATTTTGTGCGATAAATTACTATGTTTGTTTGAAAGTGACTTAACAGTGGCCTGACAGTGACTTGACAGTGACTTAACTGTGACTTAACAGTGACTTAACAGGGACTTAACAGTGACTCGACAGTACTTTACAGTGACTTAATAGTGACCTAACAATGTCTGAGCAGTGACTTAACAGTGGCTTAACATTGACTTAACAGTGAATTAATAGTGACTTAACAGCGACTTAACAGTGACTTGACACTTACTTAACAGTGACTTAACAGTGATTTAACAGTCACTTAACAGTGACTGAAGAGTGACCTAACAGTGACCTGACGGTGTCTTGACAGTGACTTGATAGTGACATAACAGTGAATGAACAGTAACTTGTTTTTATATTACATAACAGAATCTAAAAAGTGTCTTTTTGCCATTACTCAAATCGGATTTATTGACGTAGAGAGCTTCGCTCGTACCGACGTCCCATGACACACACTCTTGGTTTTTCCTACCTTTAAGAAGAAAAAACAGATTACTATCATCTTATTTACTTTGGAAGATAATATTTTTTGGCAATGTACGAAGTGCCCTTTGAGTTTAGACGTTTCGTGGGTCGTTGAAGCAATGTTTCTGATTCCTATGGAATATATGGGTGGAGGAAGAGGTATGTGCCCGTTCCCTATTCCACCCAAATGTGAGGAATCCGCCCACACCTGGTCCAAGTTCAATCCAATTTGTTTCCCAATTCATGTTCTAAAAAATGGAACAATATCAACTCAATTTGAGTTTTTGCATTCTCAAAAAATTGTTCTTAAAATGAGGATATTGTTCTAAGAATGAGATGCATAGTTTTTGGTAACGATTGTGCTCGTTTTGAGTCCAATGTTCTCGGTTTTTTTTTCTTCTGTGTACTTTCATTGACTGTTAGGTCGTACGAAGTTGGCTGGGCCTGCTAGTTATTTATAATTCCATGGTTTTCAAAATTAGTTTGTAATATTTGGACTGTGGGTGTGATATTTTTATTGTTTGTGGTATTTCTACGTGATGCTTATGAGTAGACAGCGGATTTTGCATATTTGCATATTTTGAACCGCTTGTCGGATTTAATTTCTGATTGCACACATCTTATTTTTATTGAAAAATGATGTAAGTCCGCTAAAAACTATTTTGCATAAATTGCATATTTGCATATTAAAATATGCAAAATATGCAAAATATGCAGAATATGCAAAATATGCAAAAGCCTATATTATATGAAACTCCATGTTTCAGATCACATATTATGCTGGTAGGCCAGGGTTACTAAAAGGTCAACAACAGAAGATGAGTGATAAAAAATACTTTTGATGTAAAAACGGCTAAAATATTTGCCATTAAACTGTTTTGAAATACGTTTTTCCATATGAGGTAACCGGTATGCGTTGCTGAGGGTTCGGAAGTTATTTTCGCGAGTTATTTTAACCTATTTACCGTGACTGTCGACTTTTATAATCGCGAAATAATACGGATCTCAATGGTAACAAGACCGCTAATTACTTAAGAAACTGCTCTTCAAGTCCACAAATGGCCACACATAGTAACATTGCCATGAATTTGACCATACTGAACCGCGATAAATACCATGGAAGACCAATACTAAAGAATATAGTCAAGATTATAGGAATCGTTTTAAGCCACTTTCCGTTACCGACAAATCATTAAATAGCGGAAAAATACCAAAGAGGATCAAAAATAGTAACAATTCCAAACAAATTGTACTCCCTATAGAGTGAAAAATGCTAGGATCAATGCATAAGAGCCATTCGAAGCTAAGGGTTCTCCATGGTAATAAGACCGCTAATTACTCAAGAAACTGCTTTCCAATACCACAAATTATAATAACATAGTCATGATTATGACACTACTGAACCGCGATATACATAATGGAGGACCAATGCTAAAGAATATAGTCTCCTCTTTAATTGCCATTAAATCTTTGTGATAGTCTAAACAAATCATAAAATTTTGTATATATCCGGATTTTTTGGACCGATCTTGATCTTGACCCGTCAATTTACCCGTCCACATTATAAAAAAGTTTTAGAAATTTCGCGACTTTCGGACCGTTGGATCCAACGATTTACGCGTCTACAATCGCCATCAAATCTTTATGATTCCCAAAAATCATAAAATTTTGCAAAAAACCAAGCTCAAATAATAATTTTTGACTATACGGCTCCTATATATACTCGTTTACTATTGCCGTCTATTAAGTCTTCAAAATTATCTTTAATCATATGAAGAATTTGCAAATTTCGCGATTCTTTGAGCCGTTCCATCTACATCTCCTATTTACCCGTATAAATTGCCATCCATCAAATCTTCATAATAATCATAGGTCATTGGATTATTCAATCTACGCCTCTTATTTATTAACGCCTGCGCTTACATAAGTACTCAAATAAAAATTTGACAAATTTCGCGGTTTTTAGTCTTCACCTCTTATTTACGCGTCTTCAATTGATATCTATTCAATCTACACGTCTTTATCTATACGTCTTTATGATACTTATGAAACTCAAATGTTAATTTTTGATATTTCGCGATTTTTTTGACCATTTGTTCCTTTACAGTATTTACTCGTTTACTATTGCCGTCTATTAAATGTTCATAATAATCTAAGCTCTTATGAAAAATGTAAAAATTTTCCAATATATTAGGACGCTCACTATACCTTTCATTTGCCAACGCCTGCGGTTTTTTAAATACTCATATGAAATTTTGCCGAATTTTGCGGTGTTGGACCATTAAATGCTTATAAGAAAATGTTCAACTTTCGCGATTTTTTGATCGTTCGGTCTTCAATTTCTATTTAAGCGTCTATATTGGCCATGTATCTAATATTTATAATAATTTTTATTTTTTATACATTTTACATATTTTGCATATTTTTTATATTTATTTTTATTTTTTGCATATTTTTTGCATATTTTGCATATTTTTTTGCATATTTTTCAATACATAAATTTGCATATATTGGATATGCAGTTTTCAATGGAAAGTGGGTCATTAAATTAGTATAAATCCAAATTTTACCTCAATCTGCCTTTATTTAAAAAGTTGCTTAAAACCCCCTGTTTTTTTTTGGTTTTATTGTAAAAAAGGGGGAAAAATTTTTTTTTTTTTTTTGGAGCATTTTCAAGCGTCATTTCGGGTTGAAGTCTACTGTGGTACCGTAATCATTACGTTGTGTGTTATGCCACTTTTACAGTACCTGACGGTAAGTTTAACCCACGATTGTGGGTTGGAGCATTTTAGCCATAGAATTAGTTATTTTACGACAATTTTTTTAGACTAGATTTTTCCGGGCGGCTTTACCAAGAAAATGCCTCCCGAATAAGTGGAATCCAAAATTGGGTTAAATGAACGAGCTCAGTAAATTGAACAACACAGCAGAAGATGTTACAGTTAAATTAGAACTAACGCATGACTTTAGCTAACAATTGAACGCAAACTGCTTATGTCAACCCACCACTGAAATTCCACAGTGTACGCAATGTTTGTGAGTGTTGAATCAAACACAAGGTTTTTGAACCTTTGGCAGGAATGCCAGCTGTTGCCAGAGCGCGCGCGCATCCTGTGCTCTCAATGGGCAGACGCCAGGGGGTGGGCTTGAGTGAGTGAGTAAATCGCAGCACATCCTTGAGCTGCAGCCAGGGGTGCCAAGTAGTGAGTGGGAACTCAAAATAAATGCTAACGCGTTTAGCTGCGAAACTTGAAAACAGCCATTAAACTTCAAACAACAGCACAAAAATAAAGTATGCAAAAGTGATGGGCCAAAAGTTTCAGATATTGCTCTGAAAAGGGGCCCCAGGGGCTTAATTGCTGACCCAGCTTAAGGGGAAGTATCGTTATTAGACGAAATAAAACTGTGTTGCATTTGATAAAGGAAGCATAAACATAAACAGCCTGCCAGACGGAAATTGCGTATACGCCGTGTGCGCGCGTGTGTGTCGCCGTCGGTGTCGCTTTCTGCTTTGTTTCCTGCGGCTGGGCCTAAATAGTGGGGAAATGGGGGAATGGCATAATAAACGCATTTATGAAATGAGCCTCTCAGACCGAGGCCAGGCTGATTGAAGTGTTCTTTTGGGGGTGGGGCGGGGCGAGATGCTGCCCTGACATTTTGCAGTTGCTAACCTTGCATATTGCCAAATGCGGTCCTTCAGTTTTAAGCCTACAAAGTAGTATGCTAAGCCTGTGCGAAGCCTCCGAAAAAGGTGTAAACATATATAGCACACAACTCTGTCATTGCAATTTTGGGAAGGCGCGGAGGATTGAACATGTACTACATAGGCAACAAGGACGACAGCCCGAGCGAGCCAGCCAGCGAGCACTCTCACAAATTGAGCGCCGACTTGGGCAACTGGCGGCGGCGGGTGCGGTTTGGCAACAGGGACCTACATTCGTCGTCGGCTCCTGTGTTGTTATCGTCGCTGTCTGCTGTGTAGTCAGATAGCCTGAAAAACGAGCTGTTCGTGGAACATGGACAGCAGTGCTGCTTCAGCCACGGAACCGTTAACAACACGGTCGCCAAAAAGAAGTGCTCGGGGGCAGTTAAATATCAATGGTAGAAACGGAAACACGGAAACGTCGACGCGTAGTGTTAACCATTAACCTTTATGCGAGTCCAGGACTGTGTGTGTGTGTGTGTGTGTGTGTGTGTGTGGGAAAGTTGTGAAGTTTTACAAGTGCATGCCATGTTTGCACATCTCTGCAGTTTTAATTAAGTTCGGCCCGGACTGATTTGCCAGCTTCTTGTCATACGCCCCATTGGTCCTTTGGGGCCGGACTAGATAGAGCCTGTAAGCACAATTAGGTTTGAATCACTTTCAGCTGGAGCTGGAAGCGCCAGTTTGTCTGCTCTGTTGGACACTCTTACGGGTTGACAACAGCTTAAGTATATCGCCCAATTCCCTGCCCTCTGGGGGCAATTGTTTCTCTGCTTACTTGCCATTTTTTTTTTGGCACTCCATCGAAGTGTTTCGTGCGCCTGGCAGTTGTGCTTAATGGCTCGATTGTTCGTTCGGCTTTTCTGAGGTCAAAGTGCAAGCTGGCTCCCATTTTCAATTGCACCGAGCAGCGCAAGAAAAACCATAAATAAACAAATGAAAGAGATGACATTAAAATTCATTAATTACGCGCATGTGTTTGGCGATGCTGTTGCTGCTGCTGCTGCTGTGTTAAATGGGTTGGCCATGTCCCTGAGTACCAGCCAGCCTTCTTTCAGGGCTGTTCCATTCGCTCCCGTTCAATGCTACCGCGAACCCACATTTGGCCTTATCTGAAATATGCACAGACCTTGAGCCGCTGAGTTTTTTGTTCGTAATGCCATTCAAGGCAACGCGTCAAGCAGCCGAAAGACTAATTCGTTGCATATTCCAAAACTGCAAAATGATTTGCTAATAGATTTGCTAAAAACTAAACGAATTAAATAAGAAATTTGGTCCAAATTGCCAAAAGTCCGAAAAATTGTTATTTTGATTTTGCACCCACAGGAATAATAAAGTTTTTCAATATAACATAAAAGCAATTATATTTTCCGGTTCAGTGGCTTAGGTTATTGTTGTCCATTAGTTGAAAGTTCAGATTTCATAACAATTTTATACAGTAAATTTTCTGCTCTGCAGATAAAGACACATTATATATTGGATCAATAAATATTGCACATAGGTAAGCATCATTCTCAAACAGACTAGGTTCCTTAAATTCTATCTCGTGATACAAAAGTTTGGTCAATATTGCGGAGTAATTTTCGATTTCAAATAAGCATTGAATCCAGATAGAATAGAGTGCTTAAACTGGAACAATTTCGCTAATTTTGTCCCACAAATTCGAGCCGAAGTCCTGGCATTTTTGGATCGGCCAAACTAGATAACACATGTGTATTAGGAAAGATGAGGAGGGTAAAGATTTTAGTTAGCTGCACTCACTTTTTCTCGTTCGCTCTCTTTGCTTTGTGCCCGTCAGCAACAGTTCGGAGCTGGAGAAACATCAATTCACACAACACTCAAAGCCTCAGTGTTTTTGGCATTTGCTGCTGATGTCGGATTTTGCTATAAGCTTGCCTTTGGGATTCCCAAGCATTCATAGCAATTCTGTCATGAGGCAACTGTTGCCAACACATTAAGGACAGGCGCAGACAGCTGAAGATTGAATTGGTATACTGAACTAGCGTTGTCGAAAATATTATCGATATATCGAATTATCGATATTTTTGCAAAAAGAAGAATATCATTATCGAATATTTTTCGAGGCGTATATCGGATATCGAATATTTTTGGTGATATTTTTCGGGGATATTTTAGTTTTGTCCTTTGGTCACCCTGTTAGAATAACTCTTTATTCTGATCGGTCATGTAAGAGCAAAATATTTAAAAGTTTATATTTAAGTTGATGCACAGAAAACGCATGCAAAAAAAAAAGGACAGTAAAAACTCAACAAAAAAATAATATACCTGATCCAACAAATTACAGTCATAATTAGATACACTATGCAACTGACAAAATCGACTTGCTTTTCTGCCACTATGAAACCGAGAGCAACAGTTTAATACAGATTTTAAGCATCATTAAGCTTTCCAATCGTGTATTGGTTTCCCATCACGTGGTCAAAACTAAAATCTTTGTTAATATCTGTACTTATTCCCAAACGAGATGGTAGCCCGATGATAAGTCGTTGGGGCCATACAGTAGGCACGTCCAATGATTTGGTAGAGATACCAATGAAACAGCTTAGACCACCCTTTGTGTTGTGTTGTGTTTCGCTTTTTGATCTTATCTTTTATTAATTTAACAATAAATCTAATTTTTACGTAGTCAATTGTTCTTATTACGCGTCAAATGACGCCTTAATACCGACCGTTTAATGTTAAGATCCGCCTTATTGAAAATATCGAAAATATCGATAATATCGATGTTTTTGACACCAAACTATTTATATCGAATGATACTTTTTCATATCGCCAAAATATCGATATAGATATTTTTTGAAATTTTGACAACCCTACTGTCAACCAGCCTCCTTTGTAGTGTTGTGCGTGTCTTGTTTTAGAAAAGATGTGGACAATATCCATAACTTAATGACCTAGAGCCTGCCGAAAAAGTTCTACGATTTTCAATCAAAAAGGTCACTGAAACAATCACTTTGTAAGCTGCAGACAGCTATGATTTTTTCACAATTGAAGTTTTGCCTCACTATTTTCTTATAAAACTTACTTGGTGTCCTTAAGAAATTTATGATCAATTGGCGGTTCGTAGAAATTTCAGAAATTGGATATCCAATTTCCAATATATATTAGATTTAAGCATTTTAAAAATTGCCTCGACTCAGAAGATGCCATATGCAACTATCCAACAAAAAATGTAATTGGACCCAACTCTATTGTTTATGATTGTAATTGATGTTCAACCATTTTCATACTACGATTGAAAACTCACAAATTTTCCATGATTTGAACACACTCTAATTCCTTTTAGTTCAAGAAATCCTTAGACTTCCCTAAGTTTTCCAATGTGTTGGTGAATGAAAAACTAAAACAGTCCCAAACAACAAATAATGTTTGTGGCATTATTCAAGAAGTCGCCACTCGGTGGAATAGTTTATAATTAATCCGGCATGGAGTAAGAGTCGTTGGGGCCAATACATGTAGGCACAGATCACTGATGATTTGGTAGAGATACCAATAAAACAGTTGTATGACCATCTAGCCCCCTTTGTGGTGTGTTGTGTTCCTGCTATTTGAAGTTATGTTCAAACATAACTAAACCTAGAGCCCGCGTAATATTGATGGTTTGATTATCATAAAGGTCGTTAAAGCACACACATGTTTATAATTAATGATCAAGCGAATTTTCCTTTTGACTGCCCATTTATCCACAATTTTACTCCAAACTCTAAGCAACTCCAAAAGCCCCCCAAAAAGAAACTTTACCAGAAATGTAAGAAATTCTTACCTTTTTTAAGATGCCACTTTGCAAATTTCTGGGAGAAAATCCTCCCACTAAGGAGGTGAACTTAAAGTTTGTCCAAAATAATAATGTATTCCGACCACCAATAACAGCTTTTGGGCGTAAAATATTCCTTAAAAAAAATTTGAAAAATTATAAAAGACTAAACCCCATTACTCCTCTTCTTGATTGCTTCTATGTTTTGTTAAGCCCACAATATATTATACTCTTTTTTTCCCCTTTGGAGACATTTGTTCTCATATTTATTGGGTATTTATTTTAAAAAAATGTATATTATATTTTTGTCCTTTATTATTTGTGTGTGCTTTGGGAAGTTATATCACAAACCCCCAAAATTTGTGAAAAATTATTCTTATTTTTCTTTTTTCCCCTCTTGCTTTGCCTCGGCTTAGTTCAGGTGCGTTGTGTTTGAAAAATGTTGTAAAAATTTTGGCGAAGGGGTTGACTAAAACGAGAAATAATATATATCTATATACATATAGTGATAAGACATTGGACTGTGATCATCAGGCTGGAGCAAACACCGTTATAGTTAGAAATTTCAAAATTTCACAATAGCTTCCTATAGTGATCGGACATTGTACTAAGAAAGCATTTCCTCAACGCAGCACCCATTGCTCTCCAAAACGAAAAAAACGTTTAAATGCTGAAAATATTTACTAGAAGTGTGTTTTCTTGATATCGATGAATAACAAAAAATTTTATTTGTTTAAAAATACAATTTGAAAACAAAAAAAAAGAAAAAAAATCTTCGCTTGCGTCAGGCCATGATTCGAACCCACGACTGCTGACATGGGCGGCTGACTCTCTACCCTCTCGCCACGCTGGCCATTTCCAATTGCGTGGCAGACCATTTATAATTATGATGCCTGCAGACAGCAAATAATTTTTTGTTTTGTTTTTTTTAATAAGGCGTAATCTATTATAAAGATAAAGATGCTCAAATAAATGCTGAATTGTTTGAATGGAATTTTAATATCTCTCTACTAGCGATAGCCCTTGCTTCCTCCCAGGGGCCGAAAACATTTCGCTATTCACATGTACACGACCCGAGCGCTTGCCGAAGCTGAGACCAAAAGAGCAGAAAGGCGTCATTCGCTCGACAGAGTTCGAAGCGATTACGTCGAAGCAGATTCACGGAGCTTTATTTTCGCACACTTATACACTCTCACTTTTTGGCCTCGCTCTCGCTGGCCATCGCTGTTTTAGATTTTTACGCTCTCAACTTTGTGTGAGCGGAGAGAGCGCGATTTTCGGCGCCACCAAAAAAAAAACAGCTGCATATTGCAAAACCATTGTATGGGCGTTCGGCATCTTAGAGATTATATTGGTCTTTGCCAATACTATCTCACTTTTTGGCCTCGCTCTATATCTATAAAAAGAAGAGTGTACTGACTGACTGACTGACTGATTCACTGACTCATTGGCAATCATCGCACAGCCTAAACGGTAAGAGATAGAGGGCTGTAATTTGGACAGGAGTTCTGTTAGTGGTGAAGGTGCGTCTAGACGGAGCCCACGAGGAAAATGGACGGAAAATTCTGCATTCAAAAAACTATTTTTCTTCCGATTGGCTTCAACCTCGGTTTGTAAGGATGGAATAAGAAATAGTTTGAAATATGATTTTCTGATGTTGGAAAATTTGACCCAAAGGTCGGAAAATTCAGCATAAAAACTATTTTTTATCCGATTGGCTTGAAACTCGGTTTGAAATACGAAATAATTTAAAATGTGATTTTTCAATGTCGGAAAATCCGCTCCCAGGAGTGAGAACGACCGGAAAATTCTGCATGAAATGTATCTATTTCTCATCCGGTTGGCTTAAAATTCGGTTTGAAAAGATATAATACGCATTAATTTGAAATGTGACTTTCCAATGTTGGTAAATTTGACCCGACGGTCGGAAAATTTCCGGAAAATTCTGCGAAAAGAAAACTATTTATCATCCGATTGGCTTGAAGCTCGGTTTCAATGAATGATATTGAAAAGGCGTGCAAATTCCAGGAAAATTCTACAGGGAAAATAACTATTTTTCATCCGATTGACTTGAGACTCGGTTTGTAATAATAAAATGCGAAATAATGTGAAGTGCGATTTTCCAATGATGGAAAATCCGACCCCGGGAGTAAAAATGACCGGAAAATTCAGCATGCGAAATAAACATTTTTATCTGATGGACTTAAAACTCGGGACAGGGAATGTTGGGAAGTGGATGGGATGTGTTTGCGGGATGTGAGTGGTAGTTAGTTGGGACGTGGGTGGGATTGCCGTTTTTTGGAAGTGGGTGGTAATAGGAATGGGTGAATGGGAAGTTGGTGGGATGTGGGCGGGAAGTGGGTGGGATGGGGGAAGGTGAAATAAAATCGCCCTGAACTTTTGTTAATTCTTGTTGGTCTTTTCACCACACAAACACTTTGTCATCAAATATAATTTATGTGCACAAATTATTTTTTGAATTGTGCTGTGTTCACTTACAACATATATTTAACCCATCCAAATCGGTTAAGCGGTTCTTAAGATAACCGAATTTTGTGATTTATCTTTCCGTCCTCATAACTCTACTCCAATGGCGACTAAGAGACTAAAAATTTAGGAGAGTGAGTTTCTGATTAATGGTAATGACATATATAAATTTTGTGCTGATGCGAGTGGGCCAGTTTTTGTATGCTTATTCTGCTATGCCCTTTACGTTTTTTTTTCCAAAGATACTTCAAATGTTATAGAACATTTAAGACATAAGTGAAAATATTAAATAAGCTCTTTTGCTTTAAAACTTTTTTTTAAAAAAGGAAAAATATAAAAATTCCTGCGTACGCCACTGCATGTCCGTCCTTCTGTTTGTATGCTATTTACTGCTTTAGTTTTAAACCTGTCTTGACCAAACTTTGCAAGAAGTCTTTTGGTATAAATACGCTGCACATTTGTCGGAACCGACCGGATCGGATGACTCTAGCATATAGCTGCCATAGGAACTATCGGTCGAAAAGGGGACCTTAGTGAGAAAAACTTTTTTGGTTATTAATGTTAACGTCTCCAAACTCAGCAATTATTAATATTATATGCTTTCACACAGATTTGCGAGTTTTGGTCAAAATCGGATGACTATATCTTATAGCTGCCAATTTGAACTTTCGATAATTCGATTTAATCCCATAATTCGAACTATTTTATTGCCCGTTCAATATTTCAAGTAAAACTAGATATTAATTCCAAAACTCTGGTCACCCTAATCAACTACAAAATGCAATTAATTATAACATTCGTATGGCAGCTATATGAAATAGACGTACGATCTGCGTGGTTGACATTTTTGAAAAGCTTGATATAGATAAAGCCCACTTGCCAACTTTTAGTCATAAAGCTTTGAAACTGACTGCGTGGCAAGTCTTTCTTAAAGGGCATATATATACCCGTTACTCGTAGTGTTAAAAAGATATACTAAAGTCGTGCAAATGTATGTAACAGGCAGAAGGAATCATTTCCGACCATATAAAGTATATATATTCTTGATCAGCATCAACAGCCGAGTCGATTTAGCCTTGTCCGTCTGTCCGTCCGTCCGTCCGTCTGTATGAACACCTAGATCTCAGAGATGGTAAGAGATAGAGGTTTGACATGTATGGGACAAATGCTTCTTTTATCTGCACGCAGATCAAGTTTGTTTCAAATTTCGGCCACGCCCCCTCCCGCCCCCGCAATTCGGAAAAAACGTTATATCTCCTACAGTTTTAAAGATTGACGATTCGTACCTTCTAAAGATAGTTAGTAATTAGCAAAATGAATCGATTTGCCAAAAGAATGATAAAGATCGGATGAACGGTTCTCAAGTTATGAGCAAAAAAGTGAACCAAGCCCTCCCCGCTACCACCCCCACCCTAAAAAAATGTTGCATACTTTTCGGATGGTCACACAAAGGAACGCAGGAACACTGTTAAACATGTTTCTTCATGAGTAACGGGTATATCGAAGTCGGTTAGAGCCGACTTTAACTTACGTTCTCGTTTAAGCTCACATCGACAATTTAGTATTTCTTTTATGGTGCTAACAGAAATAGTTTGAGTTATCAATATTTATTATACTTCTTACGGTTGTACGATTATACTCGTACGATGCCACGTTGCCAATTACTAATCGTACTCATGAAAATGATGGCCTGTTACAAAAAAAAAGTAACTATACTTTTCAAAATCAGTATTTTTACCCATGATTCTGGCATCGTGTAATCACTCGTGCCGGTCTCTACTATGTACCATTGGTACAGAGTATAAAAATGTCTTGATAAATTTTCAAAGGTTAAAAATTTATTGGAAATATTGGTTCATGTCATTTATGTATGAAAAACAATTTCGGTCAAATGGCCACCACGGCTGACTCGGTCGAGCACACCGGACGTACACGGGTTGGTTTATCCACCAGCAATCCAGTTTCACGAACTCGCTTCACGAATTGATTCACAAATTGAGTTTTTTTTGTTCAATTTTTTTTTTCAAATTTCGTACCTTTGGTACAGAGTATAAAAAGCTTTAGTAAGATCAAATGTCCAGTTTTTACTAATTTTGTTTTCATGACATTTGACGTTTCTAAAGTCCACGCTATTCTACCAAGTTTGATCCAATTCGGATGAATATAGCATATATCTGCCAAGGGAACGATTAATCGAAAAAGTAGAATTTCTTAGAATTTGTTGTAGATTTTCATTTGGCTATACGTTTCGTTGACTTTATTCCACCCATACAAATGATGGATCAAAAAACTAGTTTTAGTGAGAAAAAATGTAGTTTGTTTTTGCATTGAAAGCGTCTTTAAACGTGACATTTTGATCAAAAACGGCCTGGTCGACCAAATTGTCACAGAAGATCTAAAAGATCAACAGTTTGTGCTCATTCCAAGTTTCAATGTACTCTATTATTTCTCTCTGTGTAATTAAATTAGGTGATACGCGTAAAATCTAGAGATACTTTTGTTATAACGACCCATAAAAAAGACGCCTGTGCAGAGTTTCAATATTAAAGCTTATAGGTAATAAATAGTCTTCAGAATTTAGTCATATTTATTCATAAAAAAAATATGCCGACAATAATTTTGCCACTATTTTCGGGTGTGAAACTTCCAGAATCCTTCGTTTGTTTTTTTGTCTTAAAACGACCTTCTTGGTGCCATTAGAATAACTCACACACACACACAAACCAACCCACCCACAAGGCTAATCAAATGTTTTATTACCATTCGCAAAGTCTAAGAACTTCCTGCATATCCAACAACTTAAATGTTTTGTCAACGCCAACAACAAAATGCCAAGCGACAATGCCATTTTTATAGACTTTTTCTAAAATAATAAAAAAACTAATAAAACAACAGCAGCAGCTAAAGCTACAACTACAGCTACAGATAGAGATTGCGATTACCCATAACTAATCAAGGCGCCATTGAAATAGTGTCGTCTAGTTTATCCAAGTCAGCCTGAAAATGACACTCAGCGGGAGGATTCGCAAGCGTAAGCATAAAAGCTATACAAGTGGCGACACTCCGGCAGCAACAACAGTAACAACCGCCACTACGACCACACCCGGCAGACCCTGGCCAATGGTGGAGCAGGATGAAACAATGGAGGAAGCCATTCTCGATGGGGATTATAATAATTTCACGCATAATTTCGTCGATTTGCAGAATCTCTTGAATTTCAACGAATTGCTGAGCAGCAACAACAGCAGCAACAATGTGGCCAACAGCAGCAGCAATTCCTCGAGCACATCAAGCGCCATTAAATTGACTAACGGCACTATTATGGATACACTTCTGGGCACCGTCTTGACCACAGCTACGGCCACGGTGGCTCCTGCTGCCAGCTTTCTGACAACAGCAGCAGCAACAACAGCTACAGCCGCAACAGCTTCCCTACCTTCAGCCATTGTGGGCAGCCCGGATCTCATCATTGCCGAAGCCACCTCATCCACCTATTATGCCAACTTGCTAAACATGTCACCGGCCACCACCAGCCTCATCTCGGCCGCCGTTGCCACCAGGTCGTACAATGACAGCGCTTTGCGCTGGGAACAGCTCGATGCGAACGTGGACTTTGGTTTCGATCCGCTCTACCGTCACTCGCTGACCATGTCCATTGTCTATTGCATTGCCTACATTGTGGTATTCCTGGTGGGTCTCATAGGCAACAGCTTTGTGATTGCTGTGGTGCTGCGTGCTCCTCGCATGCGCACGGTGACCAACTACTTCATCGTGAACCTGGTAAGGGCACACACTTCCGCCAACGCATCCAACAAATGTGCATTTCTCTAATTCCTTTTATTCCAGGCCATTGCGGACATCCTGGTGATTGTGTTCTGCCTGCCAGCCACTCTAATTGGCAACATCTTTGTGCGTAAGTACTCGCTTAGACTTGTAAGACTCGGAGATTTATTGGCTGCTGTCTGAGCATCATTAACGCCAAAGACTCGGCATTATTTTTCTTGCGTTTTCTCTGCATATTAGCAGAATTTATAGGTTGCAATTAATCGCGCCGCTTAGATTAGAGCCGGGCAAATGACACGACACAATTTTATCCCTGCCCCGCCCTGCCCCAAAAACGGAATATGGCACGAAGCGTGTAAGCAATTTGGCCAAAATATACCCAAAACGATATAAAACCAAATACAATGAAGCAAAATCATTAAGGATAATGACAAAACATCAATATGGCAAAAGTGCCAGGACATCAGTTGTGAATTAAACGCATGGGACTTTTAAAGTTATTCTTGACACAAAACAATCAGGATCAACATCCCATTATTTCCTTCATACTGATGAAATACCCCTTAATGAAATACATACGCATGGCCGACTTGTAAATTTTCTAGGGCTGCCGACAACCAACAATACTAGGTAATAAGGATGTATGCCACACCCAAAAATTCCAATTACGAATGCGTACATTATTTTTAAACTTCTAATGCAAATAAAAACATCCTTTCAATCTCTCTGGACGAAAAACAGCTGAATCTAACGCAAAGAATAAACGTTTATTATCTGCACGCAGATCAAGTTTGCTTCAAATCTTTGCCACGCCTTCTCGCTTCAATTTTAAAGATATCGATTTCAAATTTGAAAGTCATATTGATATAACAAATATCCATTCCATCCATCCATTTATATTCCAAATCATTAAATTATATTTTCAAAATTCGTGCTCTGTGAGAAATGTGAAAAATCTAAAAATTTTCTGTAGCGACGAAGCTCATTTCTGGCTGAATGGTGTGAAGAGCAGCCAGAAGCATTGCGAGAACTGCCAATGCATCCCGAAAAATTCACTGTTTAGCGTGGATTAAGGGCCGGTGGCATCATTGGACCGTACTTTTTAAAAGACGACAAAGGCAGGAACGTTACTGTGAATGATTCTTCTTCTTCTTTATTGGCCATCACAACCGTTTGACGGTCTCGGCCGCTGCAATTAATGCTCTCCAATCGCTTCTGCTCCGTGCGAGCTGGCACCAGTTGGTCACACCAAGCTTGGCAATGTCTTCCCGCACCTGGTCTTCCCATCATAGTGGAGGTCTCCCCCTCTTGCCGCCTCGATAGTCAGCCGCCTTCGATATATACTCT
Source organism: Lordiphosa stackelbergi (assembly GCA_018904235.1). Lineage (NCBI taxonomy): Eukaryota > Metazoa > Arthropoda > Insecta > Diptera > Drosophilidae > Lordiphosa > Lordiphosa stackelbergi. The sequence continues at coordinate 138,735 of JAEIFU010000019.1, forward strand.
TTTTTTTACTGCAGCATCTTCGTCCATCCTGATGACAAGTCCTAACCAGCGCAGCCGCTGTTGTATTACGCGCTTGACCAGACAGGTGACCCCAAAGAGCTCATACAGTTCGTCATTCTTTCAAATGCCGAAATCATCGCCAACTTTTAAAGGTCCATAAACCCTCCGAAGAATTTTTCATGCTGTCATTGTCCATGCTTCTGCGCCATATTGCAGGACTGGGATGATAAGCGACTTGTATTTTCTATTTCCGTTTTTCGCGTGAGGTCTCTGCTCTTGAACTCCCCACTTAGCCCGTAGTAGCATCGATTTGCAAAAGTGATTCTTCGTTGGATTTCCAGTCTGATGTTGTTGTCGCTGGTTATCGTCATTCCGAGGTAGACAAAATCCTCTACAACTTAAAGTTGTACTGTCCCATTGTAACTGTGAATGATTACAAACTTTTTATACTCTGTACCTAAGGTACACAGAGTATATTAAGTTTGTGCAAAAGTATGTAACAGAGAGAAGGAATCATTTCCTAACAGCCAAGTAGATATAGCCATGTCCTCTGTCTGTCTGTCCGCCCGTCCGTTTGATCGCACAGATCTCAGAGATTGTAGGAGATGGAGGTTTGACATGTATGGGACGTACTCTTCTTGTAGTTGCAGGCAGATCAAGTTTATTTTCTTGTTTATTGAGTTGCAACTTAAAGTAATGCTGCAATATTTACATTTCGTCTTATTATTATCCATCGGTTATTATTATTTCGGTGATATGGTTCCAAATATCGACAAAGACATTCTGGTAATAAACAGAAACGCGAAGCCAATAATAGCACTAAGCAACAAGGTGTGGTATTTTTAGGGTTATGTACGGAATTGATTCCTTTTTTTTTACTCTTGTTGATATTATCGGAAGGTACTACTCCTAAACTCTGAAATTAACTATCCCAAATATACACTGAGAAAAAAAAATCAATCTAAAATCTAGATTGAAAATCTCCTTTTCCAGAATCTTGCAATCTTATAAAAACAAGATTGAAAAGCCTTGAATTGAGCTTAGAAATCTTAAAAAGAAGATTTATCATCTCACAACTTATCACCCATCCTACAATTTTCTGTAAGGCTTCAGTTCAAAAACTTTATGATATATATATTTAGATTTATTTTGTTAAAAAAAAAAAAATAAAATACAAAAAGGGAACATACAATCGGCTATTGGACGTAAATTTTTTGCCGCAACCAATTGCAATGTAAGAACTCAGCTGACATAAATCTCGGCGCAGCTGGCAAAAACATCGTCGTGCTGAGTTCTTATACTGCGACTGGTGGCGCCTGTGTGGTTAATCACCTGAAGTACCGAATTCAAGTCCCAGTACCGGCGGAATAATAATTAACGTTTATATAAGTGTTTCAGAAAGAACCCCAAATGTTAATCAGGCCTGTTCCGAATTCCGAATGTTTTCAAAAAGTAAAAACGAAAAGAAAACGAACGTTTTACACTTTGCTCTTCCCAATTCCGAACGATTTGGTTACGTTTTGACTTTTCGAACTCGGTTTCGAAGTCGGTTTTATATACTGCTGGCCGGTTGGTCTGCGCGCTCATTTGTGTATATCGACAGCAGCCTGAGTTGTCACCATCTCTATAATTTTAATTTGCAAAGCTTCGTATTAAGTCAATTTATTAGTATTTAAAACAATATTTAATTATTACATTTAAATTTGTGATATCAAATATGGTTAAAATGCAGCTAAACTAACTAAGAAAAGTGCTGTGCAAATACATTAATTTATATGAAGCAACCCTAGCAGCTATCGATTGACGGATGAAATAGACTAAAAAGTAAAGTGGAATTCAGAACAGCTCGGTTTGAAAACGACTGCTCGATTTTGCTTTTCACGCAGTATTAAATAGATGTTTATAAAAAAAATGATTTTAATATACACTTAAACTGTAAACATTTTAAGTAGTGATGCCAAACGATTTAAAAAATAATCAACATTATTAAATTGATTAGTTTATAATTTTTGGAATTTATTTTAATGCTTTTAATAGCAATTACTTTTCATTCCGCTGACTCTGCAGCACAACTTTTGAAAACGACAATTCTGGTCGGTTTGCGGAATTCTAGAACAGCAATCAACTCGATTTGCGACAATTCCACTCGTTTTCGGAATTCGGAACAGGCCTATAATTTATTTTTCTTCTAAAACTAAAAAAAAAAACCCCCTCCCCAGAAATTAACACTCATCATAACACTTTTCTTTTATCTTAAGGTATAAAAATGAGACTGTTTCATATTAAAGTCGAGTATAAGCGATCTTAATTCGAGATTGATTGCCTAAGATTAACATTGAGAATATAATCTTGGGTTAAGATAATCTGGTCTTGGTCGAATTCTGACACTGTTTTTCTTTGATTCAAGATTATAATCCTGATTTTAGAATGATTTTTTCAGTGTACCGTTTTAATAAAATTTTTCCGCATACTTGAATTGAAAACGAAATAATTTTTTTTTAATCAGAATCTGTTTTTCATCAGGGATGCACTCCAGGACATCAATTTTTGTTTAGCCCCTTTTTACCCTTACAAAAAGTATCATAATCGGACCAAAATAACTGATTTGAAATTTGTGATTAGATAAATTTATGAGCATCCTTAAAAGCTTTCCCTAGTAAAAATATTTCGGTTCAGCTTCTCTTTTTTTTTTTTTTTTAAAATATTGTCTTTAAATTTTTTTTTTTCTCGCATAATCATTTTAAATGATTTTTTACATAAATATCTAAAATACTTTTTATTAGTGATTTTAAATGTAAAAATCATGATGATGTTTTTTTCCATTTTTATATCAAGATAAGTAATTTTCTCGATTTTTTTCGTTTCTAACAAAATATGATTCATAATTTTGCCCAGAAGTATGCAAAGTATAGAAATATTCATTTCCTACCCCATAAATTAATTCTGCGGTGTCCTAGAAATCTCTAGAGATTTTGAGCTCGGTTGGTTTGCGAATGGTTTGAAAAATCCGTCGGTGTCCCAGAACCTTAAGAGAATTCAATTATAATCAAGTTAGATTGGAAACTTTTAATTATAGTTCCATCTCTAAACTCAGGGCTGCATCTCGCAAAAAAAATTCTTTTTTTTAGTTATCTCTATAAATATAAAAGAGAGTGTCCTGACTGACTGACTGACTGATTGGCAATCATCGCACAGCCTAAACGGTAAGAGATAGAAGGCTGAAATTTGGACAGGAGTTTCTGTTAGTGGTGAAAGTGCGTACTAAGACGGGGTTTTGGAAAATTCCACCCGGAAAAGTCGGAAAAGAGTCGGAAAAGTTTGTATGGAAAAAAATGTTACTTTTCATCCGATTGACTTGTAACTTGGTTTGTAAGCATAGTAGGCGAAATAAATCGACACGTATTTCCCCTATTTTAGAAAATCCGCCCACGAGGAAAATGGCTGGAAAATTCTGCATGCAAAAAACCATTTTTCATCTGATTGGCTTGAAACTCGGTTTGTATGGACAGAAAACGAAATAGTTTGAAATGGGATTTTCCGATGTTGGAAAATTTTACCTAACGGTCGGAAAATTCCCGGAAAATTCTGAATGAAAGAACTATTTTTCATCCGATTGGCTGGAAACTCGGTTTGTATGGACAGAATACGAAATAATTTGAAATGTGATTTTGCGATGTTGGAAAATTTGACCTGACGGTCGAAAAATTCGCATAAAAACTATTTTTCATCCAATTGGCTTCAAAATCGGTTTGCAAGTATAAAATACGAAATAATTTGAAATGTGATTTTCCGATTTTAAAAAATTTGACCAAACGGTCGGAAAATTCCCGGAAAATTCTGCATGACAAAAAAAATATTTTTCAATCGATTGGCTTGAAACTCGGTTTGTAAGGGTAGAATACGAAAATATTTGAAATGTGATTTTTCAATGTCGAAAAATCCACCCCCATGCGTGAAAATTCCCGGAAAATTCTGCATGAAAAATACTATTTTTTACCCGATTGACTTGAAACTCGGTTTGTAATGTCAAAATGAGAATTCATTTGTGTTTTCATTTTCCTATGTTGGAAATACCGCCGGGATGCTCACTGGGAAGTGGGTGGTATGTGGGTGGGATGTGGAAGGGATTTGGGTGTGATGTAGAGGGGAAGTGGGTGGAATGTGGGCGGGAAGTGGGTGGGATGTAGATGAGAAATGGGTGGGATGTGGGCGGTAAGTGGGTGGGATGTGGGCGGGAAGTTGGTGGTATATGGGTGGGATGGGTGGAAAGTTGGTGAGAATTGGGTGGATAGAGGGTGTACATTGTATATACTTTATGAGATCACAGATGCTTCTTTCTGCCTGTTACATTCATTTGCCCGAACTTAATATTCACTTTTTACTCTTCGAGTAGCGGCAGATTCTCTGTCCTTTTTCTTAACCCCCCGTACCTCTAGACTAGACCTCGTATCAAGAAATAATTGGGCATATCCTAAGAATTGTATTGTCTAAAGCCAAGAAACCTTAATGGTATTCTAATAAGGGGTGCAACATCCGGAAGAAAGTAGTAGCCACACCTTTAAATGCTGCAGATGATTGATAAACTTGTGGCAAATGGTCTAAATATGTTCCTTAATACACACTTAACCCTTAACTCGCCCCTTCACTTTAGATTTATGACAGACCAATTCATTTGGTTAATTAGAGGCCAATTCGAAATCTCAACGATGACCCACAAAACGACAAAACAAACAAGGTTGCCCACAATTTGCGTGCATTAATTTAAATAAATTTTCCCAACCTGCCAAATCCAAGTGAATCGCAATCTCATCCATCCTTCGACACACAGTGTGGTGAGCTGTCAACTAAATTGATTGTCATGAACCGCTCCGGTTAGGCGGCAGAGGGTTCGCATGCAAATCATAAATCGTGATCGAAATCCTTCAAAAATCCAAAAAACAAATTTGTCGGATTGTGAGGCATGCCATGTCAGGTCAGGTTGGGTCAGGTCATCCGCTGGCCCAGGAATCGTTGGGCCTGTTTTGCCAATTATATGGCTTTTTGCCTTATAAAATACTCTTTCATTGCACTCGAAGTCGAGTCAACATACCCCAGTTGTTGAGCTGGATGGGGGTGGAGAGGGCGAAGAGGGGGTCTCGTAGTAAACGAAATGAGCCGAAAGCGAAGGACGAAAAACGAATGAAGCAGGCAGAGAAAAAAGTGAATGAGCCTGCGACTGCATTGTGTTTGTGTCACTGCGCACTCTCCCCACTTTCTCTCTCTCTCTATGTACCCGCATTGTTGCTGCTTTATTGGGGTGGCCTAAAGGATCATCGACACAGAACTGACCTAATTTCACAAATTCAAGCTAGGCGCAGGGTTCGTGGGGCTTCGGAGCGTACAGCTGTTAGTGGGTCATGGTGGGTGAGTGGGTGAGTGGGTAAGAGGTGGGCCCACCCTTTTGTTGATTTGGCTCGACTTGAGCCCAGCTGGCTGAGGCCTAAGCAGTTACAATGGCAACAAACAGTGGCCCCTTCTGCTGGCATTTTGACTTGTGTAAGGGTGGTCACCCCTTACAACAAAAAAATAACAACAAAATTCTGTGTTTCACTTTCGTAAGGCTCAAAGGCATTTAAAGTGAAAATTGTATTCAATAAAGGGGTGGTGGGGGTGGGAGTCAGATGTTTGGCATATTTTTGCGTGGAGTTTTCTTTTTTTTTTTGCAGTCACAAGGATGGTCAGAATTATATGAAATCAAATTCGCGCCGTCAACGCCGACGCTTGGCCATCGGCTCTGGGCAGCGCCATTATCTAAGCACACCTTCAGCCTCAGAAATTGCAGTGGAAGGTTGTTTGCACTCAAGGCTCTTTGCGGCTGGATGAATTGACCTAAATATTTCGCTTGGGAAACCTAATAGTCAGGGTTATCCAAACACACACGAGTAGTAGGGTGATGTGTTTGTTGGTACCTGTGGCTGGTGGGGCCTGGGCCAGAGCCTGGGCACGGGCATGGGTTGGTATGTGGCCCTAGCCCTTATTTATGTGTATTTCGAAATCCAATAAAATGCGAAATGAATTGATTTCCTAGCAACGATGCTTGGCACCTTGAGACGAAGGCTTTACTGGCAAACAAAAAAAAAACCCGCGATTGTCCTTAATGGATCTTACTTTTATTTATACCCTGTAACTAAGGTGAATCGCCTCTGCATAATAAGTTTGTGCATATATATGCAACGGGCTGAAGGAAACATTATTAAACAGTTTCGAATCTAAAATCTAGATTATTTTGGGATCCTAGCAAATTGGAAAGCAATTGGTTAATTTGGCCAAACAACTCAGATTAAACAATTTCATCATTAATTAGTCTCTGTATAGAGATTACTCCAAGCTTAACTCTACTGTGAATAAAGCCTTAGTCCATCTAATAAAACAGTTATTTTCTTTCTTTGGAAAATAGCTTTTAACACATCCGGCACCTTCACCAGCTATTGGCACCAGCTGTGAAGTTACTAGCCATGAAAAAGCTTCTCAAACTGTGCCGTTCGGATTCGGCGTTAAACTGTAGGTCCCTTTCTCTTGTGCGAAAAATAACAAGCACAGATCAACTCCAGGTTGATAGGGTGAAATAATGAAACTATTTAAATGTTGCAATTGAGATGTCATAATTCTCTCAAAATCTTTAGGAAATGACACAACCCAGGTATGAGATATAAAGTTTTAGTGCTGATTTTCGACCATGCATTGCTACGCCCCTTTCTGAAGCTACTTGACAATTGCCATCAATTCAATCTTCAAGATAATCTCAACTCTTAAACTTTTTAATTTTTTTTTTCCGAGCTAACTTCTATAAGAATATTGGAAATGTTACAATTTCGTTAGCCGATTGTCCACACCTCCTATTTAAAAATGTAAAATTGGCTGAACACCCAGCTTCTCAACAACACCTCCTATTTACCCGTCTTTAATTGGCAAATTAAATCTTCATTATAATCTGTGCTCATCATACAAAATAACTTGGTCAATAACCACGATTTTCTTAGTTTTCAAATCAACATTTAAAAAAAAATGTCTAAATTTAACTTTTATGAGCATAAACCATAAGTTTTGGCTGTGCTTTTGCTCACTTAGGTACCATATATTACATGTTTTCGTGAATTTTCACTGTGTTTGAAGACGACATCAGAACAACAAGCTCGCTTGTGGGCTACAATATTTACTTGGCTTACCCGATTCCCAGATATGGATAATTTTGGGATTTTTTGGAACGTCATCAGAAAGCCGATTTTTGGGGAAAGTTCGATTTGAGCGACCTCTGAACTTCTTTCGAAAAATGTGAGAAAAATCTTAAAAATACTTTACTATATGAGCTTTCAGAAAATACCGATGCAACAAAAATTTTTGATGTGAGACATCTTTAATTTCGGTACGGAAGATTTAAGTAGAAGTAAAATTTGACACTGCGCTGAGGTCACGCATATTTTATGTTGTTGTATTTGGGGAGTGTCCCTAGGGAGAGGGGTGAAAGAGAGTGGATAGAGGAGGGGAAAGTGGGCAAGGGGGAAGGGGGAGGCGGAGGGGTAAGAGGAATGACTAAACAGCGACTGAACAGTGTCCAGTCAGTGACTAAGCAGTGACTGACAGTGACTCAACAATGACTTAACAGTGATTAAACAGTGACTTGGCAGTGACTTGTCAATGACTAAACAGTGACTAAACAGTAAATTGACAGTGATTTTATAGTGACTAAACAGTGATTTAACAGTGACTTAGCAGTTACTTGACAGTGTCTCATGTCTGTTCGACTAAACAGTGACTTTACAGTGGTTAAACAGCGACTAAACGGTGACTAAACAATGACTTAACAGTAACTTGACAGTGTCTCTTATCTGTTCGACTAAACAGTGACTTTACAGTGACTTGAAAGTGACTTGTCAGTGACTAAACAGTGACTAAACAGTAACTGAACAGTAACTGAACAGTGATTTAACAGTGACTTGACAGTGACATAAAAGTGACTAAACAGAGATTTAACAGTGACTTGACAGTTACTTGACAGTGTCTCGTGACTGTTCAACAGTGACTTGACAGTGGTTAAACAGTGACTAAACTGTGACTTGACAGTGACTTACCAGTATCTTGGCAGTGATTAAACAGTGACTTGGCAGTGACTTGACAGTGACTTAACAGTAACTAAACGGTGACTAAACAATGACTTAACAGTGATTAAGCAGTGACTTAAAAGCGACTAAACAGATATTTAACAGTGACTTGACCATGTCTCGTGTCTGCTCGACTTAACAGTGACCTGACAGTAACTAAACAGTGACTAAACGGTGACTTAACAGCAGTGGTGTAGGGGGGGGAGGGCGGACCGCCCCGGGCGACAAATTTTTAGGGGCGGCAAATTCTGATGGCGCCAAGTTTCAAATGATTACAAAATGTTTATTGATTATTCTCTTAAATTAATACATAGTGGTATTCCTGAAAATTATTTAGACTCTGCTGTTATTTCAACATGGAGAACGTTGAAAGATTCTGCACTCCAAGATCTAGTAATAAAAAAATATTTATTGAACGCATTTTTGAAAGCTTACGAGTCACACGATGCGTTCCACATCTTCCACTTTTATATCCTGCTTCTTCCTATCAAGCCCTTCCAATATATTGATTATGTTATTAAAGGCGTATGCAGGGGGTGCATATGTGTAGTATGCTTTGAAAATTTCCCATGACACACAAATATTGTGTCAATTTGAACAATAATAAAAAGAAAAATTGATTTTACAAAAAGTAACCATATTTTCCATATAAAAAACCAAAAATATCCTATGATCAAAGTCAGAAAGTTGTTTTTAAATAAACTTTTTAATTTATTCAGAAAGAGTTATTTAATTCCTTGTTACACAAAAAAACATACAAATTTATAGTGTCAATTATAAAGAACATTAAACAAACCCCAAATAATATTTTACATTAATTCTTCATAGTTCGCTATCCAACGATTTCGCGATATTTTCCGAATATTTGGGGTTTACTAGGATTGGCAACTAAACAACTTTCAATTTCTTGGGTCATAATGGCGCCCAATGAGCAGGACCATCTCATGTAATAGTTCTAAACTAAACCAACTTTGCCACTGAGATCGAAGGGATAGACTTCCACAGTTTGCGTTATGTTATGTTTCCAAAAAACGTAGTCCAACTCGTCCAATTATATCAGCCTCCAGTAAAAACCTCTGCAGCAGACTACAAAGAAAGCGCATTTGCCATCAAACCAGAAAACTACATATGTTCAACCTCGAAACAATTTTTGTTTTGGTCCATCGAAGTCAATTTTCTTTTAATTTTGGTTAAGGAGGTACACTAAGAAAAAAACGACCATTCAAAACCCAGCACAAGTGTGCTCCTATTTAAACGATCTCGTTCGTGAATTATCGTTCACAAGACAAACCCGACGTTCACGAAAAAGCACCACTAAAAAAGAGCTTTCTTACTAAAACTGGCGCAAATCACAACAGAAACGCAAAAATGGCGCATTGAGAAATGTTTTACATTCTAGAATAATTATTAATTTTTAAAAAAACAAAATAAGAAAAAACACCAAAAAAAATCTTCGGGTACACGCTGACTCGAGCTCTTGGTTTTTCCACTCAAGTAAAACATTCAAGGCAAAGCCTTTAACAAAAGCTTTCAGTCACTTTGGTGAGCTTTTTGCCTTAATAATGAGTTCGGAGTCTCGAGCGAGGTCGGTAGCCGTGGTGGTAGCGAAGCCGACTCTTGCCTAAGCAGTGCAAAGTTATGAGTTCGATGAGAAAGAAGTCAAAGGCAATAAAATAAAAAAAGGGGAAGTCAGAGAGAGAACTAATTTAATATAAAATGTTAAAAAAAATTTACTTTTGAAACAAAAGAATATCATTTAAAACATTTTTTTCAGCGATTATTTTGCGAGCACAAAATGTTCTTAAATCGTGCCCAAGCCGTTCATAAAGTTAGCCCAAAATGTTCATAATATGACACCCGCTGTTCACGGTTCAAGAAAAAGCGGGATTACTCTACTTTTGTCAACGAATGGTCTTGATTTTGGTAGATTTAGAACGAATTTTTTTCTGAGTGTATGTAAAAACCGTTTACGCGGCTTTTGAGATAAAATTTTCGCCTGCGGCGCACCCTCTTATATACCCCTCGAAAAATTTACGGCTTTGTCAACCCCTAATCAAAATCCTCCGTACGTCCCTTCAGGTTACAGAGAAGTTTTTGATGCAAAGAGTAAGAAAAACTTAATTTTATTAAAGAAAGAATTTTAAAATTTAGAACTATTCAAGGAGGAGGGGGCGGCTAAGTCGATTTCCACCCCGGGCGGCATAAACCCACGCTACGCCACTGCTAAATAGTAACCTGACAGTGATTTGGCAGTGACTAATCAGTGATTTAACAGTGACATAACAGTGTCTCGTATCTGTTCGACTAAACAGTTAATTGACAGTGGTTAAACAGTGACTAAACGGTGACTTGACAGTGACTAAACGGTGACCTAACAGTGACTTAACAGTGACTTGGCAGTGTCTTGACAGTGGCTAAACAGTGACTAAAGGTGACTAAACAGCCAGTGATCTTTTTGTTGGTATTTCTACTCCCTGTTTTCTCATTTTTTGAACTATTGTCATTGAGAAATCCGCAATGACACCATTGAGACCATTGAGAGAGCTTGTCATTTTGAAATTAAGCCCTTAAATTTAACATCAAGTTTCACATCAAAGCTTCGTGAGTGTTAACGACATTCACACCCTCTTTCTTTGGAACACCCTACTGTGGCCAGGTGTGGCCCAGCGGTTAGTGTGCTGCCCTGCTGTGCGGAAGGCGTGGGCATAATCCCGCCTGGGACCATCTAATAAAGAAGTACTTTTCTTTCTTTAGAAATTAGCTTTTACTCATCCGGTAACCTTTATCAGCTATTGGCTCCAGTTGTGAAGTAACTAGCCATGAAAAAGCTTTCTCAAACTTTGCCATTCGTATTCTTTCTTTAAACTGTAGGTCCCTTTCTCTTCTGCGGAAAATTGTAAGCACACATGGAACCTGACCATAAACCGATCACCTAATATTGTTGGCTCTTCGAACCTGAACCCGAACAGGAACACTTTTCTGAAAATTTAGGTTCGGTACACAAAACTAAGTAGTTTTTTCTAACGACGCATGCAGAAAGATATAGAAGTTGCTTGTTATATGACTGCTATCATTCAAGAAGGTCTCCAATTTTATGATATTTCTCTAGGTGAGACTTATACTATCACTGTATGAGGGAGCGAATATGGTTCGAGCAGGATAATTTTTAAATGACAACTGTAGAGCAGGAAATTAGGGCAACTATGAAGATGCAATGCTGATAAAGGTTGCACATATGAATCAAAACCATTTCTTGATTAGGACGGTGACCAAGTAACTGAATAGGACAGTTTCACATTGTTTCACTCTGAAAGGGTATAAAATCCAAGCAGAATACTTTCTTTGGCCTATCAAGTCTATCATTCTTCTTCCACCCTCCTGTTGAGGAATTGTTATCCTGTGGATGAATGAGTTTGGAAGTTATTATTATTATTCAAAATCATGGTCAGTTAGGTTGGTATTTTTTCTGAGCTTACAGGATACATGGCAGTCGAGCTTGACCATCTTTTTTACTTGCTTTTTGTTTTCCTATTGTTGGATGGGCAAAGGAACCCTTATCGGTATGCCCATTGTCAATCCGTGTCACGTTCCTTAAAAGTCACGTTGGCAGTTTGCTCATTAAATGGCCGAGTGATTTGTGCGCGGCAAACGCGGCGTATGCGTAACGGCTTCTTCTGATAATAATAAAGTCATTTTTCAGCGCATTGCCTCTCGCCTCTGATTGTATTTTAATTTAGATGCTACGTGCCAGCCTCCTAGCCCTCCAGTCTGTGGTCCCTGTTTGTGGTGGTATTCAATTTGCAGCACCAACGGCGATAATCATAACCATAACGCATTTGTCTCAAGTGTTATGCCTTCTCCACGCCCACACCTATTGAACTCACATTCATTCTCTTTCCCTCCCGCTGGCGGATTTGTTCCGCCTGATTATTTCATTAGCTTTATGGTTGTTGCCTCCGCCACTGGCAAGCCTCAATGCCGCACAGCACGAACAATGCTAAGAAAATCCAATTGACTTCGCCTACAATGCAACCAAGAAAAAACGAAAAAAGTCTTAGGTATATATTTACAAGGGTCGTTTGACATTTTCCTGCGGCAATGCAAAAGTGAAGGTTGCTGATAAGCTCAAATATCGATTGGGTTTATCACTTGAAACTGATGAATATTTAGTAAAAGCAAAGGCCTGTAAATGCGATTTTAGGAAAAAAAAATATTTTTTTTAAAGATTTCAACGTTTTTAGAACCGATTGCATATTTTTTTATTGAGCCATTTCCTAAATTCTACTAAAATATTGAGAAAACCAAAAAATTTGGTCACTCTGCAGTTTCGGGGACATTAGTTTGCATACGTACAGACTTAGACTTGTTTTTCGAACAAGTGAAAAATCGAAAACTAAACCAAACCATTTTGTTTTTAATTATAAATAAATTGACAACTAATATAAGGTCTATGTTAGATTACGTAGTATTTCAATATTTCCTATACTCATTTTGTGTTTCAATCTAGTTGTCCTGCCATAAATCTTGATTCATTTTCTCGGGATTATACGCCTGTAACTTTGTCCATCCAGATGATTTAAATGCAACAAAATTTGTGAAATAGAAGAGCCTTTAGGCTACATGCTAAAGTGTTTTTAATTAAAAACCCACCCTCCTCAATGGCATGTACTAGTCGATTAAGTTTGAAAAATTACTCTTTAAAGGCCAATTTATATGCTTTTGGGTTTGCTGATGCTGTTCCCATGATTTTTTTAAGCTGCATTAATATGTATACTATGGCAGAAAACTCATAAATATAGATATTTTAGTTCGGTGTTACCTCCATAATTTTTAAAATTAAAAAATAATGCAAAACGGATTTTCCGCGATGGAGAAAAACCGAGACCAGTTTTGGAATCAGTGCACAAAACTGGATCAGAATTTTATACAAAGAAGGCTGGATCTCACAAAAGTGGTCGTTTTGTTGGCCTGTGTAATCAATATAGTCAGTTGAATTAGAAAGGAAAACCTCTGTAGTAGAATACGGAAAACCCCTCACGATTATTCCAACCAAAGATTGCCCTCTTCCAACTTATGTAAAACTTACTGGAAGCAGAACTTCTACAAATATATAGGGAGGACTAATTGAGTTGCTAAAGCTTAGTCCCTTGTGCACAGATTTATTTGGTTAGATTGTTCCTAAGATAGCGATTCTGGGACCAGAGAGCAATTTTAAGAAACAAACTCATTGTTAGTGGGTGTCGTTCGATACGAGTGAAGCCCTTTAAGACGATAAATCTGAATGTAAATTTAACTGTTAACTAACTGATAACTCACTGTTAACTTACTGTTAAGTCATTATTTAGTTACCTTTAAGGAATAAAGGATACAATACAAATTATTTTTGATAGATTTGATGATCAAAATCGGTAAAATAAATGTCAAGAAATTTGGGCCAAAGTGCGTCATGGTAAAAAAAAACTAAAAACTTTCAAGTGAAATTTAAAAAAAAATACGTTTTATTTGCGAACATTTTATAACTGTTTTTAAAGTTTTTTGACTAAAAATAGTAGGTAAGAGTGTCGTAAACACTCACAAGGCCTGGATGTGAAACATTATGCAAATGACAAAATTTAAGAGCTGCTTAAGGGCTGTTTAAGGACTATTTAGACACTGTCAAGTCACTGTTAAAAACGTGTCAAGTCACTGTTTTGTCACTGTTAAGTCTCTGTCAAGTCACTGTTTAGTCAATGTTTTGTCACTGTTAAGTCACTGTCAAGTCACTGTTAAGTCACTGTTTAGTCACTGTCAAGACACTGTTTAGTCAATGTCAAATCACTGTTAAGTCACTATCAAGTTCATGCTCAGTCACTATTTAGCCACTGTTTAGTCACTGTCAAGTCACTGTCAAGTCACTGTTTAGTCACTGTGAAGTCACTGTTTAGTCATGGTCAAGTAACTGTTAAGTCACTGTCGAGTCACTGTTTAATCACTGCCAAGTCACTGTTAAGTCATCGTCAAGTCACTGTTTACCCACTGTCAAGACATTGTTAAGTCACTGTAAAGTCACTGTTTAGTCAATGTTTAGTCACTATTTAGTCACTATCAAGTCACGGTTTAGTCACTGTCAAGTCACTGCTAAGTCACTATCAAGTCTCTGCTCAGTCACTATAAAGTCACTGTTTTGTATAATGTCACTGCGAAGTCACTGTTTAGTCAGTGTTTAGTCATTGTTTAGTCATTGTTTAGTCACTATCAAGTCACTGTTTAGTCACTGTCAAGTAGCTGTTAAGTCACTGTTAAGTCACTATCAAGTCACAGTTTAATCACTGCCAAGTCACTGTTAAGTCATCGTCAAGTTACTGTTGAGTAACTGTCAAGTCACTGTTTACCCACTGTCAAGACATTGTTAAGTCACTGTAAAGTCACTGTTTAGTCACTATTTAGTCACTATCAAGTCACTGTTTAGTCACTGTCATGTCACTGTTGAGTAACTGTCAAGTCACTGTTTAGTCACTGTCAAGACACTGTCAAGTCACACTTTATTCCCTGTTTAGTCACTGTTAAGTGACTGTTTAGTAACTTTTTAATCACTGTTAAGTTATTTTTAAGTGACTATCAATCGTTCTTAACTCTTTTCCTCCTCGTCACATCGACATCACACACTCACTCATGAAGCTTTTCAGCTCTTTATGGCCAAGACGGCTAACAAAGCGGATAACGGAAAATAGTGTCAGCGAATTCCAATTTATTTTCCACACAGTTATTGCCCAATCCTACCTAGATAGGAAAAGAAAACTCTATATGCGCTTTATCGATACCTAACGTCATAGCTTATGTCTTAAACTAAATCATTTGGGAGTATCGACGAAAGAGCTTGTATAAAGATACCCTGTAGTACGGCTGGATCTAACGAATCGTTACTACCGGCTACCAGCCTAACCACCAGCCATGTTATTTGCCTAACGATGCATTACCAGTCGTTAGTGTAGTGATACATCACCTGTCGTTAGCGAGTGTGCTCCCATCACTACACTGACGACTGGTGATGCAGCGTATACCGACCCATCACAATACTAACGACATGGCTGGTGGTTAGGCTGGTAGCCGGTAGTAACGATTCGTTAGCGGATTCGTTAGATCCAGTACCGGTAAGCCGTACTACAGGGTAATCTCTTTTCTGTATGGGATGGACTGGTCCCCAAACAATACCGGCGTTAAGAAAGGGAGCCTCCTCAGCCTGTTTTTTTCCTTATACGATATGATATATATGTATCATCGTACCTGCCCGAGTAGAAACGGAGGAGATATTCTTAATAAAAGGCAACTCACTCAACCAAATGAGTCAGTACAAATTCAAACTAACAATCGGGCTCACTAAAAGTTGTACAATTGTTCCTATACACTCATCATGGAAAGCCTTTTTTTGGAAACCTCTCATCCTGCCAAGCACCAAATTTAGCCTGTTTGAAGCTGCGGTTAGGTCTGTAATGTGCTATGCGTCGCAGCTATGGGGATGTTCCCAGTATGAAAATGTTGAGCGACCAAGTTTATCGAAAATTAGCCATCTTGGACGGAACTCTCCGACTTCAAAGAATGTTTATTAGACTTCGAATACCTTCTCTGAAAATCCATCCAAAAATAACATTTTTTTAGGGTGGTACGGGGCTTTCATTCTACTTATAACTTGAGAACCGTTCTCCGATCTTTATCATTTTTTTGGAAAATCGATCTCTTTTATTACTCTATCTCTGTACGAATCCTCTATCTTTAAACTTAAGATAACTTTTTCCAAATTTCGGGGCGGGGGGCGTGGTTGCCGTCTGCGTCGATGGTTATTGTCCCATACATGTCAAACCTCCTCAAGCTCGACTCGTGACTAATTCAAATAACGGAAAAAACCTTAGCTCGGAAAGAAAGAGAGGAGAGAACGCATATGAATTTGTTGTTGCTTTACGTAGCTCATAAGGCCTGCGTGAAGGCCATAAGCGCCTGTTATGCAGTTCAATTACATTTTCCCAACTTGATTTAAGTATTTATATATTTGCATAATCTAAAATCGCTTCATTAACATTGAGCCTGTTATCCGTCTCGGAGTCTAGCTCGGAGTCGTCCTCATCCATAAACATCGTGCGGATCGGAATCTTCTGACTCTTCCGTTAGCTTCAACTTCTTAGCTTAGGCTCCTCTTCGATTTCTTCATCTTGTGGAAGAGAAAGAAACATCCACAAGTTAATAAAACTTTACAAAGATTATATCCCCCATTCACTTACCACTATCAACAATTATGGCCCAGCCTTGGGAAGGATTTGGTTTGTAGCTTACAAAAATGGTGGGAAATTCTACAATTGTTTTGCCTTTTAAATTCTGGCGCAAAGTTTTGGCTAGAATCAGAGGATGGCAGCGAGCAGCACTGCGTCGTACGCCCTCAGCTCTGAACATAAGCTCAACCCACCTGCTGCTACGGCAAATGCTAAGAATGGTTGACTTTGCAAATACAATATGGAAAGATAAGACGTACCCAAAAGAATCTGTTTTTCTAGCTTTAATACCCCAGTCTGTTAAAGAGCTACGTCCTAAAAAATAACTTTTTGTTTGCACGGGTGACTCAAGTTCACGTCTTATCAATAGCAGCACAGCGTTTTTCCCATGATTTGAGCTTAACGAATGACAAGGTTCTTTATGATGATTTGAAGCACCGTAACGCGGGGTGATTTAGACTAAGAAAAGTTAAAAATACAAATTTGTATAAGATTTTCTAAAAAGAATTTAGTGAACCCAACAACACAAAAACAGTGGAAGTCTCTTTTACCTCTTTTATCGCCAATATACACCTGTTCCCATTTGCACTTTCGCATAAAATTGGCCATTTGAAACCGGTATGTCAGCATAGCTGATAATAAATATTTTGGGAAAATAAAACAGAACGATGAGCTGCAAGTCGGCTGAAAGACAGACTCTCCATCGGACTATGGAGAAGGACGAGTCCTCACACATAAGCATTTAAAAACGCTTACACAAGTTAATCAAAGTTGACAAACTAAATGCTAAACAAATTAATTTGTATATTCACCATAATAAATCGATTGTGTACAACTTAAATTGGACGATTAAAAGTTGCTGTGCAAACTTTTGCACACAAATAAATATAAATAACCAAAAACTTTCAATTGCCGCTCATCTATGCTTCAAAGTTTTACCCTCATCGGAGCCTGGAATCAAAGTCAAGTAGCCGCCCCAATTTCAAATTAATACTCGTCGCAACGGTTTCAGTCGTTGCACTTGCAGGTTGGCCTCTGCTGCCCATTTCAGCTGTTGTCTACTCACATGACTGTCCGTTCATCCAAAGCAAAAAGTTCACCACACTCACAAAGCACAAATAATATTAATATTTTTATGTGCCAAATCATATTAAATTTTGGCCTTTATTGGTCCTTGCACGTTGCGTATGCATAATAATAATAAAAAGCCACAACAAATCGAGATAAGACAGGCGAACGAGACAGGAAATTAGCCGGGGCATCCATAGACACTGACGTAGTGCAGGCATTGAACTCCACTCCATGTGACTGGGCCTGGTGCCTGGTGCTAATGATGTACGGCAGTTGTTGTTGTTGTTGTTTAATTGCCATTCGATATGTCATGCTCCAAAGTGCCGTCTGTCATCAACCTAGGCAAACTTTGCCCTAGGTCCATGTGTATTTTATAACCTTTTGTGTCTGAGTGAGTTATGTCCTTTTAGCATAAAATTCATAACGCACCGCAACTATGCTCTGACAGCGACTCGTGTCTCCCATCAAAGTGGAATAAAAGGAATACAAATTAACTTAGGCAAACAATGCGTGCGCTCCTGGCAGCCGCAATCCGAGTCCTGTCACCAAATTATGAATGATATGCAGCACATAAATCTCAGTCAGCAAACAATGTCGGCGACGTGGGCGACGACATTGAACGTTAACCGGGGGACCACAACAACACAACTAGCCGCGACATGACCGAAAGTTACTCAGCATCATTTTTGCATTGTTTAGGCACACAGAGAAAAATATTGACCATCAGGTACAGACGGTCGCAATGGTATATTAAGTAGGATAGCTGATTTTATACCTGGTGTAAATTTTAAATAAGAAATAACACAGTTCTACAAATTGAGACCTTTTGTGAGTGCGCCTACTCATGCTGATTACGAGTTGGTATGTCAAAGCCATATCTTAGTTTCCGTTTACAAGATATTCGCGAAAAACTAAATTTCCGACTTCTTGCCGTTCTAGAAATTTTGTAGGCCACACTAAGCATTGATTGCTGATTTTATGAAGCTTGTAGGACAGTACACATATCAATGCAACTGAGAAAAATCAAACACACCATATAAGTATTGCCAATGGTGTCGAAATTGGCCTTCAACGTCAAATTTTACTTGATTTATAGCAATTTTATCAACCTAAACCATTTGCTACAACCCATTCTATTTGTCGGACATTTAGTGGCGCCATATCATCTACAGCTACAACCATTTCTATTTGTCGGATATTTAGTGGCGCCATATCATCATATAGTTCAACATATGCACTAATTTTGGTAATTTTTTGGCAATTTTGTCAGGACCGCAGGCAAAGTTACAGTCTGTTATGTGCGAAAATCAAGATTTAAATTTATGTGAGGAGAACTAGATTGCCACCCCAAATGTTTATAGGAGTTTTAAAAAGGCAACTTGATATAGCATTGGCTTGACAAAATATTTATTGAAATGTAAAATAACCACATTCATGGAATGCTACGTTAATGTTTACGGATAGTATGTGTCCTTAAGAGATGGTAGCTTGCATCGAAAAACCGCGATGAGTGGGTACCACATTTGGCAGCAACTATTATCGAGTCCATATAGGACATAAACTACAGATTAAAATAGACCGAACTGCGTTTTCAGTTTTACCAACGAAGCCTTGGTTCGCGGCTTATAGGCATTTTTATACTGGCAATTGCCTTAGAACAACATTGACCATTTAGCTAAAACAAGCTTCACTAAAATTATGAAATTAATCTTATGAGTAGAGTGCTTCATTACCAGCAGAAAAACAGATCATGTCAATAAAATACTTCAATTAAAGGCATCTTAACGTATTGCGGTTTGTTACCAGGCTACATTTTGAAACAAAATTTTTTTTTTTCCTAATGCAAATGCACGAATTTTATTCATAGAATTTTTGCACAATTTTCGAGACTCCCTAGATACCCAAGTGGTCAATGTTGTTCTGAGGCAATTGCTTGTGCAAAGATACCCATAGCCCGCGAGCAAAGGCTTCGATGGTGAATCTAATAACGCAGTTCGGTCTATTTTTATCTCATGATTATTGCCCAAATTGTTCTCATAATTGGTGGCGGTCAATTTTGTAACCAACTATCCCGTTTTCCAATCCATTTTAACCAATTCTTAGGGACTCTATTTAATGGGTCACCTCCCCAATATATAAGGTTGTCAAAAAAAGTCTTGCGGTATTTTTACTGAATTTTCAATTGTTCATAAAATTGGTTATAATAATACATTTAAGTCAAATATGCGCCGTTTTGTTCGATGACGAGTTCCCAACGAGATGCCAACTTTCATAATGCCCTCTTACAGAAGCTCGCTTCCCTATTGGCAAAAACTGGAGAGCCAATTTTTACAGGATCTCTTGTGGCCAACTTCAGACTACTAAGCTCGTTCGCCATGGACAGAAACAGGTGGTAATCACTTGGTGCGAGATCCGGACTATACGGTTGGGTGCAAAAAGAACCTCCCATCCGAGCTCCCGAGCTTTTTTGGCGCGTCACCAAAGATGTGTGTGGCCTGGCGTTGTCCTGATGGAAGACAATTCGGCCTCTGTTGATCAAAGATGGCCTCTTCTGCATGAGTGCTGCATTCAAGTGGTCCAGTTGTTGGCAGTACAGGTCCGAATTGAGGCGTTTGGCCATAGGGAGCAGCTCATAGTGGATGATTCCCTCGCCAATCCCACCAAACACACAGAAGAACCTTCCTGGCCGTCAATCCAGGCTTGGCCACCGTCTGGGCAGCTTCACCGCTTTTCGACCACGACCGTTTGCGCTTCACGTTGTCGTAAGTGACCCACTTTTTCATCGCCAGTCACCATCCGCTTCAAAAACGGGTCGATTTTTTGTTGCGATTCAGAAGCGATTCGTATGCATCCATACGGGCAAAAATGTTTTTTTGCGTCAAGTCGTGTGGCACCCATACATCGAGCTCTTTTTTGAATCCAAGCTTCTTCAAATGGTTTATAACGGTTTGATGACTCAGCACCAGCTGCCAGACCGGTGCTACAGCTGCTACTATGTATGCGGTCTCTTTCGATCAATTCAGCGATTTTATCGCGAAGTTACCGACGATAGGCCTTACGGACCGTGGCGCATCTTCGATCACCTCTGCACCAGAACGAAAACGTTGGAAACCATCGTTGTGCGGTGGAAATGGAAACTGGATCAGGTTCATAAACTGCACAAATTTTATTGGCAGCATGAGATGCATTTTTGCCTTTATCGTAGTAGCACTGTAAAATATGCCGTATTTTCTCTTTCTTTTGATCCATGTTTGCGACGCTATAACTCACGAAGACTAAAAACAAACAACAATAAATCAAACACGTATTAGCGCGTGAAGAAAGGCTTTCAAAAAGCTCTAGCGTGAACCGATGCGACGAATACAACTAGAACTACGCGCTTGCAAAGAGACAAGCTTGCGAAGAAATACTGCAAGACTTTTTTGACAGCCTTATATTTAAAATCTTACAAAATTCCATCAGTGGTTTTCCATTAATCCGATTTTCAAAGTTGAACCTCTATGGGCGGGTACTAACCGCTTATCCATTAGGCAGGAATTCGGTAGGAAACAATTGTGGTGACTCCCTTCATCTTTAGTGAATTTTACAAAATTTTAGCTCTCATCTTTAATTGACCAGCAACAGATGTTGTATGTGTATGTTGCTAGTATAAATGTGCCCATTAAACGCGAACTTGACGTGCTCAAGAAAAACTGGGTATGAGGTGTTGCTACCTGATGCCTCTAATTTCATAACTTATTGGTCTCAATCCCAGGCTATAAAAAAATTGAATTTTGTTCCACAGTGTTTTATGACTGCTGCTTAAACTAGATTTGAAAATCTCAGTAGTCGGCGTCAAATCAAAATCAGAAAACGAAGAATTGTATGAAATCAAAGCGGCAGTCAGCCCTAAAAGTTTTCATTTGATTGACTGCGACTTTTCCAAAATTGTAAGTCTATGAAACAGTCGATGATCTCGACAGTCGACTCTCAGGGCTTTGATTGTGCGACGGTCCCGTTCGACATCTTCGAAATGCCCATATCGTAATTTTTAAAGTACAAGTAGGCTACTGCTTCGTCAGTTTTTTCATTTTATATTTTTGGATTCTGAATCAATTAGTTCAATTTGTAAAGAGCAATTTAACAGTTCGAACCTTTGGGAAAATTTTAAAATTCATTTGTTTGTGCACAATGTTACGCCGCTGAAAAAGGGTATGCTAAAGTCGTGCAAATGTATGTAACAGGACAGAAGGGATTTCCGACCATATAAAGTATATATATTCTTGATCAGCATCAACAGCCGAGACGATATAGCCTTGTCCGTCTGTCCGTCCGTCCGTCCGTCTGTATGAACACCTAGATCTCAGAGATGGTAAGAGATAGAGGTTTGACATGTATGGGACAAATGCTTCTTTTATCTGCACGCAGATCAAGTTTGTTTCAAATTTTGGCCACGCCCCCTCCCGCCCCCGCAATTTGGAAAAAAGTTATATCTCCTACAGTTTTAAAGATAGACAATTTGTACCTTCTAGAGATAGTTAGTAATTAGCAAAATGAATCGATTTGCCGAAGAAATGATAAAGATCGGATGAACGGTTCTCAAGTTATGAGCAAAAAAGTGAACCACAGCCCCCGCTACCACCCCTCCCACCCTAAAAAAATGTTGCATACTTTTGGATGGTCACACTAAGGAACGCAGGAACACTGTTAAACATGTTTTTTCATGAGTAACGGGTATATCGAAGTCGGTAAGAGCCGACTTTAACTTACGCTCAAATATCCTTCTCCTCCAAACATACATTATCATCTTTAACATCAATACAAAATGTTTATAGAATTAAAATATTTACATATAACTTATGCTCACATACACTGCAAATTTTTAGTTTTATGTGTGTACTCTGTACAATGTACAGTTGGTTGACTGCCACAAACCAGAGAAAGAGGGCAGGACACCTCTATGCGGAGTGACTCAATTGAGACGATTCTGCGAGTAGGCGCGACACCAAGCTTTTAACTCAACCAATGGCAATACGTTGTTTAAAGCGTTCACGTATATCTATGAATATGTTATTTTACTTTAAGCTTTATTTCCATCCATTGGGCAATCTCTGTGGATTTGCTAAGAAGAAAGAGTTTATGGCCAGGTGGAATTCTATTAGTTTCTCAGAATATCGGAGAAGAAATTATGCTTTCGGCTCTTGTTTAGTTGTATTTCTATTATTAAACTCGTGCTCTTCCATTGTATCTAGGGGATTTGGTTTGTCGCGACTTAATAATTGTTTAGTAAGGGTTTTTCTTATGTGAAATAATATGTTCCTAAGCGCTATTAGAAGTAGGTGGTTGGAACTCAATGTTCAACTTTATTCATTCACCATTGGTCTTCCGTGCAATAATATGCCATGAATTTAAATTTTTTGTCTGGAAAAACAAATTTCTGAAGTAATTAGCGGTTCTTTGACCGTTGGCAACCTTTAACGTAGAATTGCGATCATGCATCGCATATGGGATGATTTGGTTTGATTTTTGCTATTTTTGACTCTTAACTGCCATTTCGCGATTTAATCATTCTTTTGTAGCGGTGTTTTTATTGGTGGTGTATTTATTAAATATCTTTGCTAATGGAGGCCCAAGATTTACGCCAGATTTAGTCAGCTAGATAGTCCCATATTGTCACATAATATATCAATTTGTACACTAACAGATTAAATTTGGACCCTACAATATTTAGATAAGTCAATCAATTAAAAAACTTTCAAAGCACTGAGAGTCGACTGTCGAAGTATTCGGCGACTGTTTCATAGACTTACAATAATTCGAAAAGTTGCAGTCAATGAAATGAAAAAATTTTAAAGAAGTCTATACAACAGCAGCGTTTTCAAATTTGAGAAAAACTTGTTGCTCAGTTAATCAGAATTTTACAACTTTTGCTGCTGTGAGTAAAGCCATTTAAACACTCTACTGTAGAACTATGGCCGAATTATATAAAGGCTACTTGGATAACAGCTATCAGTAGGAATACTTTCTCTGTGATTCTCAAAAAACCAATGAACTTTTGGACATTTTTAGGGATAATTGCGGGGCTTTTAGTGATGAGTATGCGGAGCGCTTCAGTGTAAGAAGAGATTTCCGTGACACCTCCGAATATGAATATCATGTAAATATCTGCGGACAAGTCCTAATATATTGAAACTGTTTGGGTACTAAAAAATATTAACTTTTATTTTCCAAGTGTACCATATTTACCCCCTACCCGTTTTTCTTTCTTTTCTCACCCGCGTAGCCTGGATGCTTGGCTGGCTGATGTGCAAGTTTGTGCCCTACATACAGGGTGTCTCGGTGGCGGCTTCAGTTTACAGTTTAATTGCGGTATCCCTAGACAGGTAAGCTCAAACAATTTATGCAATTACGTGGTTATTCACTTTTATTGTGGGATCAAATTGGGATTGGGGTCGGGATAGGTGTGTGGAAGGGGTTAGGTGTGAATGCACCTAATGATGCACCACTACAGCAGGATGGGCATGATGCACGGGAACCAGCGGTACCACGGGTTTAATGGCATGCACAGCCACCACGGGTTTGTGTATGATGGGAGTCACCACCTTGACTGCGGCTGGATGATGCACCACATGGCTGTTGGAGGAGAAGTGTTTTTAACATTTGACATATGTGTCCATATTAATAACCACTTACGAGTGCACCGAGTGTGCTCCATGGTGAATGATGGGTGTATGTACAACGGCAGGATGCACCACTGCTGGATGCACCACAGCATGATGGGCCACCGGAGCCACAGCTACCACACCGGGATGCGCATAGACCTGGGCGGCAGCAAAGGCGGCTAGCACGAAAAGCTGTAAGAGGAAGCAAATTAACTGGATTAGCCTGGCAACAGGTCTCGGGGCTTTCCTAGCAAACTCACAACTTTGAACATTTTTATTAAATTTGTTGTATTTTTGGGTTTGGTAAGGAGCGGGGTTTTTGGTATGCAAGTTGCAACTGTTGACAAATGCCGAGTTAAGCTGGGCTTTTATAGGAACGCCAACCGACAGGTTGACCGCCGAAAGTGAACGCCGGCGCGACTCTCAATGCAAGCTGGAAAATACTGAAAAACTGGTCAGTGGAGCAGTCTCAAGATCAAGTTCATAGCATAGCTCGCCTTGTCCGTATTAGGCGCGAAGCGTAATCAATTCAAATTCATGCATTTCAATTTTCAATTGCCTTAGAATGTTGCCTGACAGTTTGCCTTGTGTGGGACAGTCGGTTTGAGATTTCTTTTGATGATTTACCGCTAGGAATCGAAATGGCAACCCTGTGCTTCCTGGAATGAAAAAAAAAAAAGGGTCATTAGGTCGCGAGCCAACTAAAACCAACATTTTTATATTTCGTTACAATAGGTGATTTGGGTGTCCCTCTGTAGAACATTCTGTTGAATTGACGCAGCAGCAGGCTGCTCATCTGTCACTCTGTGTTTTATTATTGTGAAAATTTTGTGAATTACTAAAATATCGGAATATCGTTTTTCATCAATCGTTTCAAACAGTACTCAATGCCAGCAACACGTAGGGGTGGCTATTTGGGCCGTCGAGCGAAGGCTGCAACGCACATGCGAAATACTAATTTTGTTTTATTTCGGTATTATCCCAACGCTACAGACGCATAAGTACTATAAATTGGTGAATTGGTTGCTAAAAAAAATGGAGCTGAATTAACTGAGATTTAAAATGCATTGTGTTCCCAATAGCCTTAAGGTAATATGGCAGGTTATTCCAATGGCGGGCAGATTGAATGAAAAAATGTAATAAAATATAATTTTCGATCGCGTTGAAACAGCAAAATGTATATTTTGAAATAAATAGTCAGGCTCTTTTGTCGTTAGAATCTTATGAACTATAATAATGTGCGAAGTCTGATCCAGGACTCTAAGTCAAGGCCAAGAATTTGTTTACAAATTGAGAGATATTTTCTCTACGACCGAGATTAAGAAATATCTAAGCCCTTGCATACTGTTTGCGTCACCACTACCACAAAATTTCTACACCATAGAATAGAGTCGGGATGAGACATGTTTTAGCAACCAAAGGAGGATTGAGTTTTTGTCTAAGCAAACTCGAATGTTTTCCCAGACACTTTCGTAATGTGGTAGCTCCACGTTAAATTAGATTCCCTAGTTCCCTAGTCACTGATATTAAGGGCCTTCTTGCAAATTACTACACATTTCAACTTTATCGGGGGTGCCACAGAAATCTCTAGAGATTTTGCCGATGGTTGCGTTTGTAAATCTCTCGAAAAATTCCACAGAACTTCTAGAGATTTCATTTTCTAATTAGAAAATCTAGTTGGAACACGAGATGTTCCAATTGATGTTCCATCTCTAAAAACAGGGCTGAATCTCTTGCCAAAAAATGTCCCTTATTTTAAATGTGGGTTAATTTAATGATTAACTGAAATTTTTTGATTGTGTTATATGTTTTATGATGCAATTTTAAATAATAAATCAATTTTAAGTCGCATTCTCCACCAATATAATGCAAAATTTAAAAATTTGTTGGCGCCAAACATTAGGAATAAGTTTCCATTCCTTAATCCGCTAGCTGTCTTGTAGAGGCAACAGGCGCAAGTGAGAAAAGAGCTTTGCAAAATCTCCTAACAAAACAATAGAGGTTTGAAACCAACCAAAAAGAAATTTTGTAGAAAGGTTTCTGTGGCACCCCCGTATAGAATTTAGCCCCAAACCATTCGCTTTAGCCCACTCGCCACCACTGCTTGGTTTCTATCACACAAATATGACTTAATAAGACGCGTTGCAGTTGAGGAAAAATTTTAGAGATTTATAAGCTAAGGTAAGGCTGAAGTAAGGCTAATAACACAGTTCAACAAATATTGGGTCATCTCGGGCCAGGGAATGAGGTTGATTCCGTTCGACGGAGGCTTTCAAGCTGAATACAAGTCAATTTTCCAAATTATTCTAGCACGTAAAGTTTTTAAGATATCAATGGTCAAACTTGTGTGAAAATTTAGACAAATAGGTTGATCTTTCCTCTATCGAGGGCCAAAAACCAAATTCTTGATTGATGGGCAAGAAACCGTAAATAACTTAAAAATGAAGATTTTACAAGTTTCGAGCAAACAAACCAGCATAATGTCGTGTCAGTAGGCTCTTTTGAAAATCAATTTTTTATTTGTTTTAAAATTTTTAAAATGCCGCGAGAGTGCTTAAATTCACCGGACTCTTTCTGCTATGTTTGCGCAAGGTACACATTAAAGTATCAAAGAGAGTCCATCAAGTAATCGGTTCAAAGGGTATTTGGCAGTCGAATTTCCAACTTGGACAAATCATGGGTACCACATTCAATATGCACTCGCTGCCGCCGGAAACTCCAGCTCTGTATCAAAGAAAAAAAATAGAGGGAAGCTAACTTCGGCTGTACCGAAGTTTATATACCCTTGGAGCATGATATATGCTGCCAGTTTGATATATGGCTATACGATATATTCATCAAAAAGTTTTCTCACTAGAACTACATTTTGGACCGATCGTTCCTATGGCAGCTAATATGCTAAAACTTAGAAATCCTTTGGGATTTTAAATCTAATCTTGACAAAATTGTATGGCAGCTATACTATATAGTTGTCCGATTTTGATAAATCTCAGTGGAATCATGTGTAATCATAGAAAACTTATAAATACGGGGGTTGGGAGCGATAGCATTGAAAACAAAAAAGTTTTTCTCACTAAAACTACTTTTTCAACCGATCGCTCCTATGGCAGCTATATGCTATAGTCATCCGATCCGGCCGGTTCCGACAAATGTGCAGCGTATTTGTACTAAAAGACTTCGTGCAAAGTTTGGTTGAGATAGCTTTAAAACTGACGGAGGAGATAGCATAGAAACAGACGGACAGACGGACATGGCTGTATCAACTCAGCTCGTCATGCTGATCAAGAATATATATACTTTATGTGGTCGGAGATGTTTCCTTCTGTGCGTTACAAACATCCGGACAATTTTAATATACCCTCTCCAAGGGTATAAAAATAATGATGCCATTCATTGTCCCAGCACATTGGAGAGAATAGAGCAATCATCGTTAGATTTCTACTTTTGCCTATCCATCGGGCTATTCGAGAAGAAATAAAGATCACTTCAAATTTCCCACTGTTTCATCTGTTGATCTGCCATCATCATCTTTACCAACCTGTCAATGTGATGGAAACTTGAGCTCATGTCCAAGCTCTTCAACTTTCCATTCATTATTCGATGAAGAAATTCTCGGGGATGAAGTCGGGGATTATGATGATGTGAAAGTAATACCAAAGAGCCACTGTGGATCCGTAAATCAAGCGCAGTATAACGATTTGATAAGAGACCTGAATTTGCCAAAATCTAAGGCAGAATTATTGGGATCAAGATTAAAGGAGTGGAATTGTTTGCAGGCGGATGTCCGTAACACCTTTCCCTTAATACAAGAAACTCATGAGACTGTTAAGTACGTATTGGAAAAATCGACTACAAACATCACCAGTGGCTCATTTGTGCAGATCTGAGATCCTTGTTCATGGGAATGCAATTAGGATTTATTAAGTACGGATGTTTTCTTCACGAGTGGGACAGTCGTGCACGCAAGGACCATTATATTCGAAAGAGTTGGGCTCCGCGTACTGATTTCTCTTCTGGGAAGCAGAATGTTCTGCGCTTGCCCCCTAGCCAAGGCAAAAAAAATCTGTCTACCACCTCTTCATATTAAACTTGGAGTGATGAAGAACTTTGTGAAAGCACTTCCTAAGGATGGACGGGCAATTGAGTATTTGAAGCATTTCTTTCCCAGACTCAGCGAAGCGAAAATCAAAGAAGGGGTCTTCGTAGGGCCGCAAATACGCAGATTGATGAAAGAAGATAGGGACTTCCTGATGACCTTAAGTGATATTGAAAAAAAGACGTGGATTTCAGTAAAGAGAGTTTTTAGTGAATTCCTTGGAGGTCAAAGTACACCGCAGTCCAAACAAACGGTTTCTGAGATGCTCCAAAACTTTAAAGAAATGAAATGTTACATGTCACTAAAAATACACTTCTTGGACTCTCATTTGGATTTTTTTCCCCGAACGCTTAGCCCACACAAGTAATGAGCATGGGGAAAGATTTCATCAGGACATGTCGGACATGGAAAAAAGATACCATGGAAAAAACCCTATTCACATGCTGACCGACTACTATTGGACGCTTATCTCCGAAGACAATGTATCCTACAAGAGAAAATCAAACAGGATTTCTTTCCAACTTATACCACAGTAAAAAAATAAAAACAATGTTGAATAATATAGACATTGAATAAAATAATTAACATTGTTAGTGTCCGCCTTCGTATATCTTCTACAATCTTTAAAATAGCTGTCGGGCAGCTTCTGAATTTTTGATATCCAGATTGTAGTTGGCTTAACAAAGAATTGCATGGGAGAAATGTCTGAATTTGTTCAGCCATTAGTTGTTCAAATACTTTTGCCAAAAAAGGGAGAATGGAGATTGGTCTGAACTCGCTTTTATCTATTGGAATGGGTATAATTTTAGCATCTTTCCAAAAGTCAGGAAATACAGAGGTTGTGAATATCGTATTAAATATATAGGTGATATGATCAAGAAGCATAGGAAGTAATATTTTCAAGATATTTGGATTAACTTTGTCGAAGCCGTCCGCATTTGATTTCACTTTTAGAACACATTCTAGAACATCACAAGAATTTACACACACGAAACTAAAACTAGTATCACATAGGGGTAAAACATACAGGTAAAAGTTTTGGGTTGCTGCAGGTACGTTCAAATTAACAAATTTTGTATTGAGTTCCTCTACACCCAAGGCTGATTTTAATTGAGGCTTTTGCCTTCCCTACACCTAAGCTTGCTAGGGCAGCTAGAACAGATCAACGATTACATGAAATATATGAAATTACGCGTGTTAGAATGTCGCAACGGGGTTCTTTTCAGTCACTAGAGGAACGAGCTTTGCAAAGTAAAATGTTAACATTCGCTGAAGAATTAACCGACACCGCCAACAAGTACATCGAGCATTTACATCTGCTTGGTTCCTTCGTCTCGCATTCGAATATGAGCCAGATAATGAATTTTCCGCTCATTCAAAAGTCGTGATAGGTGCTATGGGCAAAGGATGTCCCAAATGCTATGCGCCCAAATTCAGAAATGAATCCGCCGGAATGGTTTGCGCAAATCAAATCTACTTTATGGGCGGTGAAGCCGTGTAGATGCACGTTTTGGCTACAATAGCCTCAATTCGCAATTACGGTTACGGTTACGGGGTTAACGGGGATACGGGGTTGAAGGGTTACATGGTTACGGGGTTACGGAGTTAGGTTACGGGTTACGGGGTTACGAGGTTACGGTTACGGGTTACGGGGTTACGGGTTACGGGTTACGGTTTACGGTTACGGGTTACGGGGTTACGGGTTACGGGTTACGGGTTACGGTTACGGTTACGGTTACGGTTACGGTTACGGTTACGGTTACGGTTACGGTTACGGTTACGGTTACGGTTACGGTTACGGTTACGGTTACGGTTACGGTTACGGTTACGGTTACGGTTACGGTTACGGTTACGGTTACGGTTACGGTTAGCCAAGCCAAGTCAAGTATATTTGAGTAGTTGATTCCAAATCGCTCAAATTCAGCATCTGATCTAGTAGGCGTGCTTTTTGGTGCCTCTTCACATATAAATTCGAGCAGTTTTAATGTAAAATACAAGCGTTTATACGAAAATTGCTAATGATTCCTGCGGCACCCCCGTATATGATATTTGACAGGAGCAGGAAGCCACAAGAAGTCACTGACTTTTCAAACGGCCCTCGTATAAGGACAACAGTTGATTTATCAAGTGCTACTAAAACGTTTTGACGTACGGCAGTCATAACCCCTAGCACAATAAGCGGCGCCAAGTGGACGACGCGATGCTTTATGTGTGGGAGCAACACATTCATTTATATCAATTTTAAGCGACAACATCTCGCAGAGCATCCGAGGCAAAGTCAGTTCCAGGAGCCACAGACTGGCAGTTGCCATTTCTGTTTGTGTCATTTTTCACCCAACGGGGACAACAGCAGCCCAGCGGCCACCACAGTTCATGATTTGGTCAAAGTCAACCCACACAAATGGTCGCTACAAATCCATAGCCAAGTCCAAGTCCCGCATTTTCTTCTTTCTATTTTTTTTTTGTGGCCAGCTGCCGTTTGCTTTGTATTTTACGAGCACTCGTAAAATGAATCGAAATTTAAGATTTATTATCTTTAACAAGTAACTTAAGTCTTCTCCTCCGGACTGGGGGGTGGAGTGACTTAGTGTATCAGTTGCTTATTTATATGTGTATGCTTATGCCAATGTCATTTAATTAGGGTCTTTAGTTAAACATTCCCGCAGTTGTGGCTTTATGCGGGTTTTGCGTCTTTGTTTGTGTAACCAGGAACAGAGCCATAAAACCATACAGCACACACACACAGTATTCCCAGAGCTCTGAGAATGAGTGGCCAATTATTAAATTTGCTCCTCCTGGCAGGAGCCATCCATCTGAGTATGCAAATGACTTTCACTTTTTCATCAACTTTTGAACTATCTTGGCATTTTGCCCAGACTTACTATGCACACATCGTCAAACAATTTTGTTTCGTCAGATTTTGGACAAAAAAAAGATGTACTTTTTATATATTTAACCTGTTATCAACTTTGACTTTAGACCAGAGGCGGGCAACCCTTTAATAGTGTACGTAGAGCTGCGCTTAAAAAAGTGTGTGAGTTTGCTTGGTTGCACAAGAGTTAGCATGATCAAAGCAAATTCGGTAAAAACGGCAGTTAGAATAATTGATGGGCTTGTAAAGGTGATTAAATAATTTAAAGAATTAACATTAATCGACTCTAAAATTCACAAAGATGAGTAACGGCCATACAAGTAAATAGGAAGGGAAAATTTTAATGTGGACCTTGGATTTTGAATATATTTCTGTGCGTTGCGAAGTCTGCCGAACGAACTTTGCACACATATGTAAAATCTAAGGTCCACACTGAAATTTTCCATCCCCCCCAGCTAACATTTTTTATCGCCGAAGATTAGAATGCGATTCTTCCAGTAGGTATCGCTTTACACTTCCAACCGCATTCTCATCTCCCTTCTGGAAAAAGTGTGCCACTCTGCGACACTTTTGGAAGGAAAGATAGCATTTCATCTGGGAGATAGGAATGAGCCTTTTCTCAGAAGTAAAAAAAAGGTACATTTGCTGGTTGCCTCAATTATTTTGTTATTCCTTAGATCTAATATTTTGCATAGGCGATCGTTTAGTTCAGGGGCGCCCTTGCCCATTCCGCAAGACACGCATGTGTTGTTGTGCTAAGCAAAGGAATAGCTTGCGCGTATAGGCATAGCGCACGCCATAAGCCATGATACAATTATAAAAGGTACGGCATTCAGCTGAAAAATGTGGCCCAAGCGCTTTTGCTGAAAGTGCGAAAGAGAGGGAGGGTGAGAGCGAGAATCAACGGCGCACATGCACACAAATTAAATATGTGTGTGCATTAAAATAATGTATGTACCTTAGGTCGGACATTTTATGTATGTAAAAATGTAACTCCATACTGATACCTTCTTAAACGATGCGTTTTCGTTTAAAAAAGGCATAACAAAAAAATTTTTGAGAAAAAGTTAGTTTTAGGGTCTGCGACTTGGATTTAAAGTTTATCACTCATACGTACTGTTGCCCTTGCCTACATGTTTAATTTTTAAGTAGTTGGCGTAGACTTGGTTTGAAGTCATAACAATTGACAAAAAGGTACCATGACCATTGAAAAATTTGTGTGCAATACAATATGCAAATAATATTTACTAAATATATATTTTTGTAAAAATTTTCGCCTGTTTACTTCTAGATGAAAGCAAGTTTCAGCAGTACACTAAATGGCTATCAGGATATCTTTGAAGTGAGGTCCCACACGAACTAAACTAATCTGCTGCGCATCACGGTTGCAGCCGTTCTTCCGTCTATTTTTACTGCGCTGCTTATTCATAGACTATCGTCCACTTGATATTTCCCATTCTTTCAGGATCTAAAACTTAGGATAACTTACTTATATATGAAAAAAATACAGGAAATTTGTTTATAAATCAAAAAATCTTTATTTATTTTTGTACATTCATTTCATATCCCTGAAAGTAGTCTCCGCCTACTGCATTACACTTGTTCCAAGGTTTTTACAATTTTATAAACATGCTGCAGTCTTCTTTCGGTATAGGCTTAAATTCCTTCTTCGTTTCGGGCTCCATCTCTTTTATCAATTCAAAACGGTCTCCACGGAGCGGTCTCTTGAGTTTAGCGAATCGACCATGGTAGCCCAAGTGGTCACTCAAAATATCTTCCAGTGTTATGTCGGCAGTATCTGACTAGAAGGTCCATGCTTTCATGCGGAATCCCGCTCGTGGACCATGCTGACTCCAATTTGCGAGCCACATTAGTCGCACTTTCCGAAATGGACAGGCTTACAAACTTAGTCCCATATAAGAGCGTCCTAGTCTACCGACCAAAATTACATTCGATTCCTGCTCCATATTTATTTGTTCCTCGATTAAATTCAAATTTGACAACTTTTAAAATGATACGGAGAATTCGTCGACCAAATTTTGATTCGGTGAACGTGTCGTATACGTAATATTTGTGAAAACTTTTAAAGCTTTTCGCAGAGGTAAGTATGTATACATTTTCTGTTGTGATGAAACAACAATAAAAACAACAAAATGACAAGTACACGCAGTGCATAAGTATGTAAGCATTTTATTTCCAAGAACACAACAACATGACACTGCACTCTGCACTAAATATGAATACATATTTTTTTTGCAACGCAGCAACATCAAACCAAAAACGAGTTCAATTCACTCTAATAACCCACCCCCCAAATGTGCATTTAAGCAACAACAAAAAGAATAAAAAAGAGCAAGCAATTTATTAAATATGAATACACTCAAAAACGAGAAGTTGTGATACACTTGAAATAGCTTGTCTCAACGGTTAGCGACTTCGACCAAACTTCGCAGATCAGCTTAAAAACATTACATATTACCCATGACCGTGTTTGAGAGCAGTAATATTGAGAACAAAACAGTTTTTCTTACTAAAATCAATTTTCCGAACGAACATTTGTATGGCAGCTACAAGAAGTAGTCATCCGATCCGGACGGTTCCGACATATAAGCAGCGTGCAGTAAAAAGAAGACTCTGTGCACAGTTTCAGCTCGATAGCGTCAAAACTGAGGGACTAGTTCGCGTAGAAACAGACAGACGGACAGACGGACAAAGCTTAATCGACTCAGCTCGTCATGCTGATCAAGAATATATATACTTTATGTGGTCGGAGATGATTCCTTCTATGCGTTGCAAACTTCTGGCCAAAATTATAATACACTTTTCAAGTGTATAAAAAATCAACCCATACGGGATCAAATCAATCCCAAGCGGTAATAAAAACAACGTAGTCCCGGATATGCTTGAGCTGATCAGACAAGGGATTGAGTTGATCCGACTTTTTTGATCCCAGGAAAAATTACAATTATACCGGGGTAGTCCTTTAAGAGATTGAATTAGCAAAAAATTTAAAAAAAAATTATTTAGTCCCATGGTTTGAGGAAAGACAACACTTCTTCCTTTCCTCCGCCAGGCCACATGTACAGGGTTGTCCATATTCGACGGACCCATTTGGCAACGCCATAACTTTTGACAGAGATGTCAGATCGCTTAATGACATACCGCGTTTGAAGCGTCAGTCCAAGCTGATTTTTACCATGGAACAATACACGCCACGCGAGCGCTCTGAAATAGTTGAAATTTACATTCAACAGAACAAGTCAATTGTGAAAACTCAACGTGCTTTTAAAAAATTAAAAAAATGTGATCCAAAATGTGTGAAATGGGACCGTAAATAAGCAAAATTGCCGTATTTACGCCACTGAAAATCCTCAGGAGATTCAAGAAGTGCCTCTTCATGACGAAAAAGTCACAGTTTGGTGCGGCGTTAGTGCGAAAACGGTCATTGGGCCGTTTTTCTTCCAAAATGAAAATGGCCATGCTGTTACCATCAACCAGGAGCGTTATCGCGACATGATGACCAATTTTGTGATGCCAATTATTCGTCGAAAGCGTATGAGGCAGTTCTGGTTTCAACAAGACGGCGCTCCACCGCACACAAGTCGCATAACAATCGATTTTCTGAAGAAATTGTTTCCGGGCCGTTTGATGTCGAAAAGTGGTGATTTGGACTGGCCACCGCGTTCGCCCGATTTGACGCCGCCTGACTTCTTCTTGTGGGGATATTTGAAGTCAAAGGTTTACGTTAACAAGCCAAGGACCGTAGAAGAGCTCAAGGACAACATTCGTGAAGAAATAGCCGCTATTCCGGCCGAAATGTTGGCGAAATCGATGGAAAATGCTGCAAAAAGGGCACAATACGCCATCAACGCCAGAGGCGGCCATTTGAGAGATATCATATTCAAAAATTGATGTAAACAAATCTACTTGGAACAAATTAAATGATTAAGATTGCCAACCGCCAAATTTTTATTTTTTTCTTTGATTTTTTAAAAAAAAAATGGGTCCGTCGAATATGGGCAACCCTGTACTTTATGTGGTCGGAGATGATTCCTTCTATGCGTTGCAATCTTCTGGGCAAAATTATAATACACTTTTCAAGTGTAAAAAAAATCAACCCATACGGGTTCAAATTAATCCCCAACAACGTGAGGTTTTTTTATTTCTTTGCTCTCGCTCTCCAATTTATTGACATGTGATCTCGAAAGGGATTGAAGTAAGCACATTTGGAATGATTCAAGTTCGAAAAGCATGGGTCATTCCTTAAAGGATTGAATTGTGTAGAATATCCTGGAAGTCGAGATTGAATTTTTCAAGCTCATGCCTGAGTACTCCAAGATTTGAAAATATCTGAGTTTGTTGACCAAAATTTCTGATCTTACGGGAACATATAGATGGAAGAAGCAGCAGAGTGTATTCAATTTTTTTTTTTTTGAATTTCATCAAATCAGGAGAGGCTGGGTCTAGGAAATAAAAAACGAAGACTCGAAGTCTTTTTAGAATTTTTTATCAATCTGTTCAAGTAAATTGTAAATGTAGGTTTAGAACAGGTTCAGGATCAGAAATTTTTTACATGATCAGAGTCGGTTCGCATTTCAAAAAAAATTAAGTGATAAGACATTAATTTGTGATCATAAGACTCCAGCAAACACCGTTATAGTTATTCAAAATTTCACAATAGCTTCCTATAGTGATCGGACATTGTACTAAGAAAGCATTTCCTCAACGCATCACCCATTGCTCTCCAAAACGAAAAAAACGTTTAAATGCTGAAAATATTTACTAGAAGTGTGTTTTCTTGATATCGAAGAATAACA
This sequence comes from Lordiphosa stackelbergi, assembly GCA_018904235.1. Lineage (NCBI taxonomy): Eukaryota > Metazoa > Arthropoda > Insecta > Diptera > Drosophilidae > Lordiphosa > Lordiphosa stackelbergi. Next base: position 174,610 of record JAEIFU010000019.1, read on the forward strand.
AACAATTTTATTTGTTTAAAAATACAATTTGAAAACAAAAAAAAGAAAAAAATCTTCGCTCGCGTCAGGCCATGATTCGAACCCACGACTGCTGACATGGGCGGCTGACTCTCTACCCTCGCGCCGCGCTGGCCATTGCCAATTCCGTGGCAGACCATTTATAATTATGAAGGCTGCAGATAGCAAATAATTTTTTGTTTTGTTTTCTGTAATAAGGCTAATCTATTATAAAGATAAAGATGCTCAAATAAATGCTGAATTGTTTGAATGGAATTTTAATATCTCTCTACTACCGATAGCCCTTGGTTCCTCCCAGGGGGGCGAAAACATTTCGCTATTCACAAGTACACGACCCGAACGCTCGCCGAAGCTTAGACCAAAAGAGCAGAAAGCGATTAGGTTTTTACACACCAATACCAAAGACATTAGAATATGAAGATGAGTAACGCCATACGATTTTTTTGAACACGATTTTTTGGGGCTGGCTTTTCCAGGGACTTTTGGCTTTTGAAATTTTGTCCAGAAGCCAGAGAGAAAGAGCGCTCTAGAGCCACCGCGTTTTTGTACGCATACAGCGACAGCCGACGACTGCAAGTGTGCACACGTATTCTCAAGCATTAATCACACAAGCAAATGCATTCTATTTTTAGATTTTTACGCTCTCAACTTTTGTGAGCGGAGAGCGGTTTTCGGCGCCACCAAAAAAAAAAAACAGCTGCATATTGCAAAACCATTGTACGAACGTTCGGCATCTTAGAGATTATATTAGTCTTTGCCAATTCTTTTCTTACTTTTTGGCTTCCCTCTATATCTATAAAAATAAGAGTGTACTGACTGACTGACTGACTGATTCACTGACTCATTGGCAATCATCGCACAGCCTAATGAGTAAGAGATAGAGGGCTGTAATTTGGACACGAGTTCTGTTAGTAGTGAAGGTGCGTACTAAGACGGAGCCCACGAGGAAAATGGACGGAAAATTCTGCATTCAAAAATTATTTTTCTTCCGATTGGCTTCAACCTCGGTTTGTAAGGATGGAATAAGAAATAGTTTGAAATATGATTTTCTGATGTTGGAAAATTTGACCCAAAAGGTCGGGAAAATTCAGCATAAAAACTATTTTTTATCCGATTGGCTTGAAACTCGGTTTGAAATACGAAATAATTTAAAATGTGATTTTTTCAATGTCGGAAAATCCGCTCCCAGGAGTGAGAACGACCGGAAAATTCTGCATGAAATGAATCTATTTCTCATCCGGTTGGCTTAAAATTCGGTTTGAAAAGATATAATACGAATTAATTTGAAATGTGACTTTCCAATGTTGGTAAATTTGACCCGACGGTCGGAAAATTTCCGGGAAATTCTGCGAAAAGAAAACTATTTATCATCCGATTGGCTTGAAGCTCGGTTTCAATGAATGATATTGAAAAGGCGTGCAAATTCCAGGAAAATTCTACAGGGAAAATAACTATTTTTCATCCGATTGACTTGAGACTCGGTTTGTAATAATAAAATGCGAAATAATGTGAAGTGTGATTTTCCAATGATGGAAAATCCGACCCGGGAGTAAAATGACCGGAAAATTCAGCATGCGAAAAAAAATTTTTATCTGATGGACTTAAAACTCGGACACGGGAATGTTGGGAAGTGTATTTTTTGTTTTTGTGTTTTTTTTTTTTTAAGTTAGTTAGTTGTCGTTTTTGGAATTTTTTTTTTGGTGGGTGGGGTAAAAGGAAAGTGGGAAGGGGGTGTTTGGGGGAAGTGGGTGGGATTGGGGAAGGATGGGAGGGGTTTTTTTTTTTTTAATGGTTTAATACCCCCAACAAACCCACCCCGTTGGGGGTTTTTTTATATTTAAAAATTTATTTTTTATTGTATTTTTTTAAAAAAAATTTTATTTGGAAGCACGCCGGATTGTTGTTTCTTTCTTTACATTTTTTTTTTCGATTTTGTTTAAGTGCATTATTCATCCCAAAAAGTCAATTAAATGCTCGCTTGAATTATGGAGCTGTCCCATGGCAAATCGCACAAACAAATTATGCTAATGCAATTGGCTTTTGTCTCTATAAATAAGCATTATGACAATTTGATATTGGCTTTCGCTAAGGGTCCGCCCCCACCCCAACCGTTGCGCCCTGGCTTCCCTTAATTTCCATTTTTCTTGGTGGGTTATTTTTGGCTTTGAGAAATTGTAGAAGCTCCAGTCTAATGGAATTACCGCTGTGTTATCTGGCCAAATGTATTTTTGGGTGGGCAGATGCAGACAACTCGAGTACCGAGGGGGGAGGAAGGTGACCCCTAATTACATGGCTTGACAAGGCCCAGACCAAGTCTTGTCTATGATTATGGAGCAGGCGCCTAATGCCAGCTCCAATGAGAAATGGCAGCGAGTTCAATAGTCGAGATTGGAAAGCAAAGGCTTATGGATGGCATCTCCTGCGTGTGCAAATTAATCAGGCGAGATATTTGCATGTCGTCATCAGCTACTCATCGTCTTTGTTGGCACTTATTTTGCAGGTTCATTGCCATCTGGTGGCCCCTGAAACAGATGACAAAGCGACGTGCACGCATCATGATAATCGGCATTTGGGTAATCGCTCTGGTTACCACCATTCCTTGGCTGCTGTTCTTCGATCTGGTGCCGGCCGAGGAGGTGTTCTCCGATGCCCTTGTCTCGACCTACACACAGCCCCAGTATCTGTGCCAGGAGGTCTGGCCGCCGGGTACCGATGGCAATTTGTATTTCCTGCTGGCCAATCTGGTGGCCTGTTATTTGTTGCCCATGTCATTGATCACGCTGTGCTATGTGCTTATCTGGATTAAGGTGTCCACACGTTCCATACCGGGTGAATCGAAGGATGCTCAAATGGATCGCATGCAGCAGAAGAGCAAGGTGAAGGTTATCAAAATGCTGGTGGCGGTGGTGATACTGTTTGTGCTCTCCTGGCTGCCGCTCTATGTGATCTTTGCACGCATCAAGTTTGGCACGGACATTTCGCAGGAGGAGTTCGAAGTGCTCAAGAAGGTGATGCCGTTGGCCCAGTGGCTGGGCTCTTCCAATAGCTGCATCAATCCCATACTCTATTCGGTGAACAAGAAGTACAGGCGAGGATTTGCGGCCATTATTAAGTCGCGCAGTTGCTGTGGACGGCTCAGGTGGGTGGTCAGGCTCTTTTCTGTATAACTTATGTGAACTTTTTTGTGTACCCTTAGATACTACGACAATGTGGCCATAGCCTCCTCCACCACCAGCACGCGCAAATCCTCGCACTATCAGCAGAACAGCTCGCGGAAGAGTCCGGGCAGCAGCAAGGGCAACAATGTGTCCTACATCTATGAGCACAACTCCCTGAGGCGTCACAATCTCATGCTGAAGCAGGACAGCAATCTGTCCCAACAGATGTTGCTAAAGCAGGATTCGCATGGCTCTCGCCAGTTCCTGATTAAGCAGGAGAGCTCTTGCAGTGATGCCTCGGCAGGTGTACGTCGTCCTCTCTGTCAGCAGGACAGCAATGGCTCCAAGATATCGCTTTCCAAACAGGACTCCATAGTGTCCTATATGGAAGCTCGTCGTGCGGCTGGACTGGGCGATTCACCGGGGGAAGGCAACGCTCGTATCACACCGGGATCACTAATGGACAAACGGCAGAAATTTGTCAAACAGGATTCGGTCATTTCATTTGTGGATCAACGTCCGGAACCAAGACGTCATCAGCTGGTCAAACAGGATTCGGTCATTTCATTCGCCGATCAACGACGCGGCTTGCTACACAAACAGGACTCGCTGATGGCCAATCGGGCCAGTGATGCCCCCACGCATCATGTATCCATACTCAAGAAGACCGACTCGCAGCTTAGCTATGGAACGGCCGCCTCACCGCGTCGCAGTGCCGCCGAGCTGTATGAGTAGAAGAAGGCTTAAAAACCACAAGTAAAGTAACTCTAAATCTGACAGATCTAAATATATATATATTTCTATATAAACGCTGATGGAAAGATAGACAGAGAGAGAGAGAGATAGGGAGAGAGAGAGTGATAAAAGTCGGCAGGGCCAAGCAGTGCCGCACATATCCGTCGTTGAGTAGAGCTAGTGGGGGGGAGGTTAGGGTTGGACCAATAGCAGAGATCGCTTAGTTAGGCACCGAAGCACACACACACACACACACACCACACTCACTCACACATAGTCAATAGTTGTTTTATACGTGTTTCAATGGTACTACACTAACTACTCTTGACTATGGCTATATATATATATATACATTAAATATGTATTTACGTACCGTTACGCAGTTTTAAGATTGTTTGTACTCGCAATTTGCTATATCGAACAGTATCGGGAGTTAAGAGTCGAGAGTCTTCTTTTGTACGACAGCGAGAGTGAAACGGGCATGTCCAGTATCAAAACCAAAAACAAAACACACACAAAAAGCGAAAACACCGAGGTCTAAAGTAACGTACCTACTAAATTTTTGTATGGAAATTCTTACAATTTATACATATATATTTATATTGATTTTGGAATAAGCAATATGCCTATACATGCAGCATGTATATCTATCAAATACAAAACAAACCAACAAACAATAATCAATTTTATTAGAATTTTACACAAAAACAAATCGCAACAGCGGAAATGGCACAACACCAAAATAACGGGACGAACTTAAGGTATTGCAGTAGAACGTTACGAGGGTGGTTCAACAAGTCGGCGGAGTTGGCGATGAATGAAAATCGAATGGTTTAGAGAATTGGAAATTTTCTAGAATCCAGCGTTTGTGAAAAACCATTGTACATTAGGGTTCAGCCTATTTTGGATCTAAAATGTTTGTTTTGGTAACGAACGTTAGAGCAATTCGATAATCGCGATATTATCGATTAACTTTTTTCCGATTTCACAAGTTTACAGCGTTGTCGATTCCAAACGTCCGTCAGCCGGAGAAAAATAAAGTCCAAACATATTATTGTGTGCTATAAGCTATATTATTGATTGGAAAGAACAGTTCCGTAGTTTGTATACCCTTGCAAATGGTTTGAAATAACAGGGCTTAAAAACGGTAGCATTCAAATCAAACATTTTTATAAATTTAACCCATTTTCCGATCGATGGTTCCTATATAGTCATCCGACTTTCACCATATTATGCAAATCTGGTTTATAAGCAAGTAACATTAGTATTGACCGAGTTTTCGAACACTAACATTGAAAACGAAAAAGTTTTTCTCACTAAAACTAGTTTTTCGACCGATCGTTCCTATGGCAGGCTATAGTCATACGATCCGGCAGGTTCCGACAAAACTGACGGAAGAGAGAGTATAGAAACAGACGGACAGATGGAAGGACCAGAGTATGTCAACTCAGCTCGTCATGCTGATCAAGAATATATATACACAGGGTGGTCCATCTAGTGTTCGGAATTTGAACTGGTGGTCATTTGACCGAAATTGTTTTTTATATATAAATGACCTTTCCAATAAATGTTCAACCTTTGAAATATATCGATCCCTATTTTTATACCAATATTAAATTCCAATTTTTAAATGGACCACCCTGTATATACTTTTTGTGGTCGGAAAGGCTTCCTTCTATGCGTAACAAACATCCGGACCATTTGAAATTACCCTCTCTATATATTCTTGATCAGTATGACAAGGTGAGTTGACATAGCCATGTCCGTCCGTCCGTCCGTCTGTTTCTATGCTATCTCCTCCGTCAGTTTTGAAGCTATCTTAACCGAACTTTGCACGAAGTCTTTTGATACAAATACACTGCAGATTTGACTGAATATCTTCTGGGTGAGAAGTCTGGAATGGACTGTCTTCAAATGGACTGGAGAGACTCCATAAGATCAGCACAGGAATGGAATTCTTTCTGGACAACAATTCATGATGCCCTCAAAGCAAAAACCTTGCAGTACAACCATCAGCGACAGATCACTAGCTATCACTGCTATCTGGGGAAGACCCGGACAGCCAGGTGTAGTAATCAGTGTGAGGTGAGGAGCCATGCGCACGGCCGACAGATGGACTTTGTTTGTTAACCCAATTACTTTTTTAGTGTAACTTTTATTAATTAGTGAGTTTAGCTGGCCCTAGGTCTGAAAAAGTTACGATTGTTCACAACTCTAAACAACTTATGCATTATACATTAAAAAGAGCTGGTTGCCTATACGGTACCGTTTCATCATTCTCCCAAATGAATCTTCAGTAGGTTTTACGCTGAAGAAACCATGGCTTCACTTGCCTTTCCATACAATCAATGCTTTAATCAGTTGGGAACCGCAAAAAGCAATGAAAGTAAAAATAGAACAAGCCACGATGATTTTAACTCTTCGATGTTTAATGCTTAAGCTTAAAGCTCAAATTTCTAAGTGCAAAAGCTGAAGCTTTTGAGCGAACTTAGAACTGGCCGTTCATTTTGAATGCAAGCATTTAAAAAAAAGCGTTTTGCGTTGTTTCTTGAAACTTTTGCTAGTTTCGTTCACAAAAAAAGAGAGCGTGCCTTCTCTTATATAGATTTTGTAATTAATCTGACGACCTTTATCAGTTTCTAAACTTCATTAAGCCAGAAAATTCTTGATTTAAGTACGGAATTTCTTTATTCCAGAGCGTTTTTAAAAATCCCTAAAATCTTGATTTCAAGAACATTTTGAGTATGTTAAGCACGATTCGGGATTTTTATGAGAACTTTAAGAGCTCAAAATAAGCAAGATCTAGACTTATTTATGTTAGCTAAGAGCGATTTGTAGTTAAAGTAAGACATCATTACATCAAGAACGAAATAATCTTAAATTAAAAAATTTTGTTCCTTTAATCAAGAGTTTTTATTCTTTTTTTTAAACTATAACTGTTAATTTCGAATTTAGAAACGATTCGATTCAAAGTAAGAATTTTCAAGAGCTAATCGTTCGTACCCAATTCTATACCGAAACAGGATAAAACCTAGAGCGTTTTTTAAAGACCGAATCGTTCGGCTTATTTTTTTTTTTTTTTTTTTTTTTGAGTGTAGGATTTCCCATTTCAGCGTTTCAAGGTATGTTTGTATAACATTTGGCCGATCCTTGTCATGTTTCAAAATTATCCTGTCAGGCCTTTTGTCGTATTCTGGCCGATTTTGCTTCAATCGCATCAATTGAGTTCGGTAGAGTTGCCCTGTGATGGTTTCAACCGGTTGTAGCAGCTCATAGTACACCACGCCCAATTGGTCCCACCAAATACAGAGCATGGCCTTGCTGCCTTGTATACTCGGCTTTGGTGTCGAATTTGACGTATGACCTGTATGATTTTTGATGAAGCATGTTTTCCGTAAGCTTCTTGCAGCATTCGATGATCCTCAGCTGCATTTTTCTTCAAATGAAAGCACAGAAGTAAACTTTCCCGCAAATTGTGTTATGTCTGCACAAAAGTTGACATATGCGGAGCACACAAAAACTATGTTGTTTACACTTTACGACTCATACTGAAAAAAAGCCTAATGATGAGGCAGCAATCAACAATCTTTACTTTACGATGTTTGATTTTCGGCCCACCATACTTCTTGAAGTCAAAAAAAAGTCCATTTGCTTAGCTCTGAATGTTTTTGTGTTTTTGGTATTAATTATGTAATGTTTTTATAATTTGTTTAGAATTTGCATTTACCAACGAAATTCGCGAGAAATGAAAACCTTTTTTTAAAAAATTTGTACAAGATTTTCTGTGTCTGCATTTTCATTGTTTATCTTGATATAGTTAGCGAAATATACATATCATTGTCAAAGCGTTGCCATCCGATGCATACCGTGTCACGCAATAGTTTATTGATTTCAAGAGTGAGAGACTTGCTATGCACGAAATATATATAGCTTAAGTCCATTAAAAAATTCTGAACAATCTGCCGACTCGTTTAACCACCCCCGTAACTTAGTTAACTGGGTTAGCATTGAAATCGCACAAAACCGCAACAGCAACACTTGACCAGGCGAATTGTTAAGGGGTGATGTCCAGGTTTGGAATAGCAAGTTAGGGGTAGAGCTAGAGGTAGAGTAGATATGGGGCGGGTAGCTTGGGTTTGGGTTTTTTGTCCAAGCCTCAGAAAACGAAAACCAAAAACAAACCGAAAGTGAGCACAAAGCAGTCAAAGATTTCGCACTAAACGTATCACTAACAAACTAACAAAACAAACAATAATCGAAATCAAATTCGTTAAACGCTAAACAACACCAATAAACTTTTAAAAAAACAAACAAACAAACCAACTATAATCAATGGTAAAACTATGAAACTAAACCAATAATGCTAAACTATGCAATTTTATTGTTAGCCAAAATTTTATAAATGTCAAGTAATAAATGAGTAAATATTTATATGTATACCGAATATGTATCAAGTAAACTACAGATTAGATTGCCATATAAAAATATATGTATATTTATATGTACACTTCTATCGGTATTAGGCGCTGATCTTGTAGAGTTTTGACACGCTTCAACGACGCAACTGCAAATTTAACAACGATTTAGTTTAGGAAGCCTGTAAAAAACTCCAGCGCATAATGCATAAGGTTAACAGCTATCTACCTGCAAGCAACAGAAAGAGGAATATCAATAATGTGCAGAATGTTAAGAAAGTGTTTTGACAAGTGAATATTAAGAACAACTAAGAGCCGAATTGTCATGTTATACATCATTTACATCTAAGTTTATCTGTCACATGGCAGCTATCTGGAATATGAGAAGTCTGCCTAAGGTGTTTCTCTCGAAGATCTTTTACAGACGTCCAACTGGGGGACTAAAACTTGATTCTTTTGGCTACGCCTTGTCTTTGCATTTTATATTGGCAAAATCAGCCACTATTACCATTACCGTAGTAACAGGTGGGTTGTATGAGGAGTGGGATGGTGTGAGGGGAAAGTGACAGTGAGTTAACAGTGATTTTACAGTGACTTAACAGAGGCTTGACAGTGACTTCACAGTGATTTGACAGTGATTTAACAGTGACTTAACAGTTACTTAACAGTGACTTGACAGTGACTTCACAGTGATTTGAGAGAGACTTTACAGTGATTTGACAGTAATTTAATAGTGACTTAAAAGTGACCTTACAGTTACTTAACAGAGAGCTGTAAACTTGAATTACCATTACCATTTTTCACATAATTAAACAAAGTTCCTAATTACCATTTTTTAATAATCGTAATTGTAACTAGGTATTACGATTATTCAGTGAATATTACAAAATTTAATTACTTTTACAATTACTTGGATAATTGTAGCTGTAAAGGGTGATTATTTAGCAATTGTGCTAGAAATGTTGAATTATTCATGAATTTTTAGGTGTCAAATTAAATTAGTAAAGCCCAACTTCATGGTTTTTGTTTAAATATAATAAAAAGTTTATTTCATATTATCCATTAAATTCATGTTGGCCTTCATGACAACTAATTTTTCACTCGAATAATCGGATATGCCATGGCGTCTTGAGTCGTTAATAATATTTGCAAATGAAAACATTCATTCAGCTGAGGCTGACGACGCTAGTGGCGTGTTCTACCTGATCGTTATCTTATTAAGCATTGAATATTTCTGAAAAATCTCAAAATTTGTCGACGGATCAAGCAAATATCTTCCCAATTGTTCTTTAATATAGTGTTTTATTGCTGATAGCGACGCGTCAATACTATTATTTATTAGTTCTAAATCTAAATCTTTATTTATTCAGTTCCAACTCCACAGCTGTCAGAGCGGACACTGTGCACTCCCTGAATACGAATTCCGTCGGGGAATGCACATAAAATACACCTGACCCTGAGCCAGCCAAAACAATCATTATTTATTTATTTAACTTATGTAATAAAACCGACAGATTGTATGTTTGTCCGTTTGATATGCAATCACGCACAAATGTCTTAATGGATTGGGATGATATTTGGCACTCAGATAGTTGATAACTTGGACTTGAATGGTCCAAAAAAAATGCGAAATTTGCAAAATTACTGTAAGAGTATTTCATAAACCGCTTGATGATTAGATGACAATGCAGAAATTTGTAAATAGAAAGTGTAGTTCCAATGGTAAAAAATATAGCGAAATTTTCAAAGGATCTAATATTATTATGAAGTTTGGATAAATGCCAATTTAAGACGCATCTTTAAGAGATGTAGACCAAAAACCGCGAATAGATTGAACAGTCCAAAACATTGCGAAATTGACAAATTTATTGTATGATGGTTGGCAAAATAGACATATAAATACGAGTTGTAGATCAAACTTTTAAAAGAATCGCGAAATATTCAAATTTTTCATATGACCAAAGATATTTATAAAGACTTAAGGGGGTAGTACAAGTTGCGAGTCCACCTTATCTGGGTACTTGAACACCGCAACAAGAAGTCATCAAATTGCAAAAAGATTACCCTACTAGTTTCGTCGAAATCATAGAATTGATTTTTGGAAATTATTTGTTCTCTTGAGTCCATGGTATTTGTATGTGTCAAGGCATATTCGACTGCTTCTGCTATACAAAATTTGCTGAATATCATCAGATTCCCGACCATGAAGAGCAATTTTCCCAAGACAATTAAAGCACCGCAATTTATACAGATGCAATAGCAGTGTTCGCTTTTGTCGGAAGTTGAAAAATATTTATTTAAAAAGCTCTACTTGACATTTTCCAGAATACCATTCGCCACACTTAGCTCAAGATCTCAGTGGAATCAGAGATTCTCTGCAACTTTACTGCCAGAGTAGTCAATGCCGAAGAAAGAAGAGAGTCTAAAATTGTTGCTATTGGCGTCATCAAAATGCGGTATTCTTTCAAATATTGAATCTCTATATATCTTAATTCAATTAAATGATTGCTATTATTAGCTTGGGTTTAGTTACCTCGACCAGCAAACAAATAAATTTGGTATTTTCCCAACTGGATTAGTAAAAAATCATTTTTACCTATAATAATCTCATAATACATAATAATTCAACATTTCAAGCACAATTACTCAATAATCACCCTTTACAGTTACAATTATCTAACTAATTGTAAAAGTAATTAAATTTTTGGAATATTCACTGAATAATCAAAATTCCATGTTACAATTACGATTATTATTTAATCGTAATCAGGAATTGCTTTTTCATTAGCTGAAAAATTGAATTTTTAGTAATGAAAAGTAATTAAATACGGGAAGTAATGAATACATTACAGCTCTGCTTAACAATGACTTGACAGTGACTTCACAGTGACTCCACAGTGACTCGACAATTACCTATTTTTTTATATATTTATACAGAATCCAAAAAGCGACTTCAAGAGCTCGTACCGGGCGTCCCATGACACACACTCTTTTTTCAGATTTAGTTGGGCGCGTCTTTGTGGTAGAACTAGCGATAATAAAAAAATAGTGAGATCCATTGATTCTCAACATTTAAAACAAACACAAGAACAATTCTTTTTTTCTGGTAAGCAGAAAGAGAATATAGTTTGAGATCCCTCGTCTAGCGAAAATTCATTAGGTATGTAGTATTATGTCCGAACTAGTCAGTCGGAAGTCAGCTTAGGGAAGCAGGGCATCAAACCGTATCTTATGTCACGGTAAAAGGTTCTGTGTTGATTCTAAAATTATTTCCTGGATTTTTCTTTCGGTATACCGGTACGTACCGGTATAAACCGATAAAATATATATATATAAGGTCTTGTCTCTTCACGGCTTTGACAGACAGACGGAGAAACAAAAAACACAACATCCGTATTGATCAGATGACGAAAGTAAAGCGAACTGAAACGGACTGTTCAAAGCCAAGTTAAGTGGAAATGCAAACGTTTTTATCAAAATCTCTAGTGTCTTCTGAGAAGTGTCTAAAAAAATAATTCACTTCAAAGAATACAATTTTGAAAACGTTTTAAGTTCAGGAAAATTGGTCATGATTTATACCGCTTTGCTGCTGATTTGTAGCAAAATTCAAGACATTATATGCCAAATTCGGGAGTGCGAGAACCATTTCGATGAGTTGGTTACAAAGTACCCACAAAATTGAAAGCGAAAGCGTACATATTATTCTTATTAATTGAATTTGTTTTAATGAAAATCTTACTTTCATTGTAGCAGCGATATGGCGTATTTTGGGAACGAGATGAGCCTCAAAACTCAGATGCATTTTAAAGAAAATCTTGCGCGTCGATTCCATTCGATTTTCCATTCTTGAAAATTGTCTGCAAGAATTTCCGCATGGCTTATTATCAGCTTTCTAAATCAAATTTAAGCTATCTTACCTGAGCTTTTTCGCCGAAATTCACCGACTTCACCCAAAATGCGGTGTACTCTGTCGAAGTGGCGTCAAAGTGGGCTCCTCTAGACACTCCCTTTTGCCTTAAGCTCGTCCCTAAATAATAAAGAATCACTTTCGCGAATTAAATAATCTATTACCTACACACTTGTATTCGCGGGTGACATTGTTTATTTTTATCCGCACGTTCTTCCACTCCAGATCGAGCCCGGCATCGCTGAACTTGGCAGCAATTTTTGCGAACAGGTGCAAGTTGCTCTGGTTTTTCCTCAACGCCTCAAAGTTTTCCTCCCACATGCCAAATAGCATGTTCTCATGGTAGTCCCCAATGTGATGGCCACTTTTCGGGACTTATTCATCTGATATATAAATATTGTTGCTTTTTAATATTCTTTACGATATTAGAGTAACTAACTCACAATCAGCTGTTCTCATTGTTGACACCCTCAAATTCGATGAAAAAAGGTCAAATTGCCTGGGCGAACGGCAGATGATGTAACAGTGATCATCCTTGACAGTGATCTGCTTATCCGTCACGGATTTATCTCTTTAGCGAAATACACAGAAAGAATAAGGTCATTTAGCTCATCCAGCCAATGACCATCTGAGAATGACCTCTGATAACATTCTCAGATTCGGAAGACTCTGATAAGAACTGCAATTTAAAATTCTTAAGCTGAGTCGATTGGGCGGGAGGTGGGCTGACTTTTTTTAATTTTTTTCTTAATTTAAATGTTTATTATTTGAAATATTAAAAATCAATATTCCTGTCAAAACACTTTTGAGACAATTTGTATGAAATATATATATTTTAACACAATAAAAATCTCATATATATATATATAGAAATCAAACATTTTGATGATGCAATATACATACATATAGAAATATCCTCTCCCGCTTTCTAATCCACATTAAAAAAAAAATATTGAGCAGAGGAGCTAAACGAAATTAGAAATATCCTGTGGACAGCATTACAAGTAATAAAATTATCGAATAAATCCCAAAATGGAACTTTAAGTTTTAAAACAAAAATACGAAAATAAATTGTAGTGCAGAATCATACATGATGCATATGTATTTTGTTCGTTATATACCAAATACAGCAACTAAAGTTATCAAGTTAAATGAAATGGCATTGATATATGTACTTATGTGTGAATATGTATGTATGTTAGCCGAAATCAACCAACATATAATAAAGAATATATTCAACCCAAAATACAGCTAAAGCTTTTCAGCACACAAAGAAAGAGCTTTCCCGAGACGACCACGTTGATAAGCCGGGGAGAGCATTAGAAATGAATCGCTGGCTAAATCGGGTGGCTGTAGTCACGGGTGCCAGCTCTGGCATTGGTGCTGCCTGCTGTAAGCAACTGGTAGCCCAGGGAATGATCGTGGTGGGCCTAGCACGTCGAGCTGAACGTCTGCAGGAGTTGAAGGAGTCGCTGCCCGAAGATCAGAGTGCACGTTTTCATGGTCGCCCCTGTGATGTGAGCAACGAGCAGCAGGTGAACGAGACGTTTCTCTGGATTGATCAGACTTTGGGTGGGGCCGATGTGTTGATAAATAATGCGGGAATTAGCCGTCGCACGAATATCACCGATGCAGACAACTCTGCTCTTCTGCGACAGATCTTGGACACCAATTTATTGGGTGTCGCTTGGTGCACACGCCAAGCATTCCTCTCGCTTCAGCGTCGTGAGGTAATGGATGGACATGTTGTGATCGTGAACAGTATAGCCGGACATATTATACCCTTCATAGATGGATTTAAGTTCAATATGTATGCACCCTCCAAGCATGCCATCACCGCTTTAACCGAGGTACTGCGCCAGGAATTCATCAATAAGGGAACCAATATGAAAATTACTGTAAGTACTGAAAAGTTGAAATGATCGTTGATCTACCATATCTTCTAATCTCTAGAGCATTAGTCCCGGCGTCGTTGACACTGAAATCATAGACAAAGACTCTGTGGTGTTTGCTAAATCCATGCCGATGCTGCGAGCTGAAGATGTGGCCGATGCGATTGTCTATTGTATTCAAACGCCACCGCATGTACAGATCCATGAGTTAATTATTAAACCAGTCGGTGAAAGGTTTTGAAATTAATAAAATCGTACTTTGTGACGCCCGTTCTATACAGAATGAAAGAGACTAATTCTATGTTAATCAACAATTCATTTTTAAAAAACGTATTAGATTTGGCTGAAAGTCTGTACTGGAGGGTTTTCGGGGTCGCTGATTATGAATTCGAAGTCAAAATTTAGAAAAACAAAATGGCGGATCCAATATGGCGGACAATTTCCTTAAGAACGTATTTGATTTGTCTAAAAGTTTGTACTCGGGGGTTTTTTCGAGTCGCTGATTACGAATTTGAAGTCAAAATTTAGAAAAACAAAATGGCGGATCCAATATGGCGGACAATTTACTCGGGGGTTTTCGGGGTCGCTGATTACGAATTTGAAGTCAAAATTTAGAAAAACAAAATGGCGGATCCAATATGGCGGACAATTTCCTTAAGAACGTATTTGATTTGTCTGAAATTTTGTACTCGGGGGTTTTTCGAGTCGCTGATTACGAATTTGAAGTCAAAATTTAGAAAAACAAAATGGCGGATCCAATATGGCGGACAATTTCCTTAAGAACGTATTTGACTTGGCTGAAAGTCTGTACTCGGGGGTTTCTGGGGTTGCTGAAAACGAATTCGAAGTCAAAATTTAGAAAAACAAAATGGCGGATCCAATATGGCGGACAATTTCTTTAAAAACGTATTAAATTTGTCAGTAAAGTACATTTTGAGATTTTTTCAGATTTTTCGAAAGACGCACAAATCGAATTTAACCCAAAAATCGGGTTTTGGTCAATAGCCACGATTTTCTAAATTTTCAAAGGAACAATTTTAAAGAAAAATGGTAAAAATTTAACTTTTATAAGCGAAAAAACCCATATCTTTCCAAAGTTTCTATAAAAATTAAAACGTTCCATGCTACAAATTAGCTTAACACTTTGGATTAATAATCAAAAACATCGTCTCTGACATCTCTCTGAATACAACTACGTATCCTTTGACAATAGCATCTTTACCCAAATTTTTGGTATGCCAATGGGAAACCCGATATCACCAACTATAGCTAATGTAATGTAGTACTAGCCAAAAAG
The DNA here is from genome assembly GCA_018904235.1 of Lordiphosa stackelbergi. NCBI lineage: Eukaryota > Metazoa > Arthropoda > Insecta > Diptera > Drosophilidae > Lordiphosa > Lordiphosa stackelbergi. The sequence continues at coordinate 190,032 of JAEIFU010000019.1, forward strand.
TAAAAAAGGATGAACAAGAGAAGATATTGGAGGCATTAATCAAGCAACACTCAAGAATACAATTCGAAATAAAGAGAGAGAGAAGGAAAACTATTGTTTAAATGTTACACTAAGGAAACAGCATCAGGACGCATTATAAATTTCCATTCGCACCAACCACTATCACAGAAATACGGCAAAAAAGTCTTGCGGTATTTCCGCAAGCTTGTCTTTGCAAGCGCGTAGTTCTAGTTGTATTCGTCGCATCGGTTCACGCTTTTTGGAAAGCCTTTTTTAACATCTGTTTGATTTATTGTTGTTTGTTTTTAGTCGTTCGTGAGTTATAGCGTCGCAAACATGGAGCAAAATAAATAGAAAATACGGCATATTTTACAGTACTACTACGATAAAGGCAAAAATGCATCTCATGCTGCCAATAAAATTTGTGCAGTTTATGGACCCGATACAGTTTCCATTTCCACCGCACAACGATGGTTTCAACGTTTTCGTTCTGGTGCAGAGGTGATCGAAGATGCGCCACGGTCCGAAAGGCCTGTCGTCGAAAATTGCGATAAAATCGCTGAATTGATCGAAAGAGACCGGCATAGTAGCAGCCGTAGCATCGGCCAAGAGCTGGGCATGAGTCATCAAACCGTTATAAACCATTTGAAGAAGCTTGGATTCAAAAAGAAGCTCGATGTATGGGTGCCACACGACTTGACGCAAAAAAAACATTTTTGCCCGTATGGATGCATGCGAATCGCTTCTGAATCGCAACAAAATCGACCCGTTTTTGAAGCGGATGGTGACTGGCGATGAAAAGTGGGTCACTTACGACAACGTGAAGCGCAAACGGTCGTGGTCGAAAAGCGGTGAAGCTGCCCAGACGGTGGCCAAGCCTGGATTGACGGCCAGGAAGGTTCTTCTGTGTGTTTGGTGGGATTGGCAGGGAATCATCCACTATGAGCTGCTCCCCTATGGCCAAACGCTCAATTCGGACCTGTACTGCCAACAACTGGACCGCTTGAATGCAGCACTCATGCAGAAGAGGCCATCTTTGATCAACAGAGGCCGAATTGTCTTCCATCAGGACAACGCCAGGCCACACACATCTTTGGTGAAGCGCCAGAAGCTCCGGGAGCTCGGATGGGAGGTTCTTTTGCATCCACCGTATAGTCCGGATCTCGCACCAAGTGATTACCACCTATTTCTGTCCATGGCGAACGAGCTTGGTAGTCGGAAGTTGGCCACAAGAGAGTCCTGTGAAAATTGGCTCTCCGAGTTTTTGCCAATAGGGAAGCGAGCTTCTATAAGAGGGGCATTATGAAGTTGGCATCTCGTTGGGAACTCGTTATCGAACAAAACGGAGCATATTTGACTTAAATCGCATTATTATAACCAATTTTATGAACAACAATTAAAAAAAAATACCACAATACTTTTTACAACTAATCAAGCAACACCAAAGAATACAGTTCACGATAGAAGTGGAAAAAAAGACACCGAAATAAAGAGAGTAGAAGGAAAACTATTGTTTAAATGGTACACTAAGGAAACAGCATCAGGACGCATTATAAATTTCCATTCGCACCAACCACTATCACAGAAAATAAACACGTCTGAAAATATGATAAATAAGGCATACACATGAAGCGTCCAAATATATAGACCAGAAATATTCATTAACAATTGATCGAAACACTTATCACAGAAACTACAAGATCGAATCCCGACCCAAATCAAAATAAAGAAACGAAAGACACAGACATAAGTGTGCCGTACGTGGACAAAGTAACAAACAAACAATCAATAACAAAAATAATACCAAGCCAACGTTCAAACAAAACGTACGCCTACAAAGCTCATACGAATATAAGAAAACTATTCACCAACACAAAAGACAAGCTCAGCAAGGAACTACAACCAAATGTTGTTTAAGAAATTGCATTGAAAGGCAAAGGGGGCGATTCATGCGACGGCGTATATATGGGAACTATAATACGACCGCTGCAAACAAGAATATCGGAGCACAAAGGAGACGCGAAAAACAAAACGCAAAATGGGACGACTCAACAATAATAATTGCGCACAACTCGACTAACACTATGACAAAAATTATTATGTATATACATTAGTAGTCCCCGGATTTTATGTTTTTCGTCATTTTTGCACGAAAAAAATTTTGAATTCAGTCAAGAAATTTAATTGCGGATCGAATAAAAACGATATACCAGAAATATGCATATTTTTTATGCGAAAATATGTTAAATATGTCGAAAACATATAAAATATATCTCAGACATACAGTACTACTACTGCTTTCAATTAGATCAATATAATTGTTTAGATGATTGCTGAAAGACCATCTAAACTATATTGTATTCAATACATGTCCACACCATCTCCGGCAAAGCGATGTGAAAAACTGAGCAAATAATTGAATAATATTTATTAACTCTAATGTTATTTGTAATTGGTTTACAGTATGTTACCATAATCTTTTCTAGGTTTTCTACTGTTAAGCCATGGCGCTTGTCTGTCAGAATCATTTTATATGCCGGAGCATATTTATACTTAAAAATAAAGGCGGCAGATACACCATTAATTATGTAGGACCAATTGACACTGTTAAATGTTTCGTTGACCTTTTTAATTGTTTTGAAATCTAAGCTCTTTTTTAAAACTTGTTCCAGCTTAGTGCACAACTCTTTCAGTAATTCCATTGCGTTCTAAAGTGAATTAGATAAGTTTTCAAGCTTCTGAATTATTTTTGGCAAGGCTTCAATGTAATTTTTGATGAATAACGGACCCGATTGAAATAAGTTCAGCACCACTGTCACAATTTGAATATGTCCCACTATCAACTAGTTCGCTAAACACTAAGCTTGCAAGCCTGCAAGGCAAAGAGGAGAGAGAGGCGAGAATTGAACCTTCCTGAAATAAATATCTTAATAAAGTTTGTTAATTCCATTTAAATTGCCAGTTGAAGTTACACATGTATATAAATAAAACCTTGAAATGGATTTTATCTGGTCTTGGAAAGTAAGCAAGACCCTCTCAAACTATGTTTTCCCTACCATCCTATCCTAAGGCGTCAGATGCTCCATTTGGTTATGATTGGCTCCGGTAGTTCAATATTTAAAATTTTCTTATATGTATAAGTTAAGTTAAGTTATAAGTTATATTGTCCACAACAGTGCGGCGACTTCAAAAATATTTATTTAAATATTTGTTTTGGAAGCCTGCTTTGACAATATGTCGTTTAAATTCTAAATATGCAAAATATGTGAAATATGCAAAAATTAAATCCAATCTTATTATTTTTTATGAATTTCAGTGCAATCAGAACTAATTTCTCTCCACCAGTTTAAGATATGATTTTGCATAAAATCCGGGGTCTATTAGACTGAACATAATTATATAGGAATTTTTTTTATACCCTTGGAGAGAGGTATATTGAAATTATTCATTTTGGTAACGCACAGAAGGAAGCATCTCCGACCACATAAAGTATATATATTCTTGATCAGAGTGACGAGCTGAGTTGATATAGCCATGTCCGTCCGTCCGTCTGTCCGTCAGTTTCTATGCTATCTCCTCCGTCAGTTTTAAAGCTATCGTAACCAAACTTTGCACAAAGTCATTTTGGTACAAATAACTGCACATTTGTCGAAACCGGCTGGATCGGACGACTATACCATATAGCTGCATAGGAACGATCGGTTGAAAAAGTAGTTCTGTGAAAACCTTTTTTGTTTTCAATGCTATCGCTCCCAACTCTTGTATTTATGAGTTCTTTATGCTTTCACATAATTTCAGCAAGTTTTATGCCAATCGGGCAACTATATGGTATTTACCATACAAAGATAGATCTGAAAAAAGGTATAAAAAACTTTTTGTTTTCAATGCTATCGCTCCCAAACTCGTTACTGATCAATATGATATGCTAACACATAATTCTGTTAAGTCTGATCCAAAATCGGATGACTATAGCATATAGCTGCCATACGAATGATCGGTCGAAAAGATTTTTTGTGAAAACGAGAAAGGCAAAGCTAACTTCGTCTGTACCGAAGTTTTGATACATTAAATATTTTTTCCAACGTTAGCGACTTCGACCAAACTTCGCAGATCAGCTTAAAAACATCACATTTTACCCATGACCGTGTTTGAGAGCAGTAATATTGAGAATAAAACAGTTTTTCTTACTAAAATCCATTTTCCGAACGAACATTTTGTATGGCGGCTACAAAAGTAGTCATCCGATCCAGTCGGTTTTGACATATTGGCAGCGTGCAGTAAAAAGAAGACTCTGTGCAAAGTTTCAGCTCGATAGCTCCAAAACTGAGGGACTAGTTTGCGTAGAAATAGACAGACGGACAGACGGACGGACAAAGCTTAATTGACTTAGCTCGTCATGCTGATCAAGAATATATATACTTTATGTGGTCGGAGATGATTCCTTCTATGCGTTGCAAACTTCTGGGCAGCCAACCTTTGCTTTTCAAGTGTATAAAAACTTTTGTTTTCAATGGTAGCGTTTCAGTTATAAATATTACCTGTCTCAACACAATTTTGGAGAGTTTGATGAAAATCGATAAAAACTTAACTAAATATCATTATCGACGATAATCCTAAAAAAATTATATTATTATATAAAATTAATTTTATTTTTTTGACCTGGAGAGTAATATATTTTATTTGAATGTAGCATTTTTAGTATTTATTTTTTTTTTTGGCGGCGGAAGGAACATTATTTAGGGTATTTGACAAAAGTTCCAATTCTACAAAAAATTTCCTGTTCATTCGCAAAGATTTCATGAAATATTCATGGTAATCAGCACTCTGTATAACCCAAGGATGGAATTAAATGTGAACGCTGATGTCCATTTTGTATAAAAATATGTTCCCTATTTATTCCTCAGGATTCCGATGCTGATGCTTAAAAAAGCGTGGCTGAGAGCAGCAGGTGTGGAGTAGGCCTTCTTGAAAAAAAAAAATAAGACCGTTAGCGAGAGCCCTACTTCAATATACCGTACAATTACAACGAGAGCGTAAGTTAAAGTCGGCTCTAACCGACTTCGATAAACCCGTTACTCATGAAAAAACATGTTTAACAGTGCTCCTGCGTTCCTTAGGGTGACCATCCGAAAAGTATGCAACATTTTTTAGGGTGGGAGGGGTGGTAGCGGGGGGGCTTGGTTTCACTTTTTTGCTCATAACTTGAGAACCGTTCATCCGATCTTTATCATTTCTTCGGCAAATCGATTCATTTTGCTAATTACTAACTATCTCTAGAAAGTACGAATCGTCTATTTTCAAAACTGTGGGAGATGTAACGTTTTTTCCAAATTGCAGGGGCGGGAGGGGGCGTGGCCAAAATTTGAAACAAACTTGATCTGCGTGCAGATAAAAGAAGCATTTGTCCCATACAGGTCAAACCTCTATCTCTTACCATCTCTGAGATCGACGCGTTCATACAGACAGACGGACGGACGGACGGACGGACAGACGGACATGCCTAAATCGACTCGGCTGTTGATGCTGATCAAGAATATATATACTTTATAGGGTCGGAAATGTTTCCTTCTCCCTGTTACATACATTTGCACAACTTCATGATCCCCTTTTACCCATTTTTAATGGGTACAGGGTATAAAAACGCGCGTTCAACTTTACCTTTAATGGGTGGTGTGGAAAAAAGTTTAATTACCCGAGTTCTTTTCGCTATTGGGGTGAGTTGTGCACAAATTTGTAGAAATTAGCGCCCGCGAAATTTTTCCGCGATATTTCATATTCAAAATACTAATTTATAGGAGGTGGATGTAAACGCGCCTTCAACTTTACATCTAATGCAGGGTTCCCCAAGAAGAGAGCGCTAAAATGTGACTGTGTCTCTTTCTAAAACACAGTGAAGCATGACTTCGGCAAGCACTCGGTGTGCCCCAGGGGCTATAGCTGGGGAACTCTGCTCTAATGGGTGGTGTGAAAAAAGCTCAGAGCCTCATCCACGTCAACTGAATGGGCCAAATACTTCAGATATTGGTCTGCTTTTTAAACTTAAAAATGTCATTGCAGTTAAATTCTAGGTGTGAGTTGTTGACAAATTTAATATTTTTTATTATTTATTTGACATTTGAAGAAAAGCACATGCATAATTTCGGTGCAAAAAACAGCAAATTTCAAAATGCATTTTAAAAGAACCATGAGACCAATTTCTGCACGTAAATTCATTTTAACTCGTGGTCCATCGAGGAAAATTAATTTCGGATTTTTGGAGAGGAAGGACGTATAATAGACAATTACTGAAAAATGTAACATTTACCAACGTCTTTTTTTCCCTTTTTCGTTGTAATTTTTCGCAGAAGTAACCTCTGAGATGCCAATCGTTGTTGTTGAATTTAAAATCTTTTTTAAAAATATTTTATGCAAAGCAAAATTCAGGATATAGAGGATTTAATCAGCGTTTATTTGATTAGCGCATTTTGGGCCGAGCTGGATTCAGCAAAGATACCATCTATAAAAGATGTCTTGGCGGCTCTTCTGCAAATTTAAGGGACAGCCTAAACCGCACTGTCCTTCAAATTGAAGGTGTAGTAAAATCATTTATGATTACCATGAAACTAGGAAAGATATGAGTGCAGAAGCTTAAGAAGACTTAATGATCCATATGTGGCTCTAAGAAAAAATGTCGCTAAAAAGAGTTGTACTGCAACAGAGAAAGAAATTTTATGGACTATTTAGAAGGCATTTTTGATGTCGCTTCAAAAAATTCAATGAAATTGTGTTCTGATGCTGAGGGGCGTGAAACTAATTGAGGACTTACATTGGCGTAGTACAAATCGCAATCAGCGTTCGTCAATGCATGGAAGAGCACAGACAAGCTTATACAAATAGCAAATTAATACTTTTATAAATAAATATTCTTTAATTTAATTTTTTTTTTTTTTGCCGGCCATTTGCGTCGAATTTTTCGAGCCTTTGTTTGCTTTGGTTTGGTGTTCGGCTCATATGCATATCCATGATTAGTAAAGAACCTTGAAAGCATAGCTATTACATTTGCTCAACATTTCATTTAATTCTTAGACAACGGTCAAATTTTTGAAGCATTTCACGCCAACAAAGCCAGCGGAACATGGAATGTTCGGGTGAAAAATGCTTATGCCCAAGGTCCACTTCATTTTACGGTATGTGACACATGCCGATTCTACAGTTTTAAACGTTTGGGGCCATTTTAGAGGATCTAAAAGTGTTCAGATTGTAAAATCTTGTTCAAAAGAGTTGTTTGGTATTTCAAAGGCTTCATTTTTGTCAGGGATGCAAACCGGTTCTGAACCGAACCGGTTTTGAACCGAACCGAACCGCTTTTTGCGCTCTTGAACCGAACCGTAAACCGAACCGGTGTGTTTATAAAAATGCTGAACCGAACCAAAAACCGAAAAATAAAATGGTTCGGTTCGGTTCATTTCAACTAGACATTGAGTTACCAATTGATTAACCATACTGAGCCAAATCGCAGCGCATTATTTGGTAGAAAGCAAGTGCGTGCCCAACTGATCACGAAAAATATGGTAAAGATATTTTTCGGACCAATCAAACTCTGTAAAATAAAAACTATAACATACTCACTACCCCCAAAGTTTGTATATATCTTATCATTTTCATTAAAAAGCCACAAAAAGCGGACAGTGCTACCCATCATAATTGTTTGTATTCTTTATAACTCGTCCGATCGATCCGTATCATCCAATCTTAACCACTCCTTTGTCAAAAGGATAAATAATCTTAATTACTAAATATCTTTAGAAGAGACGAACCATCTATCTACAAAACTGTAGGAGATATGAAATTCCTTCTCCGATACATACTTTTGCACAAAATTACAGAATATTCAGAGTATAAATACGTGGAAAAGCAAGAGTTCTAGATTTTGTCTAGATTTTGTTACCTCTACCAGGAATCAAACCTGCTGTAAGAAGAAGGAAAAAAGCTAGCTCAATCTCTTAATGTTAATATACAAGAAGATCTAAATCGTTAATGAAAACATAACGGATAATTCTTTGAACCCGATAAGTAAAGACGAGTTGGAAATATAAGGAATAAATTCCATCATAAAGTAAAATATCGTTTGTTAATTGCATTGAAGCGTTTGATGGCGAAAAGCGTTTACCTAAAGATAAATATTGGAATATTTATCAGGAAAATCAGCTTAAGCCATTCCAGCCACACAAGTGTCAGTAGAACGAGCATTTTCCACACTGAAACATGATTTATCAGACTTAAGAGGCAATAGCGATGAAACTTTACTATAAGATATATTATTACTAAATCTTAACTAAAATTCCATCATATTGAACTAAATTTTAGTTCTTTAAACTCTATATATCTCCTGTTGTTTTTAAATGCAATCAATCGATTGGAAATATTTTCATTAAATAACATAGTCTTAAAGATATCATTATGTAATCAAAGCAAATTTTGAGTTTAATAAAAATGAAATGTTTATTATATAATAACTAAAAACCTGACTAAACAACCTAAGCCTAACCTAAATAATCTGACTAAAGGCCGATTTCTGTTTTCTCAGATAGCTGCCATGTGTCAGATAACACTGTTATTTGTTAGTTTATGTGACAGACAGCTCTATGTAGAAGATGTGAAATCGGCCTTAAATGTATCAAAAATACATTTTTTTAGTATGTTAAATGAATACAGCGTAAACCCAACCGAACCAAAACCGCGGTTCAGTAAGCCCCACCCTAATAATGTATTGAACCGAACCGGCGGTTCAAAAACTGTGCGAACCACTGAACCGAACCAGATCGTTCAGCCATGCGCTTTGGGTTTGCGATTTAGTGCTAGCAGGATTTACAAATGTTATTAATAACTAATACTAAAAAACTAAAAACAAAATTTCCTTTTTAAAATAATCCCTTATGATTCTGTTTCTATATGCTAAGGCTTTAATTACATAACTCTGTAGCTTTGACCAGTCTGCGCCGTTGAGGATATTTACTATTTCGTGGAAAGGGTACATTGTCCGAAAACTGATAGCCGGAGCTCCCGCAGAATAGGGCAACCTCAATGAAGTGGATGACATTTTCTTGCTTCCTCCAGTTGCACAGAGGGGCAGTTTGTGTCATTCCTCGTGACATTTGGAATAAAATTCAAGTTTAATATTTCACCTCTGGCCATGAAATACTTCTTATTCCTTCAATGGGAAACTCGTCGGAGAAATAGTTATTCTCTCCCAGGTCGTAGTGCAGTTGCCTATAGATCAAACGCTCCTGAGCTTCTCGGGATTCTTCAACAAATTTCATCCTATATGCTGCATCCATTTTAACCGTAATATTCCTAGCCCAAGTCCCACTCTCTAAAACATTGTAGTCGCTCTTTTAAAAGGTGCTCTGCCAAAATCCTAGGTACCCTTTTTTTCCTCCATGGATAAAGCTTTTTGCATGTAGTTAAAAATGCAGGTTAACTGTATATAAATGAAGGAGCGATAACCCGGTCTCCAGATATAGCATCCTGTTCGGTGTGTATTGAGGTAGACGAAAAATTTTCTTAAGAAAGTACCTTTGAAGACTTTCCACTTCCTCGTATCGTCGTATCCCCCATACTTGTGCACCATAACACATTATTGCCCGCACTGCGGCATTAAACAGCTTGTACTTAGTGCTGGTAGGAACCTTTTTTTGCCAAGTATCGTTCTCCAAGTACTGTTTATCGCTACTTTAGCATCTTTTAGTTTTTCTCCGAGGTGAAAGTTGAATTCGGCATTGTGATAGATCCAGACTCCTAGGTATTTATATGATTTCACCACCTCCAAATCAATGTCTCCCATTTGCCATTTTTCCGCAGACGCAAGCCTTCTCCAATATTTCTTAAAAATAAGCATCTTTGATTTTTCGCAGTTGACTGTAAGGCCCCACTCCTTGCAGTACTCATCCAAAGCGTTGATATTGTCTTGCATATCTTTGGGAGTTTCGGCGAAGACCACTATATCATCTGCATATAACAAGGCTTTTATTTCAGGCCGTTTATTTCGAGTCCTTTCGGAAGGTAATCCACTATATCGTTTAGAAATATTGAAAATAGAACAGGGCTTAGCAAGCATCCTTGCTTGACTCCAGACTCAGTAGGGAAACCATTCGGATAGCTTTGCTCCATCCCATACTGCTGCTTCATTGCTTTCATACAGACTTTGCAAGGTTTGAATAAATTTGGAGGATATGCCGATATTGCTCAGTTTATACATTAGAGTTCTTCTATCAATCGAATCAAAGGCTGCCTTAAAATCCACGAAAAAGGCATAGAGTTTTTGTCGTTGTCTAAATAGGTTCGCGCAATGGTATTCAGACAGAAGATATTATCTACTGTGGAGTATCCTTTTCGAAACCCCGACTGAAACTCAGTTAACACATCGACAGTATTAAGCCATTTACTTAGACGTTCAAGGAGAACTGAAGAGAAGACTTTAGCTAACGCGTTCTGAAAAGTAATTCCCCTGTAATTGCTTGTTACTTGTGGATCACCTTTCTTGAAAATTGGGAATATTATGGCCTTCTGAAAACTGTTGGGGGCTTTTCCGGTTTGCAATATATCGTTGTAAGCTTTGGCCAATTTTTCCAAAAAACGCTGGTGACGCAAATTTTATGAACTCAGCCGGTATGCGATCCGAGCCAGGAGCTTTGTTGTCTTTTAGTTTCGCGACAATGCCAGAAACTTCATGGCGCGTATTGTTCCATCTAGTGTTTCATTTGCAAGGTACGGTAGTGCATACTCCAAGGGTTGCTTCGAGCTAAATTTAAGAAGACTACCAAAATAGCTTGCCAACTGCGCGGCGTTCACTTTTATGCCTTTTAAAAAAGAGATTCCATTTAGTCTTCTAATGGTGCTCCAGTACGATTTGCTGTCACGAATATCTTCTAGAGATGCGGCTAGCTTTTCGTAAAACTGATTTTTGGCTTCTTGACAAATGTATTTGTATGAGTTGTTTGCTTGCTGATACCGAATCATTGATTCTTCCGAGTTTTCACTTTTGGCGATTCTAAGCAGTTTAAACGATTTGTCTCGCGCTAATTGACATTTTCTGTTGTACCACTCCTGTTTGAACGATGTTCCAACACTTCTACTCTGGGTTATCGCTGAGTTTGTGATACAGTTTGTGAGACCACTTATTTCTTCAAAATTGGAGTTCGCTAGGTTGCATGGTAGAGAGACGATGATGCTGTCTAAATTTCTTCTGTACGTATCCGCATGTTTATATGACCATCTTAGCTTTGGAAGTAGAAAGAGTTGTTCAGTGCAAGTTGGTTGGTCGATGCAGAGAGACGCTTCAAGGGGCATATGATCCGAGAAAATCATTTCGTTTATTTTAAGATCTTCTAGCATCTCTAACCACGAGCCTCTCACCAAGCAATAGTCTATCGTGGATCGAGCAGTACCTCTTATAAAAGTGTGAGCTCCTATTGCATCGCTAGTAGATCTTCCATTTGCCAAAGTGAAGCCATAATATTCTACCAAGTCAATAAACTTGCGGCCATTAGAGTCTAGGACTTTATCTCTCGTTTCCCTTCTTTCCGATAAATTGTTTGGCACCAACTGAGGGTTAAATCCACATATTTGCGCTTCACCGATCCTCGCATTACAGTCACCAATAATCATCAGGTTATCCTTGCATTCCGAATTAATTAGAACGTCACACAATTTGGATATATCTACATCCCATTTATTGCAGTTAATGTAAACGGGTAGAACATAGTAGTCCGTTGAGCGTGCGCTGATCTTAAAGAGCGTGATTTCTTCAATTTCAATAAATCGGACAGTATTATTTTCCACCAAATTCTTGTCTATTCCATAGAGCATACCACCACTTGCCCTCCCTTTTGTGTGATTTCTACTTGCGGCTCTCCATTTGAGTACGTGGTTCTTAAGTTTTGACTCCACGTGGGCTGACTCGCTCTCCAGAAAAGTTTCTGACAATGCAAACATCAACAACATATTTTAAGGTTACTATGCTTTGTACCTTTCTCAATTTATAAAAAAAAACGAGAAAGGCAAAGCTAACTTCGTCTGTACCGAAGTTTTGATACACTTGAAATAGCTTGTCTCAACGGTTAGAGACTTCGACCAAACTTCGCAGATCAGCTTAAAAACATTACATATTACCCATGACCGTGTTTGAGAGCAGTATATTGAGAACAAAACAGTTTTTCTTACTAAAAACCATTTTCCGAACGAACATTTGTATGGCAGCTGCAAGAAGTAGTCATCCGATCTGGTCGGTTCCGACATATTAGCAGCGTGCAGTAAAAAGAAGACTCTGTGCAAAGTTTCAGCTCGATAGCTCCAAAACTGAGGGACTAGTTCGCGTAGAAACATACAGACGGACAGACGGACGGACAGACGGACGGACGGACAGACGGACGGACAAAGCTTAATCGACTCAGCTCGTCATGCTGATCAAGAATATATATACTTTATGTGGTCGGAGATGATTCCTTCTATGCGTTGCAAACTTCTGGGCAAAATTATAATACACTTTTCAAGTGTATAACAACACATTCATGAAACTCGCAAGATTAGTGAAGTGTATGCTTAATATATAAATAGTTATCTTAATTTCTTTGATAAAAAACATTTTGACACACAAATCAGTAAAAAAATATTTTGCAACGTTATTATACAGTTTTTGGAAAAGTCCAGTTTTGGTTTTCTAAAACTTTATGGCAAGTACTATACTGTGTAGAATTTATAAGAATTGATAATTTTTGTCAGAAAATATCAAGAAATGACTTAAAATTCTTGTAGACATAATAGTTATAACTAAAATAACGTAAACTGAAATAAAATTCATTTGGCAAGCGAACATAATTTTAAAAACATACTACTTGTAATAAAACTTAGCGTTTCAGCCAAATTTTTGCGGAATACTTCTGAATTAATAATTATTTAACGAAAATTATATTGTTTCCCAAAAAGTGTTATTTTAAGGTTACTATGCTTTGTACCTTTCTCAATTTATAAAAACAAAACAACACTTTCATGAAACTCGCAATATTAGTGAAGTGTATGCTTAATATATAAATAGTTATCTTAATTTCTTTGATAAAAAACATTTTGACACACAAATCAGTAAAAAAATATTTTGAAACATTATTATACAGTTTTTGGAAAAGTCCAGTTTTGGTTTTCTAAAACTTTATGGCAAGTACTATACTGTGTAGAATTTATAAGAATTTATCATTTTTGTCAGAAAATATCACGAAATGACATAAAATTCTATTAGACATAATAGTTATAACTAAAATAACGTAAACTGAAATAAAATTCATTTGGCAAGCGAACATAATTTTAAAACTTACTACTTGTAATAAAACTTAGCGTTTCAGCCAAATTTTTGCGGAATACTTCTGAATTAATAATTGTTTAACGAATATTATATTGTTTCCCAAAAAGTAATTTTAAGGTTACTATGCTTTGTACCTTTCTCAATTTATAAAAAACAAAACAACACTTTAATGAAACTCCCAAGATTAGTGAAGCGTTTGCTTAATATATAAATAGTTCTTTTAATTTCATTAATAAAAATCATTTTGACATAAAAATCAGTAAAAAATTATTTTGAAACGTTATTATACATTTTTTGGAAAAGTCGAGTTTTGGTTTTCTAATACTTTATGAGAAATACTAATTTGTGTCGAATTTATACAAATTTATCATTTTTGTCAGAAAATATCAAGAAATGACATAAAATTCTCGTAGACATAATAGTTATAACTAAAATAACGTAAACTGAAATAAAATTCATTTGGCAAGCGAACATAATTTTACAAACAACTACTTGTAATAAAACTTAGCGTTTCACAATTTTTTGCGTAATACTTCTGAATTAATAATTATTTAACGAAAATTATATTGTTTCCCAAAAAGTGTTATTTTAAGGTTATTTGCTTTTACCTTTCTCAATTTATAAAACAAAACAACACTTTCATGAAACTCGCAAGATTAGTGAAGTGTATGCTTAATATATAAATAGTTATCTTTCATTGATAAAAAAACATTTTGACACGTTATTATACAGTTTTTGGAAAAGTCGAGTTTTGGTTTTCTAATACTTTATGAGAAATACTAATTTGTGTCGAATTTATACGAATTTATCATTTTTGTCAGAAAATATCAAGAAATGACATAAAATTCGCTTAGACATAATAGTTATAAATAAAATAACGTAAACTGAAATAAAATTCATTTGGCAAGCGAACATAATTTAAAAACATACTACTTGTAATAAAACTTAGCGTTTCAGCCAAATTTTTGCGAATACTTCTGAACTAATAATTATTTAACGAAATATATTGTTTCCCAAAAGCGATATTTTAAGGTTACTATGCTTTGTACCTTTCCCAATTTATAAAAACAAAACAGCACTTTTTTTATTTTGGAAGATAGTAGCAATCAATAATTTTCTCTTCCTTTTTAAAATTCCAATGTATTTTCGTCGTCGACGAGTATTTCTGTGACCACGAATGTAATCACCAGAAAAGATTCTTTCCCTTATTTCTAAATATTTTCTTAATTTCTCGTGATAAGGCTTAAATCGAATACTATTGTCTAGTGGAGTATCTTCTGAGTGCTCTGATACAGATAAAGTATCTGCCGAATCTAAAGACGAATCTATTTTGGAGGCATCCTGTTGTTGTGGGCTGCCCCCTTCTTTCGGTTTTCCGAATTCCGTTGGCATGTTTGGCATTGAGGCTTGTACACATTTGGTGTACCACAACCATAGCAAAACACTCGCCTCTCTGCGAGACAGTCATCCCACCTGTGACCTTGAACATCGCAGTTCCAGCAAACAAATTTAGAAGAGCCCTTTGCTTCAATCGCCGCAACCTCTTCAACGACTTCGTCTTCAGAGCATTGTTCGCTTTCTGGTTCTTCTAACGCACACACTCTATAGCCGTTTGAATCTTTGACCTTTTGAATGGGAGCTGGTTTTATTCGACCTACTTCTCTTAAGAAGTTTTCACGCTTCTGTACTAGCCTACGCAAATGAGCAATAGAATAAATTTCCTCGAAAAGCAACCTATCTTTGAATTCGGTCAGCAAATTATTTTGCACAATTTCTACCAACTCGTCCTCTTCTATGCGAGTAGGCAACCTATCCATTAGTAGACAAATGCTTTCATAAAAGGATTCAAAACTTTCACCAGGCTTTTGTTTGCGAGCACGAATTTGTTCCCGAATTTCATTGGTCGAGCGGCTATCTTTATATTGCGCTCGTATAGCTGCACAAAATATTACCCAAGTTCGCTTTTTAACCTGCTTGTGAAAACGCCAGTACCAGTTTCTGGCCTTTCCTATCAAAAGCAAATGAATATTTCGACTTAAAGCTTCAAAATCGTTAGCAAGATTTTCTTGCGTTAATATTTCAACCCGATATAGAAATTCCTCAACAGACAATCCTTGTGAGGTTCCATCGAAATGAACACCCCATTTTTGTATCACATCCGCCACTTTATGCTGTCCAAATGGATAATGACCTTGAGACGAGATTGAATGATTACTCCCAGGTGACTGCATTTCCTCAGCCGGTACTGGAGGATCTGAGTGAGATGGAATGTGCATATTAGACAACACTCGGGTCACTGTTTGCTCAATCATCATTTGCATACTTTGCAAATCTATTGCATTGGAGCGTGGTTGATTTCGGTTTTGTGCTGGTCTACCTCTTCGTCTATTAGCAGCTGGTTTCTTAGCGCGAACTTCTGCATGATTCGTACTATGACTCACATCACCGGTAGCCAGATTAACGCTGCTATCTTCGAGAGATTGTACACCGGCCCCATCTGGTTCGGCTGGCGGTACTAATTCTTTCGTCGCTTTCGTCAAACCTCGAGTATGGGGTCGACGAGGGTATGGCAATGATTTTTTTGCTTTTGGAGAACAGTTTCCTATCACCATCTTGAGATCGGATATCTGTAGTTCGACAAAGCAGTTTGGACATTCTGGTTTGGTGTTCAATCGACCTTCAATACATGGTCGGTGAAAAACATGCTGACAAGGAGTCACACAACAGGTTTGTGTATTTGTCATTGGCTCTTCACAAATTGTGCACCTGTTTGTATCAGCTAATGCTGATGCCTGATTTTCTGAAAAACTGTGTTGTAACGGCATATTCATAAACAAAATTTTCCTGATTGTCATATACGGGGGTCTAAAACAAAAATGATATAATTAAACGTCGAACAACAAAACCATTAACTTGGGGAAATGTTTTGGGCTATTGCTTCTACACGTAGTTTCTAGTTTGAATAAATCAAACAATCAATAATACAGCCCATATTCGGCGGTCAAGTATACGCTATCCGTACTACTCGAATATCCAGCACGATTATAAACTGAATACCGATGTAGATACTCTTACTTTCCACTACCAGGTCTAGCATTCAAATTATCATCCAAATAAAACAACTAATTTCAGCAAAAATGTTATAACAAATACTTCGGTCGATCATATTCACATGCGCAAATACTCGAGTTCCAGAAGCTTATTATGAGTATTTACTAATAAAAACTGTTCCTCTAAACAACAATAAAAATCTAAACGAAAACTAAAACGAGCTTAATAACTGTAATGTTTTTTTTGTTATTTTTTTTTTTTTTTAATTTACAAAAAAAAAAATAAATTTTTTTTTCTTGCTTCACTAAGGCTTACGGTGTTAGCAGTAAATTGATTTTAGAAAACTATTTCCTTTGCTTGGACACTTGGTCGACCTAATTTGGCACGAGCAATAATTATCGAGATCCAAAGCAGCTAAGCGCGTGAAAAACTTTCTCTTTACAAAAACAAAACAGTGTCTGGGGCTTATACGTCTGAATTCAAGTCAGCCGCGCAAAAACACGACGATCTTTAAATCTGACTATACTTTCCCCCCCTTTTTTTGCCCCAAAAAAAAGTTGTATGGTTGTTTTATACGGCAAAACAAAATACCTCGCTGCGCACCAAGAACAATATGTAGTTGAGTGCCACGAAATGTATAGTAGCCTAGGCCAGGAGTTTTGTTCGTCTCTGGCACGCAGAAGTGCAGACAGCCTAGCGGGACCCATTGATTAACTAGCTCTTTCCGGGAATGTGGGGGGGTTGTTTGCTGCTGCCTCATCTGCACACTACACGATCTTTATTATAGAGTCCCTAAAAGCCCTAATTCGTATCGGCTTAAACCGGTCAATACAAAAAGGCCAAACGACTCGAACTTGTA
Organism: Lordiphosa stackelbergi; assembly: GCA_018904235.1. NCBI lineage: Eukaryota > Metazoa > Arthropoda > Insecta > Diptera > Drosophilidae > Lordiphosa > Lordiphosa stackelbergi. The sequence goes on from JAEIFU010000019.1 coordinate 207,275, forward strand.
CGGAATACTCCCACAAGTACGATCGAAAACAAAAATCAAAAAAATAGGAGAAAAGGGAAAACGAGGGAAAAAGGAAAGGGAAAACAAGTTAAATGGCTATCTTCGTTCGACAAGCGGTGTGGTCTAAGGTGACAAACGACCTACACCTTCTGTACCCAACCCGACCTATGATCTGCAAATGGATAATCGTTGGCAGATCCCCAAATGTACAAGCTATATCATTTTTAAATCTTAGACCCCATGACTCAGGAAATGAAAATTTTTACACAAACATCTTCATAATCAAATTCACAATTATATTTTTCATTCTAAAAGTTTTTATATACAGATACATCAATAGCTTAAATTCCTATATTTTATTCCTACCATTTTTATCCTTTAAAATCAAAAACTAAATTTAAGTTTTCATTTTTCTCCACTAATTATACTTAAAGCGATTTTTACTGGATATTTTCAAATTGGTTTCTCTTAATAATTTTCGTGAGTCACCCTACTAAAATTTATACTACTAATAGTTTTATTTCCTAGCTTTAGCATTTTTTCAAATTTATTTACTCCAGGTGTGAAAGATTAGGTTTAATATTCGCGATTCAAATTCCTCTTATCTAAATGCAATTGTAATTTAAATTACTTTAACTGAAAATCATACTTAATGTCGTTTAATGTTGGTTATTTTTACCTTATTACTGCTATATTATTGCTTTGTATTATTGCTTTCTTATTATTGCCTTCAATTATTGCTTTCAATTCACCGCTGAAAAAAGATAATATGCTGGGATAGATACGTAAAATATATATAAGGGTATATGTGTGGATGATCCATGCATGGTAACAAAAATAAGATTAAATTTCATTCTAAATTCTTGAAGAGAATTTTTTCTAGAGAGCAGTCTGAATTTTACGTTAAATGTATGTGTAGTTACAGCCAATGATTAAGAGTATTCTTTAATGTTTACGACGATCGACTTTAAGCTTTATATTGAACCATAGTTCTCTTTTAATTTGGCAATGTCAAGCGAAAGTTTTGACTTTAGATAAGCAAAAGAACAATAGATAATTGATAGCTAATTATTTGCATGTAAATGATAACAAAAGCTCGAATGTATGCAAGCAACGATTGGATGTGAAGAAGAAACAACAAAAGCTTTTAGTTACATGGCCAAAGTTCGCGTACGATATTCACTAAAACCAATTAAGAGATAAGATCGTAAAAATCTTAAGCCAAGCTTAGCTTACGCAGGGTGTTATTTGCTTTTTTATTTTTCAAGAAGGAAAACTTCAGATTTTTACGACATCATTCTCTTAGAATACTCTCTTCGCACTTGTGAAATAATGGAACACTGTGACGAACAGGGTATTCGTGTATACATCACTCACCATATTTATCGACGATGGAGGCCTCCTCGTAAACTCATTTTTGGTTTTTGTAGATTTGAACTTGTATAAGGATGATTGGTTTTACGATATTGGTTTTTGTTGTTTTCGTTTGTTGTTTTGTTTTTCAGAGATGACTTTTAGCACTGCTTGTACCTTTTTGACTTTGTTTGACTTTTGTTTTTGCCACTGCACCTCACACACACATACTCAAGTTTTTGTTTGGATTTTTAGATCTTTACCTTGATCAAAATTATATGATCAGCACTCACGATGAATTGAAAGCAACAATTTACACTTAAAAAAATTATATGTATAAAAAAAAGACTTCCAGATTTGAATAATTTTGGATTTTTAAATGATTTTACGACTTTTTCGCTTCATACTAAATTTCTCTGCTTTCTCTGATCAATCGCACATGAATTTTAGATCAATTGAACCCGCTCACGATTTGGGGGGAATAATTTTCGATTCGCTTTCACTGGCACACACTTATTGATGGCTTATTTTGACTGACAGCGGAGGGTGAAACAATTTGGATGAGCAGGAAATTTCCTGGCTCTGACGCAGGTTTGTCGGCGGTGTTAAGACTGCTTTTGACGTAATCCAGACCCTTCAGGCTTACGGCGAGACTCTGTTGACTGAGACGAGATGAGACTTCTGTGGCGGATGAGACTTCTCTGGCGGCTGAGACTTCTCTGGCGGCCAGAAGGATTCTCTGCCCCTGAGTCAAATCTGCCTGCTCTCAACCGTCCTGGCTTGGTTGTTCAATTGCAACGTAATTATGTGGGTGTCTAACCCATCCAAGAAAATGCTAATGGGAAAAGTACAGGCACGGGGCCAAACCCGAATTAGAATTTGATGGAGCTAAATTTTGGGACGAGCTTGTCCAAAAATACTAACCTGGTCTTTAATAGACTAGTTTGCTTATTTGATTGCCCTTAATAGGGTTCAAGAACCAATTAAGATGGTTGGGAAAATCTTGGATTTTATTTTTCCAAAATGTGTAGAGCTCACACGTCTGTTCTGTCTGATCGCTTGCAATGGAAAGAAGGAAGCTAGCTGCAAGAAGAAGACCGGAAGCTGCGCTTCGCTGCAGTTGGTCGCATGCAACCCTACCGATATCGATAGATTTAGCTATCCCAGGGGTGTCTTTCGATAATGGTGCCCTATTTGGCGCGATTTCGATAACTTTTAAATATGTTCTAAAAAACCATGGTGAACTAAAGAGTAATTGTTACCCTTTGTGTCAAACATTTTGCGCATTATAGATTCTGATTTATTTGTTGGCGTTTCCAATGGTCTTTGCGACCATTACATAATTATTTAACGAAAATTATATTGTTTCCCAAAAAATGTTATTTTAAGGTTACTATGCTTTGTACCTTTCTCAATTTATAAAAACAAAACAATACTTTCATGAAACTCGCAAGATTAGTGAAGTGTATGCTTAATATATAAATAGTTATCTTAATTTCATTGATAAAAACATTTTGACACAAAAATCAGTAAAAAAATTATTTTGAAACGTTATTTTACATTTTTGGAAAAGTCCAGTTTTGGTTTTCTAAAACTTTATGGCAAGTACTATCTATATATATAAAAGAGTTCAACCTGACTGACTGACTGACTGACTGACTGACTGACTGACTGGTGACCGTCGCACAGTCCAAACCATAAAAGATAGAAACATGAGATTTTCACAGTAGTTCTATCTAATGCTGAAAGTGAGTACTAAGAACGGATTTTGGAAAATTCTGTCGGGAAATGTGGAAAATTCGCGGAAAACTGTTGTATGAAACTTTTTTGGTTTTTACGCGATCAAGTTCAAACTTATTTTCAAAGATCTATATGAAAATTCAACAACAACTGCATACCATTCTTTCGGAAAATTAACCCCCCTGGGTGAAAAGTGGGTGGTCAAGGTTGTATGGGCGAAACTTTAATTGCCAGCGATTAGCTCCAAACTCATTTTCAAAATTACACATACTAAGACATAAAAAAGAGACTTTCAAATTTTAAAAAATCTATCCCCAAAGTCGGAAAATTCACGGAAAACTGTTGTATGAAACTTTTATTTTATTATCCGATCAGATTCAAACTCATTTTCAAAGATGTATATGAAAATTCAACAATAACTGTGTTCCAATTTTCCGGAAAATCCCTCCCGAAAAAGTCGGAAAAGCGCCGGAAAAGTTTGTATTGTAAACATTTGATTTTCATCAGATTGACTTGAAACTTGGTTCGCAAGCATAGTACGCAAAATATTCGACACGTGTTTTCCCGATTTCGGAAAATCCGCCCACGAGGAAAATGGGTGGAAAATTCTGCATGCAAACAACTATTTTTTATCCGATTGGCTTGAAATTCGGTTTGTTAGGATAGAATACGAAATAGTTTGAAATGTGATTTTCCGAAGTTGGAAAATTCGATCTGGCGGTCGGAAAATTGCCGGAAAATTCTGCATGAAAAAAACTATTTATCATCCGATTCGCTTGAAACTCGGTTTGAAAGGACAAAATACGAAATAATTAAAAATGTGATTTTTCAATGTCGGAAAATCCACCCCCAGGTGTGAAAATGCCCGGAAAATTCTACATGCAATAGAATTATTTTTCATCCGATTGACTTGAAACTCGATTTGTAAGGTAAAAAGGAAAATTCATTAGTGTAAACATTTTCCGATGTGGGAAATAACGCCGGGATGGTGGTGTAGGAGGGTGGGATGTGGAAGGGATTTAGATTTTGGGATGTGGGTGGGATGTGGAAGGGATGTGGGCGGGATGTGGGCGGGAAATGGGAGGGATATGTGGGTGGAAAATGGAGTGGGAGTTAAAGGAAAAACCGGTTTGGTGGAGTTTGGTTTTTTTGTTGTTGGGGGTGTTTTTGTGGGAGTGGTTTGTTTTGGATTTGTTTTTTTTGTGGGTGGGGGAGGGAATCGATTTTAGGTGGGAGTTTGTAGTTTTTTTGGGGGGTGGGGGGAGGGGGGTGGGTAGGGTTATGAAGTTTTTTGAGAGTGTTTTGGGTGATGGGAATTTGGAAATATTGTTTTGGAATTGGGGGAGTGGAGTAAAAGTAGTGGGAGGGAGGTAAAATCTATTAAAATTAATTTTATATTATTATATATATATTTTTTTTTATTTTTTTATAATTTTTTTAAAGAATTTATAAGAATTTATCATTTTTGTCAGAAAATATCAAGGAAATGACATAAAATTCGCTTAGACATGATAGTTATAACTAAAATAACGTAAACTGAAATAAAATTCATTTGGCAAGCGAACATAATTTTAAAAACATACTACTTGTAATAAAACTTAGCGTTTCAGCCAAATTTTTGCGTAATACTTCTGAATTAATAATTATTTAACGAAAATTATATTGTTTCCCAAAAAGTGATATTTTAAGGTTACTATGCTTTGTACCTTTCTCAATTTATAAAAACAAAACAACACTTTCATGAAACTCGCAAGATTAGTGAAGTGTATGCTTAATATATAAATAGTTATCTTAATTTCATTGATAAAAAACATTTTGACACAAAAATCAGTAAAAAAAAATTATTTTGAAACGTTATTATACAGTTTTTGAAAAAGTATTTTGGTTTTCTAATACTTTATGAGAAATACTAATACTGTGTAGAATTTATAAGAATTTATCATTTTTGTCAGAAATGACATAAAATTCGCTTAGACATGATAGTTATAACTAAAATAACGTAAACTGAAATAAAATTCATTTGGCAAGCGAACATAATTTTAAAACTTACTCTAATAAAACTTAGCGTTTCAGCCAAATTTTTGCGAATACTTCTAATTATATTATTTACCCAATTATGAAACCAATTATGAAGTTTAATCCTTAAATATAAATAGTTATTTTATTTCATTAATAAAAACATTTTGACACAAAAATCAGTAAAAAAATTATTTTGAAAAACAGTTTTTGATACAGTTTTGGTTTCTAAACTTTATGGCATACTATACTGTGTAGAATTTATAAGAATTTATCATTTTTGTCAGAAAATATCAAGAAATGACATAAAATTCTTTTAGACATAATAGTTATAACTAAAATAACGTAAACTGAAATAAAATTCATTTGGCAAGCGAACATAATTTTAAAAACATACTACTTGTAATAAAACTTAGCGTTTCAGCCAAATTTTTGCGGAAACCGATTAATATTATACGAATTATTGTTTCCCAAGTTTGTCTTGGCTTCAGCAAATTTTTGCGGAATACTTCTGAATTAATAATTATTTAACGAAAATTATATTGTTTCCCAAAAAGTGTTATTTTAAGGTTACTATGCTTTGTACCTTTCTCAATTTATAAAAACAAAACAACACTTTCATGAAACTCGCAAGATTAGTGAAGTGTATGCTTAATATATAAATAGTTATCTTAATTTCATTGATAAAAAACATTTTGACACAAAAATCAGTAAAAAAAATTATTTTGAAACGTTATTATACAGTTTTTGGAAAAGTCCAGTTTTGGTTTTCTAAAACTTTATGAGAAATACTAAACTGTGTAGAATTTATAAGAATTTATCATTTTTGTCAGAAAATATCAAGAAATGACATAAAATTCGCTTAGACATAATAGTTATAACTAAAATAACGTAAACTGAAATAAAATTCATTTGGCAAGCGAACATAATTTTAAAAACATACTACTTGTAATAAAACTTAGCGTTTCAGCCAAATTTTTGCGGAATACTTTTGAATTAATAATTATTTAACGAAAATTATATTGTTTCCCAAAAAGTGATATTTTAAGGTTACTATGCTTTGTACCTTTCTCAATTTATAAAAACAAAACAACACTTTCATGAAACTCGCAAGATTAGTGAAGTGTATGCTTAATATATAAATAGTTATCTTAATTTCATTGATAAAAATCATTTTGACATAAAAATCAGTAAAAAAATTATTTTGAAACGTTATTATACAGTTTTTGGAAAAGTCGAGTTTTGGTTTTCTAATACTTTATGAGAAATACTAATCTGTGTAGAATTTATACGAATTTTTCATTTTTGTCAGAAAATGTCAGGAAATGACATAAAATTCGCTTAGACATGATAGTTATAAATAAAATAACGTAAACTGAAATAAAATTCATTTGGCAAGCGAACATAATTTTAAAAACATACTACTTGTAATAAAACTTAGCGTTTCAGCCAAATTTTTGCGGAATACTTCTGAATTAATAATTATTTAACGAAAATTATATTGTTTCCCAAAAAGTGTTATTTTAAGGTTACTATGCTTTGTACCTTTCTCAATTTATAAAAACAAAACAACACTTTCATGAAACTCGCAAGATTAGTGAAGTGTATGCTTAATATATAAATAGTTATCTTAATTTCATTGATAAAAAACATTTTGACACAAAAATCAGTAAAAAAAATATTTTGAAACGTTATTATACAGTTTTTGGAAAAGTCGAGTTTTGGTTTTCTAATACTTTATGAGAAATACTAATCTGTGTAGAATTTATACGAATTTTTCATTTTTGTCAGAAAATGTCAGGAAATGACATAAAATTCGCTTAGACATGATAGTTATAAATAAAATAACGTAAACTGAAATAAAATTCATTTGGCAAGCGAACATAATTTTAAAAACATACTACTTGTAATAAAACTTAGCGTTTCAGCCAAATTTTTGCGGAATACTTCTGAATTAATAATTATTTAACGAAAATTATATTGTTTCCCAAAAAGTGTTATTTTAAGGTTACTATGCTTTGTACCTTTCTCAATTTATAAAAACAAAACAACACTTTCATGAAACTCGCAAGATTAGTGAAGTGTATGCTTAATATATAAATAGTTATCTTAATTTCATTGATAAAAAACATTTTGACACAAAAATCAGTAAAAAAATTATTTTGAAACGTTATTATACAGTTTTTGGAAAAGTCCAGTTTTGGTTTTCTAAAACTTTATGGCAAGTACTATACTGTGTAGAATTTATAAGAATTTATCATTTTTGTCAGAAAATATCAAGAAATGACATAAAATTCTATTAGACATAATAGTTATAACTAAAATAACGTAAACTGAAATAAAATTCATTTGGCAAGCGAACATAATTTTAACATAATTTTAAAAACATACTACTTGTAATAAAACTTAGCGTTTCAGCCAAATTTTTGCGGAATACTTCTGAATTAATAATTATTTAACGAAAATTATATTGTTTCCCAAAAAGTGTTATTTTAAGGTTACTATGCTTTGTACCTTTCTCAATTTATAAAAACAAAACAACACTTTCATGAAACTCGCAAGATTAGTGAAGTGTATGCTTAATATATAGATAGTTATCTTAATTTCATTGATAAAAAACATTTTGACACAAAAATCAGTAAAAAAATTATTTTGAAACATTATTATACAGTTTTTGGAAAAGTCCAGTTTTGGTTTCCTAAAACTTTATGGCAAGTACTATACTGTGTAGAATTTATAAGAATTTATCATTTTTGTCAGAAAATATCAAGAAATGACATAGATTTCTTTTAGACATAACAGTTATAACTAAAATAACGTAAACTGAAATAAAATTCATTTGGCAAGCGAACATAATTTTAAAAACATACTACTTGTAATAAAACTTAGCGTTTCAGCCAAATTTTTGCGTAATACTTCTGAATTAATAATTATTTAACGAAAATTATATTGTTTCCCAAAAAGTGATATTTTTAGGTTACTATGCTTTGTACCTTTCTCAATTTATAAAAACAAAACAACACTTTCATGAAACTCGCAAGATTAGTGAAGCGTTTGCTTAATATATAAATAGTTATCTTAATTTCATTAATAAAAATCATTTTGACACAAAAATCAGTAAAAAAAATTATTTTGAAACGTTATTATACAGTTTTTGGAAAAGTCGAGTTTTGGTTTTCTAATACTTTATGAGAAATACTAATCTGTGTCGAATTTATACGAATTTATCATTTTTGTCAGAAAATGTCAGGAAATGACATAAAATTCGCTTAGACATGATAGTTATAAATAAAATAACGTAAACTGAAATAAAATTCATTTGGCAAGCGAACATAATTTTAAAAACATACTACTTGTAATAAAACTTAGCGTTTCAGCCAAATTTTTGCGGAATACTTCTGAATTAATAATTATTTAACGAAAATTATATTGTTTCCCAAAAAGTGTTATTTTAAGGTTACTATGCTTTGTACCTTTCTCAATTTATAAAAACAAAACAACACTTTCATGAAACTCGCAAGATTAGTGAAGCGTTTGCTTAATATATAAATAGTTATCTTAATTTCATTGATAAAAATCATTTTGACACAAAAATCAGTAAAAAAAATTATTTTGAAACGTTATTATACAGTTTTTGGAAAAGTCCAGTTTTGGTTTTCTAAAACTTTATGGCAAGTACTATACTGTGTAGAATTTATAAGAATTTATCATTTTTGTCAGAAAATATCAAGAAATGACATAAAATTCTCTTAGACATAATAGTTATAACTAAAATAACGTAAACTGAAATAAAATTCATTTGGCAAGCGAACATAATTTTAAAAACATACTACTTGTAATAAAACTTAGCGTTTCAGCCAAATTTTTGCGGAATACTTTTATCTGAATTAATAATTATTTAACGAAAATTATATTGTTTCCCAAAAAGTGTTATTTTAAGGTTACTATGCTTTGTACCTTTCTCAATTTATAAAAACAAAACAACACTTTCATGAAACTCGCAAGATTAGTGAAGCGTATGCTTAATATATAAATAGTTATCTTAATTTCATTAATAAAAATCATTTTGACACAAAAATCAGTAAAAAAAATTATTTTGAAACGTTATTATACAGTTTTTGGAAAAGTCCAGTTTTGGTTTTCTAAAACTTTATGAGAAATACTAAACTGTGTCGAATTTATACGAATTTATCATTTTTGTCAGAAAATGTCAGGAAATGACATAAAATTCGCTTAGACATGATAGTTATAAATAAAATAACGTAAACTGAAATAAAATTCATTTGGCAAGCGAACATAATTTTAAAAACATACTACTTGTAATAAAACTTAGCGTTTCAGCCAAATTTTTGCGGAATACTTCTGAATTAATAATTATTTAACGAAAATTATATTGTTTCCCAAAAAGTGTTATTTTAAGGTTACTATGCTTTGTACCTTTCTCAATTTATAAAAACAAAACAACACTTTCATGAAACTCGCAAGATTAGTGAAGCGTTTGCTTAATATATAAATAGTTATCTTAATTTCATTGATAAAAATCATTTTGACACAAAAATCAGTAAAAAAAATTATTTTGAAACGTTATTATACAGTTTTTGGAAAAGTCGAGTTTTGGTTTTCTAATACTTTATGAGAAATACTAATCTGTGTCGAATTTATACGAATTTATCATTTTTGTCAGAAAATGTCAGGAAATGACATAAAATTCGCTTAGACATGATAGTTATAACTAAAATAACGTAAACTGAAATAAAATTCATTTGGCAAGCGAACATAATTTTAAAAACATACTACTTGTAATAAAACTTAGCGTTTCAGCCAAATTTTTGCGGAATACTTCTGAATTAATAATTAAGTCCAACAAGAAAATTATAAACAACTTGCTTGAGCAGCAGAAGAAGAAAAACATTGTCATTAGGGGTATGAACTCGGGTGAAGATTATAGGCGAGCTGTTAGCAACCTGATTGATGAAAAACTAAAACTCAAACATGTTAAAATCAGTGGAGTTCGAAAACTTTATGAGCGAGACGGAAAAATGAGGCGTGTTAACGGAATGCGAGACACAAGAAACCGCAGAACAAATCCTGAAAAACGCCTCAAAGCTGCGCGGTACTCGTATTTATATTGAAAAAGACCTGACTACAGTCAGACAAGAAAATAAAGCGGCCCTTCTTGAACTAAGGAATTATCTTAAGTCTATCGATACTACCAGAAAAATCATTGTGCAAAACGACAATATAAACGTTGGAGGGATCTGGATGGCTTTCAACTTTAATAGAGTCCTAATGTGTCAAGGAAAGCCAGCAGAAGTCAAACTAAAAGAGCTGTACGGCGAAAAAATTAATGTTTCCTACACGTCCTTTGAGAATTAAAGGAAAAAACGACATCAAAAACTAAGAACATATAGAAAAATAAATCTAGATTATAAGCAACAAAAAAATATTTCTCAATTTAATCTAGCTTTAATCGACCCTCCGCAACAAGGTATCACTTTCCCATCAGCCGATAACTCTCCTAAAACAGAGCGAATTTGTATTTTGTCTTATAACGTAGCAGGCCTTAAAAGCAAACTCATCTTTGCTTGAGTTCGTAAATTACATATCGTCCTTTCAAATGTTTGCTTTGTCAGAAACTTTTCTGGAGAGCGAGTCAGCCCACGTGGAGTCAAAACTTAAGAACCACGTACTCAAATGGAGAGCCGCAAGTGAAATCACACAAAAGGGAGGGCAAGTGGTGGTATGCTCTATGGAATAGACAAGAATTTGGTGGAAAATAATACTGTCCGATTTATTGAAATTGAAGAAATCACGCTCTTTAAGATCAGCGCACGCTCGACGGACTACTATGTTCTACCCGTTTACATTAACTGCAATAAATGGGATGTAGATATATCCAAATTGTGTGACGTTCTTATTAATTCGGAATGCAAGGATAACCTGATGATTATTGGTGACTGTAATGCGAGGATCGGTGAAACGCAAATATGTGGATTTAACCCTCAGTTGGTGCCAAACAATTTATCGGAAAGAAGGGAAACGAGAGATAAAGTCCTAGACTCTAATGGCCGCAAGTTTATTGACTTGGTAGAATATTTTGGCTTCACTTTGGCAAATGGAAGATCTACTAGCGATGCAATAGGAGCTCACACTTTTATAAGAGGTACTGCTCGATCCACGATAGACTATTGTTTGGTGAGAGGCTCGTGGTTAGAGATGCTAGAAGATCTTAAAATAAACGAAATGATTTTCTCGGATCATATGCCCCTTGAAGCGTCTCTCTGCATCGACCAACCAACTTGCACTGAACAACTCTTTTCTACTTCCAAAGCTAAGATGGTCATATAAACATGCGGATACGTACAGAAGAAATTTAGACAGCATCATCGTCTCTCTACCATGCAACCTAGCGAACTCCAATTTTGAAGAAATAAGTGGTCTCACAAACTGTATCACAAACTCAGCGATAACCCAGAGTAGAAGTGTTGGAACATCGTTCAAACAGGAGTGGTACAACAGAAAATGTCAATTAGCGCGAGACAAATCGTTTAAACTGCTTAGAATCGCCAAAAGTGAAAACTCGGAAGAATCAATGATTCGGTATCAGCAAGCAAACAACTCATACAAATACATTTGTCAAGAAGCCAAAAATCAGTTTTACGAAAAGCTAGCCGCATCTCTAGAAGATATTCGTGACAGCAAATCGTACTGGAGCACCATTAGAAGACTAAATGGAATCTCTTTTTTAAAAGGCATAAAAGTGAACGCCGCGCAGTTGGCAAGCTATTTTGGTAGTCTTCTTAAATTTAGCTCGAAGCAACCCTTGGAGTATGCACTACCGTACCTTGCAAATGAAACACTAGATGGAACAATAACAGCCCATGAAGTTTCTGGCATTGTCGCGAAACTAAAAGACAACAAAGCTCCTGGCCCGGATCGCATACCGGCTGAGTTCATAAAATTTGCGTCACCAGCGTTTTTGGAAAAATTGGCCAAAGCTTACAACGATATATTGCAAACCGGAAAAGCCCCCAACAGTTTTCAGAAGGCCATAATATTCCCAATTTTCAAGAAAGGTGATCCACAAGTAACAAGCAATTACAGGGGAATTACTTTTCAGAACGCGTTAGCTAAAGTCTTCTCTTCAGTTCTCCTTGAACGTCTAAGTAAATGGCTTAATACTGTCGATGTGTTAACTGAGTTTCAGTCGGGGTTTCGAAAAGGATACTCCACAGTAGATAATATCTTCTGTCTGAATACCATTGCGCGAACCTATTTAGACAACGACAAAAAACTCTATGCCTTTTTCGTGGATTTTAAGGCAGCCTTTGATTCGATTGATAGAAGAACTCTAATGTATAAACTGAGCAATATCGGCATATCCTCCAAATTTATTCAAACCTTGCAAAGTCTGTATGAAAGCAATGAAGCAGCAGTATGGGATGGAGCAAAGCTATCCGAATGGTTTCCTACTGAGTCTGGAGTCAAGCAAGGATGCTTGCTGAGCCCTGTTCTATTTTCAATATTTCTAAACGATATAGTGGACTACCTTCCGAAAGGACTCGAAATAAACGGCCTGGAAATAAAAGCCTTGTTATATGCAGATGATATAGTGGTCTTCGCCGAAACTCCCAAAGATATGCAAGACAATATCAACGCTTTGGATGAGTACTGCAAGGAGTGGGGCCTTAAAGTCAACTGCGAAAAATCAAAGATGCTTATTTTTAAGAAATATTGGAGAAGGCTTGCGTCTGCGGAAAAATGGCAAATGGGAGACATTGATTTGGAGGTGGTGAAATCATATAAATACCTAGGAGTCTGGATCTATCACAATGCCGAATTCAACTTTCACCTCGGAGAAAAACTAAAAGATGCTAAAGTAGCGATAAACAGTACTTGGAGAACGATACTTGGCAAAAAAGAGGTTCCTACCAGCACTAAGTACAAGCTGTTTAATGCCGCAGTGCGGGCAATAATGTGTTATGGTGCACAAGTATGGGGGATACGACGATACGAGGAAGTGGAAAGTCTTCAAAGGTACTTTCTTAAGAAAATTTTTCGTCTACCTCAATACACACCGAACAGGATGCTATATCTGGAGACCGGGTTATCGCTCCTTCATTTATATACAGTTAACCTGCATTTTAACTACATGCAAAAAGCTTTATCCATGGAGGAAAAAAGGGTACCTAGGATTTTGGCGGAGCACCTTTTAAAAGAGCGACTACAATGTTTTAGAGAGTGGGACAGTCTAGCCACGGAACACGGAGTTCGATTGAATTTTGAAGATAACGCAACATGGAAAACTTGGGCTAGGAATATTACGGTTAAAATGGATGCAGCATATAGGATGAAATTTGTTGAAGAATCCCGGAGAAGCTCAGAGCGTTTGATCTATAGGCAACTGCACTACGACCTGGGAGAGAATAACTATTTCTCCGACGAGTTTCCCATTGAAGGAATAAGAAGTATTTTCATGGCCAGAGGTGAAATATTAAACTTGAATTTTATTCCAAATGTCACGAGGAATGACACAAACTGCCCTCTGTGCAACTGGAGGGAGCAAGAAAATGTCATCCACTTCATTGGAGGTTGCCCTATTCTGCGGGAGCTCCGGCTATCAGTTTTCGGACAATGTACCCTTTTTCCGCACGAAATAGTAAATATCCTCAACGGCGCGGACTGGTCAAAGCTACAGAGTTATGTAATTAAAGCCTTAGCATATAGAAACAGAATCATAAAGGGATTATTTTAAAAAGGAAATTTTGTTTTTAGTTTTTTAGTATTAGTTATTAATAACATTTGTAAATCCTGCTAGCACTAAATCGCAAACCCAAAGCGCATGGCTGAACGATCTGGTATCTGGGGAAGACCCGGGAAGCCAGGTGTATTAAGCTACGTGTAGAGGGTGCGAGGCGGTGAGCGACAGACGGTTCTTTTAACCAAGTCGCCGAGTAACTAATATTTTTATTTTTATTTTATTTTTTTTTTTTTTTTGTATACCATTCCTTAGATTTATATAAATTTAAGTTATTCTATTTACAAAAAAAAAAAAAAAAAAAGAAGAAATAAAAAACCTACTACTACTACTACTACTAGACATAATAGTTATAACTAAAATAACGTAAACTGAAATAAAATTCATTTGGCAAGCGAACATAATTTTAAAACATACTACTTGTTATAAAGCTTAGCGTTTCAGCCAAATTTTTGCGGAATACTTCTGAATTAATAATTATTTAACGAAAATTATATTGTTTCCCAAAAAGTGTTATTTTAAGGTTACTATGGTTTGTAAAACTTAGCGTTTCAGCCAAATTTTTGGGGAATACTTCTGAATTAATAATTATTTAACGAAAATTATTTTGTTTCCCAAAAAGTGTTATTTTAAGCAAGGCTGCAAACCGGTCCTGAACCGAACCCCTTAGAACCGGTTCGGTTCGGGTTTTGTCGGTCCGACGAACCGGACCATGAACCGAACCCCTTAAATTTTTGACTCCTCGAACCTGAACCCGAACCGGACCACTTTTTCTAAAAATTAGGTTCGGTTCACAAAATTAAATTGTTTTTTTAAAGACATGAACAGGGAAATATTGGAAATCTATAGAAATTTTATTAAAACGATTGTGCTTTGAATTAAGCTTGTATGACTTTTTATATAAATTACACTGGCCAACAGCCATTTTGGTCCAGCCTTATTGATGACAAATTCTGATTCAGTTTTGTGCACTGATTCCAAAACTGGTCTCGGTTTTTCTCCATCAGCTCTTGTTTTCAAGATATCGCGGAAAAACCATTTTGCTGTTTTTTTGGCTTTTACAAAATTATGGAGGTTACACCAAGCAACAATATCTGTATTTATGAGCTCTATGCGACAGTATACATACTAAGGTCGCCTAAAAAAATCAATGGAGCGTCATCAGCAAACCCAAAAGCGCCTAAATTGGCCTTCGAAGAGAAATTTTTATCACATTTTATCAAATTTTTCAAACTTAATCGCCGTGTACCAGCCATTTGGGTGGTTGAATTTTAATTAAAACCACTTTAGCATGTAGCTCAATGGTTCTTCTAATTTCACAAATTTTTTTGCATATAAATCTTGTCGATGGACAAAGTTACAGGCGGTTAATCCCGAAAAAATGAATTAAATTTTATGGCAGGACTACTAGATTGATACACAAAAAGTGTATAGGAAATATTAAAAGACTACTTGATCTAACATAGACCTTACATTAATTGTCATGCAAATGTACAATAACATTCAATCAGTACTAGATTAAAACAATTTGCCACAAAAATTTGCTTAATATCAAACAACGTCTTAAGAAACATTAAAATTTATGAATTAGGCTACAAATGGGTCAAATGAGTACCGCAATTACTATAATCTACGGAGTAAGCTCCTTGTGACTATTACGATTTTCCAAACTTCAACAAATGCCTGGCGGAAAGAGAATTCAGTAAAAACTCTATCTGTGAAACGAATGTATATGACGAGGAAGTTGACCACTCTTATTATTTGGAGGAATGAGCAATAATTGCAAGGTAGTGCAAAAACTCGCTCCATTTCGCAAGCGAATAACTTTGTGAGTCTGTCACGACATTTGACGAGATAAGTCATAAGTTGGAAGATCGAATTTTTAGTTTTACTTTGAATTAAGTTATTACATACAGTTAAGTGGCCCGAAAATAAAATCCGATTTTCAAAAAATGTTCATAGAAAGACCATTTAATTGAATTATGTAAACAAATTTTCACAAATTAAGGTAATTTTTTTGTTTTCAATGACGGCGTCTTTATACTTTTCAGTTATGAATATTATCTGTTTCAACACAATTATGGAGAGTTTGATCAAAATCGGATGAATATATCGTATAGCTGCCATATAACAAACTGGCAGGCATGTTTCATGCTCCAAGGCTATATTAACTTGAACTTCGGTCAAACCCAAGGTTGCTTCCCCCTAATTTTTTTACTATTTTTTTTTAACAGTGGACTCAATTCATAAAATTGAACGTTTCTCGAGAGGTTGTTTGATATTAAGCAAATAAGAATTTTGTGGCAAATTGTTTTAATCTAGTACTGATTGAATGTTATTGTACATTTGCATGACAATTAATGTAAGGTCTATGTTAGATCAAGTAGTCTTTTAATATTTCCTATACACTTTTTGTGTATCAATCTAGTAATCCTGCCATAAAATTTAATTCATTTTTTCGGGATTAACCGCCTGTAACTTTGTCCATCGACAAGATTTATATGCAAAAAAATTTGTGAAATTAGAAGAACCATTGAGCTACATGCTAAAGTGGTTTTAATTAAAATTCAACCACCCCAAATGGCTGGTACACGGCGATTAAGTTTGAAAAATTTGATAAAATTTGATGAAAATTTCTCTTCAAAGGCCAATTTAGGCGCTTTTGGGTTTGCTGATGACGCTCCATTGATTTTTTTAGGCGACCTTAGTATGTATACTGTCGCATAGAGCTCATAAATACAGATATTGTTGCTTGGTGTAACCTCCATAATTTTGTAAAAGCCAAAAAAACAGCAAAATGGTTTTTCCGCGATATCTTGAAAACAAGAGCTGATGGAGAAAAACCGAGACCAGTTTTGGAATCAGTGCACAAAACTGGATCAGAATTTAATACAAATAGGGCTGGACCTCACAAAAGTGGTCATTTTGTTGGCCTGTGTTATTTACTAGATAATTTGGAAGGAAACCGTTTGAATGAAATCGACACTGCTTTGAACAATGAACATAAGGTTAAATTCGATTAATCTAAGCCATTTGACCTAGTAACCGAGCATACTTGTTTAACTTCACATACGTACATTAGACCGGGCTTTTTTCCATACGATTTTCCAAATGTTAAGATCTTTTTTCGCACAACATGGATCAAAAAATTAAGTATATTTTATAGAGAATTTATCAAAACTATAAAATCAGATATTTTGAGGTTTGATGGCCTCTCCAAGGTTTTAAAATTCCGATATCCCCTATCTATAACCGTCGACAAAAGCAAATATGGTTTGGGCAGAAAAATTACGTATTAAATGACAACTTCATAGCGAAAGAGAAATGCAACTAAGAAGAATGCAACGTTAATGAAGGTTGCTCATGTGAATCAAATGCTTGATTTGCACGATGACGAAGATAGCTCAATAAATTTCCTGAGGACTCTATAATTACAGTTCGTTGTGCTGCACACACCTTAAATGTAGTACTTAACTATTTTTTTAAGGAAGTTCAGATTGACATTAATAGAGTTCGCACACTGAGTAAGAAACTCTGTACTCACACTATTTTAAATCTTTTGCATAGAGAAAAATTGAATAAAACAGTGCTAGACTGTGTAACGCGTTAAAACTCATCCTTCAAAATGTGCGAACGCTTACTAACTCTCAAAGATTTTTGCATTCAGAGTTTTCTTAACGAGAGTTTTCCAAATTCAACTTTAAATGACTCAACGTCTGATTGCGAAGAAGAGAAATTTATGAAACAAATAGAAAGCAGTAAACAAATATCAAATATAAATGATGTTATAGATTCGTTTGAAACTTGTACAAGAGAAAATACATAGGCAAATGTTTTAACATTTTGGAAAAGTCAAAAAAACGAGGACTTAAGAAATATAGCTTTGACTATACTTGCTGTTCCAGCAACGCAGGTATCAGTTGAACGAGCCTTTTAAACACTTAAGTTTGTTCTTTCTGATCTAAGAGCTAGTATAGGTGAAGAGCTCCTAAAAATATAAATCTTATTAACTTTACCTAAGCAGTTCTCATTTGTTGTAAATGTCAGCTAAAGAATTGAATAATTGAAATTGCTTTATTAAAAAAATATTATTTTAAACAATATAGTAGTAATAAATGGAAAATATTTTGTTAGGTTCAAGTGAACCGAGGTTCGAACCAGAACCTTGGGTTCAAGGGTTGCAGGAACCGGTCCACGAACCGAACCTTAGACTTTACAACAGGTTTCGAACCCCGAACCGAACCTTCTGCAAAATTTTAGAGTTTCCGGATTTTGAGGTTCCTATGCTTTGTACCTTTTTCAATTTATAAAAACAAAACAACACTTTCATGAAAATAGAAGCGTTTACTTAATATATAAATAGTTATTTTAATTTCATTAATAAAAATCATTTTGACACAAAAAATCAGTAAAAAAATTATTTTGAAACGTTATTATACAATGCTTGAAAAGTCGAGTTTTGGTTTTCAATACTTTATGAGAAATACTAATCTGTGTCGATTTATCATTTTTGTCAGGAAATTACATAAAATTCACTTAGACATGATAGTTATAAATAAAACATATAATCAAAATTGTCGATATCTTGTCATCGATTTAAGCCGCTAAACACGCTCATTGACTCAACAGTGACTTAACAGTGATTTAACAGTGACTTATCAGTGACCTAACAGTGTCTTATCATTGACTAAACAGTAACTTATAAGTGACCTAAAAGTGCCTTAGCCAAACTAACAATGACTGAACCGCGACTAACAGTGACCTAACAGTTTCTTAACAGTGTCTTAACAGTGACCTAAAAGAGCTTAAATAGTGATATAACAGTGACAGTGTCTTATCACTTTTTTAACAGTAACTAAACAGTGACTTAAAAATGACTTAATAAAGGCTTTACCTAAAAGTGTCTGAACAGTGACTAAGAAGTAACATATCAGTGACTTATCAGTGACTTAACAGTGACTAAACAGTAACTTAACAGTGACTTAAAAATGACTTAATAGCGGCAACCTAAAAGTGTCTTAACAGTGACTAAGAGTAACTTATCAGTGACCTAAAAGTGACTTAGCTTAGTGACTAAACAATAAAACAGTGAATTAACAGTGACAGAATTATAAATAGGTGCTTAACATTGACCTTACAGTGACCTTACAATGACTTAACAGTGACTTAAAAGTGACTTAACATGACTTAACAGTGACTGTAAAAGTGACTAAACAGTGACTTAACCGTGACTTAATAAAGTTACTAACAGTGACTTAACAGTGACTTAACAAGTAACTTAACGCGACTTAGTGACCTAAAAGTGCTAAAAGTGACTTAACAGTGACTGAGCATGAATCTAACAGTGACCTAAAAGTGACTTTAGATTTAAGAGTTATCCGTACGGTGACGGAAAAATAAGCTCAACGAGGTTACTTAGATGTCCCCTTAACAGTAACTCAGCAGTGACTCAAAGTGACCAAATAGTGACCTAAAAGCGACTTAAAGTGACACAAAAGTGAACGTAAATAGTGACTTAACTGTGACTCAACAGTGACTTAACAGTACTTAGCTTTTTTTTAACCTAAAAGTATTACACAGTGACTTAACAGTCACTTAACAGTACACTCAAAAGTGACTTAATTAGTAACAAAAGTGTCTTAACAGTGACTAAAGTAACTTATCAGTGATTAAGTACTAAAATGGCTTGTCACGACTTCTGACAGCTGAATAGCGCGGCTATCTTCCAATATAAACAAGCAATTCTAACAAACTTTTTTTTTTTTAGTTTTACATCTAACACAATCACGAAAAATTACAAACATGATTGCGAATCATGCCCGTTCACCAGCACAATCTAATCAAAATTGTCGATATCTTGTCATCGATTTAAGCCGCTAAACACGCTCATTGACTCGACAGTGACTTAACAGTGATTTAACAGTGACTTATCAGTGACATAACAGTGTCTTATCATTGACTAAACAGTAACTTAAGAGTGACCTAACAGTTTCTTAACAGTGTCTTAACAGTGACCTAAAAGAGATTAAATAGTGACTTAACAGTGACAGTGTCTTATCATTGACTTAAGAGTAACTAAACAGTGACTTAAAAATGACTTAATAAAGGCTTTACCTAAAAGTGTCTGAACAGTGACTAAGAAGTAACTTATCAGTGACTTATCAGTGACTTAACAGTGACTAAACAGTAACTTAACAGTGACTTAAAAATGACTTAATAGCGGCTTAACCTAAAAGTGTCTTAACAGTGACTAAGAAGTAACTTATCAGTGACCTAAAAGTGACTTAACAGTGACTAAACAATAACTTAACAGTGAATTAACAGTGACTTAAAAATTATAAATAGGTGCTTAACAGTGACCTTACAGTGACTTAACAGTGACTTAGCAGTGAGTTATCAGCGACTTAACAGTGACCTAAAAGTGACTAAATAGTGACTTAACCGTGTCTTAACAATGACTCAACAGTGACTTAACATTTACTAAACTGTAACTTAACAGTGACTTAACTGTGACTAAAAAGCTACTTATCTGTTACTTAACAGTGACCCAAAATTTACTAAATAGTGACTTAACAGTGACTCAACAGTGTCTTAACAGTGACTTAAAAATTATAAATAGGGGCTTAAAAGTGACCTTACAGAGACCTTACAGTGACTTAACAGTGACTTAGCAGTGACTTAACAGTGACCTAACAGTGACCTTAAAGTGCCTTAACAGTGACTGAGCATTGGCTTAACAGTGATCTAAAAGTGACTAAATAGTAGGTTAAGATTTGATTGAGTTATGTGTCCGGCCACGGAAAAATAAGGTCTACGGAGAAATTCTACTTAGATGTCCCCCCTTAACAGTAACTTAGCAGTGACTTCACAGCGACTTAACAGTGACCTAACAGCGACTTAACAGTGACCTAAAAGTCTCTTAAAAATGACTTAATAGGGGCTTAACAGTGACCTTACAGTGACTTAACAGTGACTTACCAGTGACTTAACAGCGACTTAACAGTGACCTAAAAGTGACTAAATAGTGACTTAACCGTGTCTTAAAAATGACTTAACAGTGACTTATCAGTTACTTAACAGCGACTTTACAGTGACCTAAAAGTTTCTCAATAATAACTTAATAGTTACTTAAAAATGACTTAATAGGGGCTTAACAGTGACCTTACAGTGACTTAACAGTGACTCAACAGTGTCTTAAAAATTATTAAATAGGGGCTTAACAGTGACCTTACAGTTACCTTACAGTGATTTAACAGTGACTTAGCAGTGACTTAACAGTTACTAAACAGTAACTTAACAGTGACTTAACAAATACTTAACAATGACTTAACTGTGACTAAAAAGCGACTTATCATACTTAACAGTGACCTAAAAGTGACTAAATAGTGACTTAACCGTGTCTTAACAAAGACTCAACAGTGACTTAACAGTGACTTATCAGTTATTTAACAGCGACTTAACAGTGACCTAACAGTGACCTAAAAGTGCCTTAACAGTGACTGAGCATTGACTTAACAGTGATCTAAAAGTGACTAGGTTAAGATTTGATTGAGTTATGTGTCCGGCCACGGAAAAATAAGGTCTACGGAGAAATTCTACTTAGATGTCCCCCCTTAACAGTAACTTAGCAGTGACTTCACAGCGACTTAACAGTGACCTAAAAGTGACTTAAAAGCGACATAAAAGTGACTTAAAAGTGACTTAATTGTGACTAAATTGTGACTTAACAGTGACTCAACAGTGACTTTACAGTGACTTAACAGTGACCTAAAAGTGACTAAGTAGTGACTAAACAGCGACTTAACAGTGAATAACAGTGGCTTCTCAAAATTGCTTGTTAGTTTTCTTCTGACAGCTGTGTGCTATCGATATCAAATTATAAACAAGCAATTCTAACAAACTATTTCTTTGTTAGATTTACATCTAACACAATCACGAAAAATTACAAACATGATTGCGCATCATGCCCGTTCACCAGCACAATCTAACAAAAATTGTCGATTTTTTGTCATCGATTTAAGCCGCTAAACACGCTCATTGACTCAACAGTGACTTATCAGTGACCTAAAAGTGTCTTATCATTGACTTAACAGTAACTAAACAGTGACTTAAAAATGACTTAATAGGGGCTTTACCTAAAAGTGTCTGAACAGTGACTAAGAAGTAACTTATTAAGAGTGACCTTACAGTGACTTAACAATGACTCAACGGTGACTTTACAGTGACTTAACAGTGACTCAAAAGTGACCTAAAAGTGACTAAATAGTGACTTAACAGCGACTTAACAGTGACACAAAATGAGAGTACATATATTATTTTGTTTTTATAATTTCGCATTGCATTTTTCACTCACACAAAAAAACTGATTTATCCAAAAATTCTCATGTGGCAACAAAAAAAAAGAATGTAAAAATGATATGCACAAAAAAAATTAATTTTGGATTTTTTCTTTTGGGGATTTTTTTTAGGTGTCTGCATGGACAGACTAGCGTTACGCAATTGTCACTGCACTGCACTTAGACTTTTGGGGGGGCTGCTGCGAGTATTTCAATTAATTTGCTGGGCTCGAAATTCTCTTTTGTAGAGTAGAACTGGCGATTTAGTCACTTTACAGCCTTCAACAATTAGCCTTGCTGACGATGATGAATATGATTAGGCCAATCTCCTGATAGGGATTTAGAAGTTAGTTTTCTGAGGTTAAGACAGCAATTTATACTTTTTACCTGATCTCAATTTGGCCAAGGGTTTGTTAAATCGTGGACAAAATTAGATTTGTGGCCGTTGCTGGGCAAGTTGAATTAAAAGCCCATACGATTATCGCTGGATGCTTGTGTCTTGGGTATAAGTGGGTCTGGAAAAATGTGATTTTTTTTTTTGGTTAGGTAGCCAAATTAAAGGTTTTCTTTAATTTTGCACTTACCTTGCCCAAAATAATCAACAGCTTATTTAAGCTAATGTATCCATTGGTATGGATGGCAGCAATTTAGTAGTTATTTTCCACTTTTAAAAAATTTTCAATGCCATGTGCTGTGCAAAAAATTTTCGGCAGCGAGACGTCCGTCTTTGTTTGTAGATCAAGTGGAAAGAATGAAGCCACACTTTTAGTCACTGTTAAGTCACTGTTAAGTCACTGTTAAGTCACTGTTGTTTTAGGTCACTGTTAAGTCACTATTAAGTCACTGTTTAGTCACTGTTAAGTCACTGTTAAGTAGTCACTGTTAAGTCACTGTTAAGTCACTGTTAAGTCACTGTTAAGTCACTGTTAAGTCACTGTTAAGGTCACTGTATCACTGTTAAGCCCCTGTTTAGTAACTTTTTAAGTCACTGTTAAGTCACTGTTAAGTCACTGTTAAGTCACTTGTTAAGGTCACTGTTAAGCCCCTATTTATAATTTTTAAGTCACTGTTAAGTAGTCACTGTTAAGTCACTGTTAAGTCACTGTTAAGTCACTGTTAAGTCACTATTAAGTCACTTTTAAGTCACTGTTAAGTCACTGTTAAGTCACTTTTTAGGTCACTGTTAAGTCACTGTTAAGTCACTGATAAGTCACTGTTAAGTCATTTTTAAGTCACTGTTAAGTCACTATTTAGTCACTTTTAGGTCACTGTTAAGTCACTGTTAAGTCACTGTTAAGTCACTGTTAAGTCACTGTAGGTCACTGTTAAGCCCCTATTAAGTCATTTTTAAGAGCACTTTTAGGTCACTGTTAAGTCACTGTTAGGTCACTGTTAAGTCGCTGTGAAGTCACTGCTAAGTTACTGTTAAGGGGGGACATCTACGTAGAATTTCTCCGTAGACCTTATTTTTCCTGTCCGGACACATAACTCAATCAAATCTTAACCTACTATTTAGTCACTTTTAGATCACTGTTAAGCCAATGCTCAGTCACTGTTAAGGCACTTTAAGGTCACTGTTAGGTCACTGTTAAGTCACTGCTAAGTCACTGTTAAGTCACTGTAAGGTCTCTGTAAGGTCACTTTTAAGCCCCTATTTATAATTTTTAAGTCACTGTTAAGACACTGTTGAGTCACTGTTAAGTCACTATTTAGTAAATTTTGGGTCACTGTTAAGTAACAGATAAGTAGCTTTTTAGTCACAGTTAAGTCACTGTTAAGTTACAGTTTAGTAAATGTTAAGTCACTGTTGAGTCATTGTTAAGACACGGTTAAGTCACTATTTAGTCACTTTTAGGTCACTGTTAAGTCGCTGTTAACTCACTGCTAAGTCACTGTTAAGTCACTGTAAGGTCACTGTAAGGTCACTGTTAAGCACCTATTTATAATTTTTAAGTCACTGTTAATTCACTGTTAAGTTATTGTTTAGTCACTGTTAAGTCACTTTTAGGTCACTGATAAGTCACTGATAAGTTACTTCTTAGTCACTGTTAAGACACTTTTAGGTTAAGCCGCTATTAAGTCATTTTTAAGTCACTGTTAAGTTACTGTTTAGTCACTGTTAATTCACTGATAAGTCACTGATAAGTTACTTCTTAGTCACTGTTCAGACACTTTTAGGTAAAGCCTTTATTAAGTCATTTTTAAGTCACTGTTTAGTTACTGTTAAGTCAATGATAAGACACTGTCACTGTACACAAACCTTTAAGTCACTATTTAATCTCTTTTAGGTCACTGTTAAGACACTGTTAAGAAACTGTTAGGTCACTGTTAAGTCGCGGTTGAGTCATTGTTAAGCCACTGTTAGGTCACTGTTAAGTCACTTTTAGGTCACTGATAAGTCACTCTTAAGTTACTGTTTAGTCAATGATAAGACACTGTTATGTCACTGATAAGTCACTGTTAAATCACTGTTAAGTCACTGTTGAGTCAATGAGCGTGTTTAGCGGCTTAAATCGATGACAAGATATCGACAATTTTGATTAGATTGTGCTGGTGAACGGGCATGATTCGCAATCATGTTTGTAATTTTTCGTGATTGTGTTAGATGTAAATCGAACAAAGAAATAGTTTGTTAGAATTGCTTGTTTATGATTTGATATCGATAGCACAAAGCTGTCAGAAGCTAACAAGCAATTTTGAGAAGCCACTGTTATTCACTGTCAAGTCGATGTTAAGTCACTATTTAGTCACTGATAAGTCACTGATAAGTCACTGATAAGTTTCTTCTTAGTCACTGTTAAGACACTTTTAGGTTAAGCTAAGCTGCTAAGTCACAATTTACTCTCATTTTGTGTCACTGTTAAGTCGCTGTTAAGTCACTATTTAGTCACTTTTAGGTCACTTTTGAGTCACTGTTAAGTCACTGTAAAGTCACCGTTGAGTCATTGTTAAGTCACTGTAAGGTCACTCTTAAGCCCCTATTAAGTAATTTTTAAGTCACTGTTAATTCACTGTTAAGTTACTGTTTAGTCACTGTTAAGTCACTTTTAGGTCACTGATAAGTAACTGATAAGTTACTTCTTAGTCACTGTTCAGACACTTTTAGGTAAAGCCCCTATTAAGTCATTTTTAAGTCACTGTTTAGTTACTGTTAAGTCAATGATAAGACACTTTTAGGTCACTGATAAGTCACTGTTGAGTCAATGAGCGTGTTTAGCGGCTTAAATCGATGACAAAAAATCGACAATTTTTGTTAGATTGTGCTGGTGAACGGGCATGATGCGCAATCATGTTTGTAATTTTTCGTGATTGTGTTAGATGTAAATCTAACAAAGAAATAGTTTGTTAGAATTGCTTGTTTATAATTTGATATCGATAGCACACAGCTGTCAGAAGAAAACTAACAAGCAATTTTGAGAAGCCACTGTTATTCACTGTTAAGTCGCTGTTTAGTCACTACTTAGTCACTTTTAGGTCACTGTTAAGTCACTGTAAAGTCACTGTTGAGTCACTGTTAAGTCACAATTTAGTCACAATTAAGTCACTTTTAAGTCACTTTTATGTCGCTTTTAAGTCACTTTTAGGTCACTGTTAAGTCGCTGTGAAGTCACTGCTAAGTTACTGTTAAGGGGGGACATCTAAGTAGAATTTCTCCGTAGACCTTATTTTTCCGTGGCCGGACACATAACTCAATCAAATCTTAACCTAGTCACTTTTAGATCACTGTTAAGTCAATGCTCAGTCACTGTTAAGGCACTTTTAGGTCACTGTTAGGTCCTGTTGCACCCCCTCACTGTTAAGTCGCTGTTAAATAACTGATAAGTCACTGTTAAGTCACTGTTGAGTCTTTGTTAAGACACGGTTAAGTCACTATTTAGTCACTTTTAGGTCACTGTTAAGTATGATAAGTCGCTTTTTAGTCACAGTTAAGTCATTGTTAAGTATTTGTTAAGTCACTGTTAAGTTACTGTTTAGTAACTGTTAAGTCACTGCTAAGTCACTGTTAAATCACTGTAAGGTAACTGTAAGGTCACTGTTAAGCCCCTATTTAATAATTTTTAAGACACTGTTGAGTCACTGTTAAGTCACTGTAAGGTCACTGTTAAGCCCCTATTAAGTCATTTTTAAGTAACTTTTAAGTTACTATTGAGAAACTTTTAGGTCACTGTAAAGTCGCTGTTAAGTAACTGATAAGTCACTGTTAAGTCATTTTTAAGACACGGTTAAGTCACTATTTAGTCACTTTTAGGTCACTGTTAAGTCGCTGTTAAGTCACTGGTAAGTCACTGTTAAGTCACTGTAAGGTCACTGTTAAGCCCCTATTAAGTCATTTTTAAGACACTTTTAGGTCACTCCCCCCCCTTAGTCGCTGTTAGGTCACTGTTAAGTCGCTGTGAAGTCACTGCTAAGTTACTGTTAAGGGGGGACATCTAAGTAGAATTTCTCCGTAGACCTTATTTTTCCGTGGCCGGACACATAACTCAATCAAATCTTAACCTACTATTTAGTCACTTTTAGATCACTGTTAAGCCAATGCTCAGTCACTGTTAAGGCACTTTAAGGTCACTGTTAGGTCACTGTTAAGTCACTGCTAAGTCACTGTTAAGTCACTGTAAGGTCTCTGTAAGGTCACTTTTAAGCCCCTATTTATAATTTTTAAGTCACTGTTAAGACACTGTTGAGTCACTGTTAAGTCACTATTTAGTAAATTTTGGGTCACTGTTAAGTAACAGATAAGTAGCTTTTTAGTCACAGTTAAGTCACTGTTAAGTTACAGTTTAGTAAATGTTAAGTCACTGTTGAGTCATTGTTAAGACACGGTTAAGTCACTATTTAGTCACTTTTAGGTCACTGTTAAGTCGCTGATAACTCACTGCTAAGTCACTGTTAAGTCACTGTAAGGTCACTGTAAGGTCACTGTTAAGCACCTATTTATAATTTTTAAGTCACTGTTAATTCACTGTTAAGTTATTGTTTAGTCACTGTTAAGTCACTTTTAGGTCACTGATAAGTTACTTCTTAGTCACTGTTAAGACACTTTTAGGTTAAGCCGCTATTAAGTCATTTTTAAGTCACTGTTAAGTTACTGTTTAGTCACTGTTAAGTCACTGATAAGTCACTGATAAGTTACTTCTTAGTCACTGTTCAGACACTTTTAGGTAAAGCCTTTATTAAGTCATTTTTAAGTCACTGTTTAGTTACTGTTAAGTCAATGATAAGACACTGTCACTGTTAAGTCACTATTTAATCTCTTTTAGGTCACTGTTAAGACACTGTTAAGAAACTGTTAGGTCACTGTTAAGTCGCGGTTGAGTCATTGTTAAGCCACTGTTAGGTCACTGTTAAGTCACTTTTAGGTCACTGATAAGTCACTCTTAAGTTACTGTTTAGTCAATGATAAGACACTGTTATGTCACTGATAAGTCACTGTTAAATCACTGTTAAGTCACTGTTGAGTCAATGAGCGTGTTTAGCGGCTTAAATCGATGACAAGATATCGACAATTTTGATTAGATTGTGCTGGTGAACGGGCATGATTCGCAATCATGTTTGTAATTTTTCGTGATTGTGTTAGATGTAAATCGAACAAAGAAATAGTTTGTTAGAATTGCTTGTTTATGATTTGATATCGATAGCACAAAGCTGTCAGAAGCTAACAAGCAATTTTGAGAAGCCACTGTTATTCACTGTCAAGTCGATGTTAAGTCACTATTTAGTCACTGATAAGTCACTGATAAGTCACTGATAAGTTTCTTCTTAGTCACTGTTAAGACACTTTTAGGTTAAGCCGCTATTAAGTCATTTTTAAGTCACTGTCATTGTTTAGTCACTGTAATGTCACTTTTAGGTCACTGATAAGTCACTGATAAGTCACTGTTAAGTTACTGTTGAGTCACTGCTAAGTCACAATTTACTCTCATTTTGTGTCACTGTTAAGTCGCTGTTAAGTCACTATTTAGTCACTTTTAGGTCACTTTTGAGTCACTGTTAAGTCACTGTAAAGTCACCGTTGAGTCATTGTTAAGTCACTGTAAGGTCACTCTTAAGCCCCTATTAAGTAATTTTTAAGTCACTGTTAATTCACTGTTAAGTTACTGTTTAGTCACTGTTAAGTCACTTTTAGGTCACTGATAAGTAACTGATAAGTTACTTCTTAGTCACTGTTCAGACACTTTTAGGTAAAGCCCCTATTAAGTCATTTTTAAGTCACTGTTTAGTTACTGTTAAGTCAATGATAAGACACTTTTAGGTCACTGATAAGTCACTGTTGAGTCAATGAGCGTGTTTAGCGGCTTAAATCGATGACAAAAAATCGACAATTTTTGTTAGATTGTGCTGGTGAACGGGCATGATGCGCAATCATGTTTGTAATTTTTCGTGATTGTGTTAGATGTAAATCTAACAAAGAAATAGTTTGTTAGAATTGCTTGTTTATAATTTGATATCGATAGCACACAGCTGTCAGAAGAAAACTAACAAGCAATTTTGAGAAGCCACTGTTATTCACTGTTAAGTCGCTGTTTAGTCACTACTTAGTCACTTTTAGGTCACTGTTAAGTCACTGTAAAGTCACTGTTGAGTCACTGTTAAGTCACAATTTAGTCACAATTAAGTCACTTTTAAGTCACTTTTATGTCGCTTTTAAGTCACTTTTAGGTCACTGTTAAGTCGCTGTGAAGTCACTGCTAAGTTACTGTTAAGGGGGGACATCTAAGTAGAATTTCTCCGTAGACCTTATTTTTCCGTGGCCGGACACATAACTCAATCAAATCTTAACCTAGTCACTTTTAGATCACTGTTAAGTCAATGCTCAGTCACTGTTAAGGCACTTTTAGGTCACTGTTAGGTCACTGTTAAGTCGCTGTTAAATAACTGATAAGTCACTGTTGAGTCTTTGTTAAGACACGGTTAAGTCACTATTTAGTCACTTTTAGGTCACTGTTAAGTATGATAAGTCGCATTTTAGTCACAGTTAAGTCATTGTTAAGTATATGTTAAGTCACTGTTAAGTTACTGTTTAGTAACTGTTAAGTCACTGCTAAGTCACTGTTAAATCACTGTAAGGTAACTGTAAGGTCACTGTTAAGCCCCTATTTAATAATTTTTAAGACACTGTTGAGTCACTGTTAAGTCACTGTAAGGTCACTGTTAAGCCCCTATTAAGTCATTTTTAAGTAACTTTTAAGTTACTATTGAGAAACTTTTAGGTCACTGTAAAGTCGCTGTTAAGTAACTGATAAGTCACTGTTAAGTCATTTTTAAGACACGGTTAAGTCACTATTTAGTCACTTTTAGGTCACTGTTAAGTCGCTGTTAAGTCACTGGTAAGTCACTGTTAAGTCACTGTAAGGTCACTGTTAAGCCCCTATTAAGTCATTTTTAAGAGACTTTTAGGTCACTGTTAAGTCGCTGTTAGGTCACTGTTAAGTCGCTGTGAAGTCACTGCTAAGTTACTGTTAAGGGGGGACATCTAAGTAGAATTTCTCCGTAGACCTTATTTTTCCGTGGCCGGACACATAACTCAATCAAATCTTAACCTACTATTTAGTCACTTTTAGATCACTGTTAAGCCAATGCTCAGTCACTGTTAAGGCACTTTTAGGTGTTACGTCACTGTTAAGTCGCTGTTAAGTAACTGATAAGTAACTGTTAAGTCATTGTTAAGACACGGTTAAGTCACTATTTAGTCACTTTTAGGTCACTGTTAAGTCGCTGTTAAGTCACTGGTAAGTCACTGGTAAGTCACTGTTAAGTCACTGTAAGGTCACTGTTAAGCCCCTATTAAGTCATTTTTAAGAAACTTTTAGGTCACTGTTAAGTCGCTGTTAGGTCACTGTTAAGTCGCTGTGAAGTCACTGCTAAGTTACTGTTAAGGGGGGACATCTAAGTAGAATTTCTCCGTAGACCTTATTTTTCCGTGGCCGGACACATAACTCAATCAAATCTTAACCTACTATTTAGTCACTTTTAGATCACTGTTAAGCCAATGCTCAGTCACTGTTAAGGCACTTTAAGGTCACTGTTAGGTCACTGTTAAGTCACTGCTAAGTCACTGTTAAGTCACTGTAAGGTCTCTGTAAGGTCACTTTTAAGCCCCTATTTATAATTTTTAAGTCACTGTTAAGACACTGTTGAGTCACTGTTAAGTCACTATTTAGTAAATTTTGGGTCACTGTTAAGTAACAGATAAGTAGCTTTTTAGTCACAGTTAAGTCACTGTTAAGTTACAGTAAGTAGTAAATGTTAAGTCACTGTTGAGTCATTGTTAAGACACGGTTAAGTCACTATTTAGTCACTTTTAGGTCACTGTTAAGTCGCTGATAACTCACTGCTAAGTCACTGTTAAGTCACTGTAAGGTCACTGTAAGGTCACTGTAAGGTCACTGTTAAGCACCTATTTATAATTTTTAAATCACTGTTAATTCACTGTTAAGTTATTGTTTAGTCACTGTTAAGTCACTTTTAGGTCACTGATAAGTTACTTCTTAGTCACTGTTAAGACACTTTTAGGTTAAGCCGCTATTAAGTCATTTTTAAGTCACTGTTAAGTTACTGTTTAGTCACTGTTAAGTCACTGATAAGTCACTGATAAGTTACTTCTTAGTCACTGTTCAGACACTTTTAGGTAAAGCCTTTATTAAGTCATTTTTAAGTCACTGTTTAGTTACTGTTAAGTCAATGATAAGACACTGTCACTGTTAAGTCACTATTTAATCTCTTTTAGGTCACTGTTAAGACACTGTTAAGAAACTGTTAGGTCACTGTTAAGTCGCGGTTGAGTCATTGTTAAGCCACTGTTAGGTCACTGTTAAGTCACTTTAAGGTCACTGATAAGTCACTCTTAAGTTACTGTTTAGTCAATGATAAGACACTGTTATGTCACTGATAAGTCACTGTTAAATCACTGTTAAGTCACTGTTGAGTCAATGAGCGTGTTTAGCGGCTTAAATCGATGACAAAAAATCGACAATTTTTGTTAGATTGTGCTGGTGAACGGGCATGATGCGCAATCATGTTTGTAATTTTTCGTGATTGTGTTAGATGTAAATCTAACAAAGAAATAGTTTGTTAGAATTGCTTGTTTATGATTTTATATCGATAGCACACAGCTGTCAGAAGAAAACTAAGAAGCAATTTTGAAAAGCCACTTTTATTCACTGTTAAGTCGCTGTTTATATTACCACTTTTATCACTTACACCAACACACACAAAGTCACTCTTTTAATCACTTTTAGGTCACTGTTAAGTCACTGTGAAGTCACTGCTAAGTTACTGTTAAGGAGGGACATCTACAATAAGTAGAATTTCTCCGTAGACCTTATTTTTCCGTGGCCGGACACATAACTCAAAAAAATCTTAACCTACTATTTAGTCACTTTTAGATCACTGTTAAGTCAATGCTCAGTCAGTGTTAAGGCACTTTTAGGTCACTGTTATGTCACTGTTAAGTCGCTGTTAAGTCACTGCTAAGTCACTGCTAAGTCACTGTTAAGTCACTGTTAAGTCACTGTAAGGCCACTGTTAACCCCCTATTAAGTCATTTTTAAGTAACTTTTAAGTTACTATTGAGAAACTTTTAGGTCACTGTTAAGTCGCTGTTAAGTCACTGCTAAGACACTGATAAGTCACTGTTGAGTCCTTGTTAAGCCACTGTTAGGTCACTGTTAATCCCCTATTAAGTCATTTTTAAGTAACTTTTAAGTTACCATTGAGAAACTTTTAGGTCACTGTTAAGTCGCTGTTAAGTCTTTGTTAAGTCACTGTTAAGTTACAGTTTAGTAAATGTTAAGTCACTGTTGAGTCATTGTTAAGACACGGTTAACAGTCACTTATTTATCACTTTATCACTTACGTCACTGTTAAGTCACTGTTAAGTCACTGCTAAGTCACTGTAAGTCACTGTAAGGTCACTGTTAAGCACCTATTTATAATTTTTAAGTCACTGTTAATTCACTGTTAAGTTATTGTTTAGTCACTGTTAAGTCACTTTTAGGTCACTGATAAGTTACTTCTTAGTCACTGTTAAGACACTTTTAGGTTAAGCCGCTATTAAGTCATTTTTAAGTCACTGTTAAGTTACTGTTTAGTCACTGTTAAGTCACTGATAAGTCACTGATAAGTTACTTCTTAGTCACTGTTCAGACACTTTTAGGTAAAGCCTTTATTAAGTCATTTTTAAGTCACTGTTTAGTTACTGTTAAGTCAATGATAAGACACTGTCACTGTTAAGTCACTATTTAAGCTCTTTTAGGTCACTGTTAAGACACTGTTAAGAAACTGTTAGGTCACTGTTAAGTCGCGGTTCAGTCATTGTTAAGCCACTGTTAGGTCACTGTTAAGGCACTTTTAGGTCACTTATAAGTTACTGTTTAGTCAATGATAAGACACTGTTAGGTCACTGATAAGTCACTGTTAAATCACTGTTAAGTCACTGTTGAGTCAATGAGCGTGTTTAGCGGCTTAAATCGATGACAAGATATCGACAATTTTGATTATAAGTTATTTTATTTATAACTATCATGTCTAAGCGAATTTTATGTAATTTCCTGACATTTTCTGACAAAAATGATAAATTCGTATAAATTCGACACAGATTAGTATTTCTCATAAAGTATTAGAAAACCAAAACTCGACTTTTCCAAAAACTGTATAATAACGTTTCAAAATAATTTTTTTTACTGATTTTTGTGTCAAAATGATTTTTATTAATGAAATTAAAATAACTATTTATATATTAAGCAAACGCTTCACTAATCTTGCGAGTTTCATGAAAGTGTTGTTTTGTTTTTATAAATTGAAAAAGGTACAAAGCATAGTAACCTTAAAATAACACTTTTTGGGAAACAATATAATTTTCGTTAAATAATTATTAATTCAAAAATTTGGCGAACGCTAATTTACAAAAACCTTAAAATAACTTGGACATATTCAAATTATTATTCAAAGTATTCCGCAAAAATTTGGCTGAAACGCTAAGCTTTATAACAAGTAGTATGTTTTTAAAATTATGTTCGCTTGCCAAATGAATTTTATTTCAGTTTACGTTATTTTAGTTATAACTATTATGTCTACGAGAATTTTAAGTCATTTCTTGATATTTTCTGACAAAAATGATAAATTCTTATAAATTCTACACTGTATAGTACTTGCCATAAAGTTTTAGAAAACCAAAACTGGACTTTTCCAAAAACTGTATAATAACGTTTCAAAATAATTTTTTTTACTGATTTTTGTGTCAAAATGTTTTTTATCAATGAAATTAAGATAACTATTTATATATTAAGCATACACTTCACTAATCTTGCGAGTTTCATGAAAGTGTTGTTTTGTTTTTATAAATTGAGAAAGGTACAAAGCATAGTAACCTTAAAATATCACTTTTTGGGAAACAATATAATTTTCGTTAAATAATCATTAATTCAGAAGTATTACGCAAAAATTTGGCTGAAACGCTAAGTTTTATTACAAGTAGTATGTTTTTAAAATTATGTTCGCTTGCCAAATGAATTTTATTTCAGTTTACGTTATTTTATTTATAACTATCATGTCTAAGCGAATTTTATGTCATTTCCTGACATTTTCTGACAAAAATGAAAAATTCGTATAAATTCGACACAGATTAGTATTTCTCATAAAGTATTAGAAAACCAAAACTCGACTTTTCCAAAAACTGTATAATAACGTTTCAAAATAATTTTTTTTACTGATTTTTATGTCAAAATGATTTTTATTAATGAAATTAAAATAACTATTTATATATTAAGCAAACGCTTCACTAATCTTGCGAGTTTCATGAAAGTGTTGTTTTGTTTTTATAAATTGAGAAAGGTACAAAGCATAGTAACCTTAAAATATCACTTTTTGGGAAACAATATAATTTTCGTTAAATAATCATTAATTCAGAAGTATTACGCAAAAATTTGGCTGAAACGCTAAGTTTTATTACAAGTAGTATGTTTTTAAAATTATGTTCGCTTGCCAAATGAATTTTATTTCAGTTTACGTTATTTTATTTATAACTATCATGTCTAAGCGAATTTTATGTCATTTCCTGACATTTTCTGACAAAAATGAAAAATTCGTATAAATTCGACACAGATTAGTATTTCTCATAAAGTATTAGAAAACCAAAACTCGACTTTTCCAAAAACTGTATAATAACGTTTCAAAATAATTTTTTTTACTGATTTTTATGTCAAAATGATTTTTAATAATGAAATTAAAATAACTATTTATACATTAAGCAAACGCTTCACTAATCTTGCGAGTTTCATTAAAGTGTTGTTTTGTTTTTATAAATTGAGAAAGGTACAAAGCATAGTAACCTTAAAATAACACTTTTTGGGAAACAATATAATTTTCGTTAAATAATTATTAATTCAGAAGTATTACGCAAAAATTTGGCTGAAACGCTAAGTTTTATTACAAGTAGTATGTTTTTAAAATTATGTTCGCTTGCCAAATGAATTTTATTTCAGTTTACGTTATTTTATTTATAACTATCATGTCTAAGCGAATTTTATGTCATTTCTTGATATTTTCTGACAAAAATGATAAATTCGTATAAATTCGACACAGATAGTATTGCTCATAAAGTTTTAGAAAACCAAAACTCGACTTTTCCAAAAACTGTATAATAACGTTTCAAAATATTTTTACTTTTGGTGTCAATATATTTTTGAATCGCGGAAAAGTAAAAGACCTGATTAGCTGCTGCGTAAGCCAAGGAGAAGACGACCGATCGCTTTGTGTGTATGAACAAGAAGAAATTTATTTTTGCTAGCAATGCGTGGCTAGGCTATGAGCATAAGAAACAGAGATAAGCTTTCAATGCTTATCCAAAGCTTATTGATGAGTTTCTACATGTGTATGTTACATTTCAATTACATACGTTTTTAAACATAGTTTTAACTTCATTTATAATTCATGTAAATATAAATTCTAAATTAAATTAAATTCCCTAACTAATTCATATGGGAATTAACATTCCGGCCACTTTGAAGGACCAGATTAAAGGGCTTCAATGAATTGGGAGAATTGCCAGTTTATGGATTGGACGTTTAAATACGCCCGTTGCTGTTTTTATTTCGGCCACGCGAACTTTGCCATCTACCCCTGTTACCACGCTGATAACTCTGCCTGTGATCCAACGCTGTGGCGGAGTGTTGTCGTCGTGAACGATGACCACAGAACCGATCTCCAAATTCGGCTGAGGTGCTTGCCACTTGGCTTTGAGTTGGAGGCTGTGGACGTAGTCCTTGGACCAAGCTTGCCAGAACCGTTGTCTGAGCATGGACAGCAGCTGCCACCTCCGCATATAGCTCAAGTTTTTTCCTGGATCGTCCTGCTCTAATCCTTGCGGCAGCGAGCGAAGGGCCTGCCCGATCAGTAGGTGGCCCGGAGTGAGCACCTCTCCGTCGTTGGGGTCGGCGCTGGTGTGAATAAGCGGCCGAGAGTTTAGGATGGCCTCGACGTCCGCCAGATGGGCTCTGACTTCGCTCTCGATAAGTGAAGCGTTGGCTATTTGGCGCACGAGAAGCTGTTTGGCCGACTTCACCGCCGCTTCCCAGAGACCTCCGAAATGCGGTGCGCGAGGTGGAATGAAACTCCATTCCATTCCGTGCTCCGCTGCGAACAATTGCAGACGGGACTGCTGTTCCTCGAACGCTAACTGAAGTTCCTTCAGTTGATTTCGGGCTCCGATGAAATTCGTCGCGTTGTCTGAATATATCCTCTTCGGAACGCCACGTCTTGCGATGAAACTTCTGAGAACCAAGAGAAAGCAATTAGTCGAAAGATCAGATACGAGCTCTAGGTGAACAGCCTTTGAAGCAAAACACACGAAAACCGCTATATACATTTTTGTTGGAGCTCGTCCTCTAATCCTCAGCGATACATTTATGGGACCGCAAAAATCTACACCGCAAATAAGAAATGGTCGAACATTTGTGAACCTATCTTTAGGCAGATTTCCCATAACCTGACTCATTAACTTAGGCTTATAGCGAAAGCAATGGATACATTTTCGAACAACTTGAGTACATTCTCGGCGTGCATTTACAATCCAAATTTGTTGCCTAAGAAGGCCTAGCATTGTTTTCGCATTTGCATGGCAATTCCTAAAGTGGAGGTTTCTAAGGTATAGGGTGACAAATTGGCTTTTGTTTGGCAGTAAAATTGGGAATTTTGATTCAAATGAGAGAGGAGCATGTAGAAGCCGGCCTCCTACTCGAATCAACGAGAATTTTCGACCTGCTTCACAGAATTTTTGAACGAACGGCGTAAGCGTTTGCAAACTTGATTGAAGAGCTTGTTTGTTTTTAAGTTTCGAAAATTCTTCCTGAAATTCGCATCTTTGAACTACTTCCATTAGTTTCAACGAAGATAGATGTAACTCCTGCGCACTCGGCTGCAGTGAGTCTGATCGAGATTTTGAAATATTTAAAAATCTGTAAACATATGCGAAAACTCGGAGCAGCTTGGCATATGATGAAAATCGACTTATGATATTGACGAGAAAATCGGGTTTTGACACTACATGTACTTGGGCACATTTTTTCGATTCCGAGTTTATGAGCTCTTGCGGTATGGAAAAATGGGAATTTGTTGGCCAGCTTGATTCATCTTCATATAGAAATTGTGGACCTTCAAGCCAAATCGACTCATTGAGTTCCTGTACATTACATCCCCGAGATGCAATATCTGCTGGGTTGGATTGTGATGGCACGTGTCGCCAATTTATATTTTCGGACAGTTCCTGGATTGTTGCCACTCTGTTTGCAACAAAGACAGCCAGAGTAGAAGGCGGCGTATTGATCCAATGTAGGGTGATTTCTGAGTCCGTCCAGAAATGCACACTCTCGATTCGACATGTGTTCATGACTTGTTTGACGTGTGCCCATAATTGAGCCAAGAGAACTGCGGCACACAGTTCAAGTCGTGGAATGGACTTCGTTTTAAGTGGGGCCACTCTTGCTTTTGCCGATAGTAATCGGCAGCAAACTTTACCGTGCCAAGTGGCTCGAATGTACAAGCAGCATCCAAACGCATGACTCGATGCATCCGAGAACCCATGAACTTGTATTTCTGAACACCCACTGGCACCAGTATATCGCGGAATACTTATGTGATGGACATCCAACAAATTTTGAGTTAGCTCTTGCCATCTTGAATGTAAGGACATGGGAATAGTTTCGTCCCACTGAAGTTGCAATCGCCAAAGCTCTTGAAGCAATATTGTTGCGTTTATACTGATGGGGCATATTAAGCCAAGAGGGTCGAAAAGGCGTGCGGTTACAGAGAGAATATTGCGCTTTGTAGGGGTTAATTTTGCGAAACTGTTATTCAAATGATAATGAAACATGTCAGTTTTTGGAGTCCATCGCATACCCAATGTTTTGGTCGAATCGGCATCATTGAAACACAGAGTTTTTTCTGAGTTGGTTGATTCCATCAATTGTGGATGGTTAGAAAACCATTTGGCTAACTGGAAACCAGCTGATTCAAGAATTTGAGACACCTGAGCGATGATTGTTTTCAGCATGTCAAGATCATCAGCCCCAGTAAGCATATCGTCCACATAAAAATCACAACAGATTACTTTAGATCCGATTGCATGACTTTCCTTGTGTCGAAGACCAAGTTCATGCAAACAGCGAATGGCAAGGAATGGTGCTGAAGCGGTACCATAGGTGACCGTATTTAAACGACAAATTTTAAGGTCGTCAGATGGACTCTTTCTCCAAATAATAAGTTGGAAGTTGCGATCACTTTCTGCTACCATCACTTGCCTGTACATTTTTGCAATATCTGCCGTTAAGGCATACCGGTTCAAACGAAATCGTATTAATGACAAAACTAATTCCCTCTGAATAGTTGGTCCCACCATTAATATATCATTTAAAGACTTTCCAGAAGTTGTTTTGCACGACGCGTCAAAAACAGCTCTAAGTTTGGTGGAACTACTATCAGGCCTCAGGACACACTGATGTGGGATGAAATAATGTGGTCCCGGTGGAATGTTATTGTCGGTTTCCGACATGTGGCCAAGCTCCAAATATTCTTTCATAAAATCAAGATACATTTTATAAAGTGCGGTATCTTTAGAAATTCTGCGTTCTAATGATAAGAAACGTCTTTTCGCAGTTTCGAATGAAGACCCGAGTATGTTGGGGCTCGCACTAAAGGGCAATCTGACTTCAAAACGACCATTTTCCAAATTGAGAACTTTATTTTTAAAGTCCTCTTCACAAGCCAATTGCTCGGGAGAATATCTTGCAACCTCGCTTTTATTGGGGATGTTTTCAATTTCCCAAAATCGCTCCACCATTTGCTTTAATGAGCTATCTTCTGAAGAAAATGTTACTGCACAACATGATGGACCTTGAACTAGCATTTTCTTACAACGCCCAGATACTACCCATCCCAGCAATGTTTTTTGCAGTAGTGGTGCCCCTTCGGCAAGTCTTATTTGACCTGTGCACAACAAATCGAAGAAAGAATCGGCACCTAACAATAAGTCAATTCCCTGAGGCTTGTGGAATTCGGGATCAGCCAAGTCCAGATTGCTAGGGATTTTCCACTGAGAAATAGGTAGGCTGCAATCGGGTTGATGTTTAGTGATGCTGCTTAGCACCCAAAAATCTGCACTAAACTGGTGGTTGTTATATCTTGAGTACACTGTAGTCGTCACTTCATTCCTTGCTACCAGACTCGATTGACCTACTGAGGTGACTGTCAAACTTTTATGTGCTCTTGATAATCTTAGAGCTTGAGCATACCTTTCCGTCATAAAGTTGACTTGGGACCCTGAGTCCAGTAACGCTCGTGCCAAATGAATTTGACCAAATCGGTCACGAAGTTTTACAACAGCTGTTGCAAGAATAACATGCTCAACTTCACTAGCGACATGAGTGACCTGAGCGGGATATGACGATGCTTGTGCAGTGGATGAAGAAAGATCCCGCTGATCCTGATTCGGAGCATTTTGAGCTTGACTTGGAGTTGCATACCTGTGCAAAACAGTGTGATGTAAGCGTGAGCATACTCTACACTTTGACGATGTGCAATTGGACACCCTGTGTCCTGGTTGAAGACAATTAATGCATAATTGATTGCTCTTCACAAAACTAAATCGATCGAGAACTAGCAACGAACTAAATCCTTGACAATTTCCAAGGTGGTGATTGGCACTGCAATACAAACACTTAACGTCTGCACTTGCAGCCTTTGAACAAGCAAACGAGGACTTTAAATTCTTTTTATGTTGCACATCAAACTTTGGTTTGCTCCTAGCTCTAGAAGAATCCTCTGCCGATAGGTGCTGGTATCGTCTGTTCAACATATCAACGCAATCAGACCATTTCGGCAGTACGGTATAATCGAGTTGTTCTTCATACTTGGATTTTGTGACATAATCCACTTTTGACATCACTATATGAATGAGTATTGCGTTAGCAATATCTGCTTCATTTCCTAATGACAACAAAGAATCAAATATAGCGGACACGGTGTCAATGATTGATCGCAAAGCAGAAGAAGATGGCTTGTTTATAGCAGGAATATCAAACAGCTGTGCAATAGTATCGAAAATTATCAGGCACTCATTATCATAGACCCGCTTTAGACTAGCTAAAGCCTTTGTATAGTTTTCATCTGAAACTTGGAATGCTTTGACTGTTCCCAAAGCTTCATCCGATAGGCATGACAACAGGTGATTAAACTTCTCTATGTTTGATAAAGATGGATCAGAATCCACCAAGCTCTCAAAAAGACCTATAAATTGCTTGTAGTCAGCGTGCTTACCACTAAACCTTGGTAATTTCATTTTTGGTAAATTAGAGTGACTCTGCTTTGTACTTAAAGCTGACATATACAACGCCTTTGTTGTGACACAATTTTCCTCTAATGAAGGTCGATTTTTATTATCTGGGTCTATACCGTCGATCTCTAATTGTATGGACATTGCATTTAAGATATACGAATTTAGTAGCTCCAATCGGCATTGGAGTTCAAGGGGTTTAAGAGAGATTTCTTTTCTCTCAAGTGCTCTTTTCATACGAGTGATGTCATCTCCAATCTTATCCAGTTTCGAAAACAACCGTGTTAACTCCATGCAACCATCACTTGTCTGATCCAAGTTTTCTTGACTTGAAGCAGGATCGTTAAAACGTTCTTTATCGGCAATATTATCTATCACCGTATTATTAGGATCATTCTTGGATGACATATTTGATTTCTATTGGTATTATTTAGTTGTAATAAGTTGCAATAACTTTTAAGAGAGAGTTCGAAGCTCTTCC
Source organism: Lordiphosa stackelbergi (assembly GCA_018904235.1). NCBI lineage: Eukaryota > Metazoa > Arthropoda > Insecta > Diptera > Drosophilidae > Lordiphosa > Lordiphosa stackelbergi. The sequence goes on from JAEIFU010000019.1 coordinate 247,780, forward strand.
AATCGAAGAGAAATAAGTGCAGCTTTATCGTAACTAAAGTCAACGCACCCAAAGCACAGCGCTGACCAGCGGTCAGCAAACGACAATCAAAACGACCAACGAGAAATCAAACGAACCGAAAATAGCAATGCTTATGCTTATGCAGACACAAGCGCCAGAATTAAGTCTAACTGTCGCGATATTGCTGTACTTATGTATTTACTATTCTCTTTGTTGCGAGGGGTGCCGAACGAGTTATGACTTTCATAAATGTTTCACACCTTTCATTTATACCAATTATCCAAGACAAATTTTATTAATTTTTTATTTTTTCAATGCACTTTTAATTCGAATTTATTTAATTTGTGTTCGTGATATGTATGTATGTTGCTTCAATGTTCACAAAGTTCATTTCAATGCCAAGACAATAGAGCAAATTTTACTTGCATGTACAACCAGCTTGCATGTACGATTTTTAAACAATTTTTTGTGTCTTGCAAAATATTATTGTTTTGGCATTGTTACCTGGTCATCTGACGAATATCCATCCACTTCCCTTATATTAATGTTGCGACTCATAAGGCCACCCACGCGTCGATGATGCAGCAGCAATTATTATCACAAGTGGGGTGGGTACGAGAAAATCCAACACACACAGGCAGCTAACCAGTCTTAGAATATTTATTTGTTTAATAAACACAACGAATACTTTCCGAAGTCAATGCTCGGGCGCCATGTTGATTTTGAATAAAAATACAAATTAAATTTAACCACTTTGGTTATATAGAGAATCGCGGAAAAGTAAAAGACCTGATTAGCTGCTGCGTAAGCCAAGGAGAAGACGACCGATCGCTTTGTGTGTATGAACAAGAAGAAATTTATTTTTGCTAGCAATGAGTGGCTAGGCTATGAGCATAAGAAACAGAGATAAGCTTTCAATGCTTATCCAAAGCTTAATGATGAGTTTTTACATGTGTATGTTACATTTCAATTACATACGTTTTAAACATAGTTTGAACTTCATTTATAATTCATGTAAATATAAATTCTAAATTAAATTAAATTCCCTAAGTAATTCATATGGGAATTAACAAGTAGTATGTTTTTTAAAATTATGTTCGCTTGCCAAATGAATTTTATTTCAGTTTACGTTATTTTAGTTATAACTATTTTGTGTGTACGAGAATTTTATGTCATTTCTTGATATTTTCTGACAAAAATTATCAATTCTTATAAATTCTACACAGTATAGTACTTGCCATAAAGTTTTAGAAAACCAAAACTGGACTTTTCCAAAAACTGTAAAATAAGGTTTCAAAATAATTTTTTTTTTGTTTTTGTCAAAATGTTTTTTATCAATCAAAATAAGATAACTATTTATATATTAAGCATACACTTCACTAATCTTGCGAGTTTCATGAAAGTGTTGTTTTGTTTTTATAAATTGAGAAAGTTAAAAAGCACAGTAACCTTAAAATATCTTTTTTTTGGGAAACAATATAATTTTCGTTAAATAATTATTAATTTTCAGAAGTATTACGCAAAAATTGGCTGAAACGCTAAGTTATATTACAAGTAGTATGTTTTTTAAAATTATGTTCGCTTGCCAAATGAATTTTATTTTTAGTTTACGTTACGTTATTTATTTTTATCATGTGTATGAGAAATGTATTATATTTCCTTTTTTTTTTTTGGTATACATAATATATTTAATATAAGAAAAGAAGGATGAATCACTAAATTTGTTAACCCAATGGAACGCAACCAACATAAAAAAATATTAAATAACCTGCTATGAATTAAGTTGAATAAAATGAATTATATTTCCTGTTCCGTTTTAACCTTCAAGCAAGACAGTCTAATTCTTTAACCTTTGCGGCACTGAAACTCAACAGGTTATGGGCCCAGTGCAGTCCCAGTCAACCCGCAAATAAAAGTTAAAGAAGTTTTATAGAAAATCCTCATATGTTGAGATGAACAGCAGTTAAATTTTTCTTTGTGAAAAATAACCTTAATTTTTTTCTGTGTGAAAATAATAAGTAAAAGACAAGCAAATAAAATGAGTTCGTTATATAACATCGACAAACTGGATGATACCAATTATGACACGTGGAGTGTACAAATGAAAAGTGTTCTTGTGCATCAAGAGCTGTGGTCTGTGGTGTCGGGAGAACTTTCGCGACCAGATTCGGAAGAAAAAGACCCATTAATCAATCAAAATTTTAAATCAAAAAATGAAAAAGCGCTTGCTGTAATCATGTTGAGCATTAAATCAAGTGAGATCGGACAAATTAAAAAGTTTAAAAGTGCAAAAGGGGCTTGGAAAACATTAAAAGAAATTCATCAGCCAACGGGGCCGGTGAGAAAAGTATCACTGTTTAAAAAGCTTTTATATATGCGCATGCCTGAAGACTTTAACATGCAGCAATATATCGCGAATTTCTCAAATATTGTGGACCAATTATATGAAATAGGCATAAGCCTGCATGAAGAACTGTTTGTAATAATGTTATTGGCCAGTTTGCCAAAATCATTCGAAAATCTAGTAGTGGCCTTAGAATCCACGCTTAAAATTAAGTTACTTGAAGAATATGAACGTCGTAAGAGCAACAATTCAACTGAGTCCGAGTGTACAGTGCAAGCGTTTGTGGCTAGGCCAAATAATAATTTCCAGAAAAAATATAACAATTCGAAGCAACAAAATGAGCAAGATAAAAATCACAAAAATAACCGTTCCAAAATGAATATGAAGTGTTACAACTGCGGTAGAAAAGGTCATTTCCAGAACGAGTGCCGACTAAAGAAACCAGAAGATCAAAATAAAGAGCACAGTGCAAAATCATTTTTTTCCATATACAACGTAAGCGAAAAATCGTCTCTAACCCACAAAGACTGGATTTTGGATAGTGGAGCAACAGCTCACATGTGCGCGCAGCTAGAGAAGTTTGATAAGTTCGAACAGCATAAAACCAAAATTAGCCTCGTTGGTGATCAATTTGTAGAACTCAGGGCCGAGGTGAAGTAAAAGTAAAAACAACCAAAATTGAAATAATTCTAAAAAAATGTGCTTTTTGTCGGTCAGTAAAGCTGTGAATAACGGATGCAGCGTAACATTTGATAAAAACTTTGCATATGTGAATGATAAGAAAAGTGAAAATTTGCTTAGAGCAAAGCAAATTGGCAATTTATTTATGTGCGAAATGAAAGACGACGATGAAAAACTGTATTATGGAAACACAAATCAAAGTGAACTGATAAAATGGCATAATCGGTACGGCCACTTGAACATAAAAAGCTTAGTGGAATTAAAGGAGAAACAATTAGTTAATGGTCTACGCTTTGATACGAGAGATAAAAACGTTGAATGTGCTGTTTGCTTACAAAGTAAAATATGTGTTAAGCCATTTAAATCATCCGAAAACAAAAGTAAAGAACTGTTGCAAATAATACATAGCGACGTGTGCGGACCTATTAATATTTCTTCAATTGGCGGCTCAAAATATTTTGTGACAATGATAGACGATAAATCCCGATTTGTAATCGTTTATTTTATTAAACAAAAATCTGAAGTACTTAATGTTTTTAAATCCTTCAAACAAATGGTTGAGTGTCAAACTGGGAAAAAGATTAAAATTTTGAGGTCGGATAATGGCACCGAATATGTGAATAATGCTTTTGACGAGTATTTGGACAGCCATGGAATTGTCAGACAGCTTTCAGTACCGCACACCCCCCAACAAAATGGTGTGGCAGAAAGAATGAATCGCACCTTAGTGGAGATGGCTCGCAGCTTGATGTTAAACGCTGGATTGGACGAGAAATTTTGGGCCGAGGCAGTCCACACTGCTGCATATCTCAGGAACCGATCACCCACATCAGCGGTAGTTAATATGACGCCCTACGAGGTTTGGTATGGTAAAAAGCCAACGGTGAGTCACCTGCAAACATTTGGTTGTTTGGCGATTGCATTAAATAAAACTGAACATAAGAAATTTCGACCAAAGGGGAGAGAATTGATAATGGTCGGATATTCTAGCACAAGCAAAGCTTACCGTTTGTTCGACAAAGCAAACAACAAGATGATTGTAAGCAGAGACGTTTGTTTTATTGAACCCAAAATAGAGAATTTGTCAAAACAAATGACTAATAATGCAATTGCAGCTGAAGCAGAACAAGTTCAAAGCGAAAACGAAGAGCCATACGCAGGCAATGAACATAAAGAAATCATTGAGAACGAAGATAAAGAACACCATGGAAGAGGAAGACCAAAACTAATAAGAACTGGATTAAGAGGAAGACCGAGAAAACAATATGCAAACATGCTAGCTTGTGAGCAGAAAGTACCCGAATCCGTCGAAGAAGCATTAACTAGTGACAAAAGTGCTGAATGGTGGTCAGCGATGCAAGAGGAGATTGACGCGTTGATTAGAAATGGAACATGGGAGCAAACGGAATTGCCTCCTGGGCAATCTGCAATTGGATGTCGTTGGGTCTACGCTATTAAGAAGAGTTCCACCGGAGATGTCGAACGTTACAAAGCCAGGCTGGTAGCCAAGGGATGCGGACAGAAGTATGGCGTTAACTATGACGAAACTTTTTCCCCTGTCGTCAGATACGCAACAATCAGGATGGTACTGGCAATCGCTGCAGAGCATGAACTACATGTACACCAAATAGATGTTTCAACTGCGTATCTAAATGGAGAACTAACTGAAGAGATATACATGAAGCAGCCTGAGAAGTTTGATCAGCACGATGGCAAAGTTTTGAGACTCAAGAAATCATTATATGGGCTCAAACAATCTGGTAGGATGTGGAATCTCAAACTAAACGAAGCCTTGCAGAAAATGGGATTCAAACCATGCGAAAGCGACCCCTGTTTATATACACGACACAAAGATGGAAAAATTAACATAATAGCCGTCTACGTAGATGACTTAATGATCTGCAGCTCAGATCTTGGTGAGTTGTGCGAAATTAAGCGATTAATTTCAAGTACATTCCAGGTAGTCGACAAAGGGCCAATTCATCAATTTCTTGGCATGAGCATTGAGCGAGAGGGATTAACAGGCGCTATATTGGTTAATCAGAAGCAGCATTTGCTGGAGCTCTTGGAGAAGTATGGCATGGTCGAGTGTCGTACTGCATCAGTGCCGTTGGTACCAGGCTTTCAAACAATGTGTGAGAACCAATCATGCAGAGTGGTGGACCAGACGGAGTATCAATCGCTTGTGGGATCGCTTATGTACGTTGCCATTACGACCAGACCAGATGTCTTACATTCTGTGTGTAAGCTTTCGCAACGCAACACAAACCCACACAGCGAGCACTTGGCAGCAGCAAAACAAGTACTGCGATATTTAAGCACGACTCTGGACTTGAAACTCAAGTATCAGAAAACCGGAGAGATGGTGTATGGATACGTCGATGCCGATTGGGGTGGTGACGCCAGTGACCGTAAATCTTATACGGGCCATGCATTTATCCTGGGTGGCAGCGCTTTTTCCTGGGAAAGTAAGAAGCAGACGTCCGTTGCATTGAGCAGCACCGAAGCTGAATATATGGGACTATCCCAAGCAGCAACTGAAGCAGTATATATTAGAAAAGTATTGAATGAAATGAAATTGTATTTGAAAGAAAAACCTATTGTCATTTATGGAGATAATTTGAGCGCAATGAATTTAGTAAAGAACCCTGTTTACCATGCTCGTAGTAAGCACATTGATATTCGTTATCATTACGTTCGAGAAATCTATAGCAGCAATTTAATTGATTTAAAATATTGTCCTACTGAGCAAATGAGTGCAGACTTGTTGACAAAAAACTTATGTAAAATCAAACATGAAAGATGCACCCAGTCACTAGGTTTGAACATTTATTAAGCGAATACTATTGTACCTGATTTGAATTTTTGAGTAATATGTTTTGAAGAGGAGTGTTGAAATATGCAATCCATATTACGTATAACATGAAGTATGAATACCCTTAATATGTAAACTCACTGAACGAAACGCACATATGAACATGTAAATAACCTGCTATGAATTAAGTTGAATAAAATGAATTATATTTCCTGTTCCGTTTTAACCCGGTGTCGTATTAAGCAGCAAACCCAAACGAAAACTGCACGCTTAAAGAAGAATTTTGAAGAAGTTTTGAAAAAAGGATCTCTTCGTGATTACCTCGGAAAACATATCACCTTTTAACCGGTGACGAGCCATGATGAACACTTTTCACTTTTGAACTAGTTAAGCCGGCTGGTTCGGCTTTGCTTTATAGTACCATCCTACACAACAAGTTTTCAGTTCATAGCTCAAACCGTTTTTAAGCAATGACTCTAAGGCTACCTGTAAAATTCTGTAAAAGGTTCGGCTTGGAAAGGCAAATTCAATAGAAACAGAAATATAAAACACGTATATTTAATGTTTGCAAATTGCGAAATAGATACATAGAGTACATCTTAAAATCCAGTCCTATTTCTCGTTCGAGGTGCCTACCAGCACATTTGTGAAAAGTATCTGAAAACCAAAAATGCAATGACAATGAATTTTTCAGCATGCTTTATCGCATTCTTTTATTCAGTTTTATGAACAGTATTTTTTTTATAGAATATGTGGACAAGTTGCACCTCAAGTCAGACATGACCAATTTTAAAGCAGAAAATGCCCTCTTAACTGACACTTGGGTTGCTGGCACGCAATGGATCACTTTCGCCAATTGATACCGAGGATACATGAACTTTTTGTCCTCCCAATACTTCATGATATTCTCTCTTATATCAATTGGATTGGGGGAGTATGCGCCTCTTTCGGTTATTGCAAGATTGAGTTCAGGATCATCTTCCCCAACAGTCTTTTCATTCCCAGAGGCCGCCTCAATTGAATTAAGAAATTCGTTGAGAATGCTTTGTGGAGTAGTGTTAACCTGACTTGTTGACGGATAGGATACTTGAAATGAAACTGGGTCCATCTGTGGTGAGTCTACACTCAAATAAAATGACAATGCTTAGTCAATTTCGAACTAATTTAATTAAACTTCAATTAGCCTATATGTGCATTCTTTGACATCTCATTTTCACAGTCAGCAGCAGGAAAAATATGTTTTTAACTGAAAGCCGAAGTATGTATGTGCAATAACGACTGCAGGACAACTGAGATATGATGCTCTTGCATTAATATGAATTTACAAATGATATAACGATATATGTATTCTCATCTCATATGGAAAGTTTAAGATACATCAATTTGAAAATTTTACACAAATTAGTACAAAACACGGCAAATATTTCTACATCAAGTCAAAAATTGCAATTTTATGGAGAGTATGTTACAGTCCAACTTTCTTACTTGATTGAGTTATGACAGACTTGAAGTAAGTGAGCGATATGTATATAAAGTGGCACTGAATCAATAAAAAATTTTGGTATCCTTAATTTTGATCCTTCAAGGACATGTGATGTATCAATGGAAAGGTATTGAAACATAGATCACAGATATATGTCTACTTCTAAAATCCACCTACTGGTTCAAAAGATATTCAAAATCAATTTTTATTTTCAATTTTAAAATAAAAATTGAAAAATAACTCTTATTTTCAACTTTTAAATAAAAATAAGAGTTATTTTTTGATTTTTATTTAAAATTGAAAATAAAAAGTTTATCCTGATTTTGGATTGCTCACTCAAATTTCGGATATGGGGTGCCTCCAAAAGGGTCTAGGACACTTATTTGGCTTTGATTTTTTAAAGTCCATAACTCTTATTTGCGATCCCTGGTTTTAACCTTCAAGCAAGACAGTCTAATTCTTTAACCTTTGCGGCACTGAAACTCAACATATTATTTGGTATCAGAAAAATATTATTTTCTTTGTCTAAATGAAATGAAAATATTGATACTTTTAAAATTTCATTTAATCAGGTAAATATCAAAATAAATTTGATCTTTAGGTTTCTCTGTGTAGATATTATCGAAAAATTGGATAATTTATTGAGGTGAGGTTCGGAATTTAAGTGGTCTCCAAAATGTGTCAATGCGTATTCGGCCATGAAAGCTGACAATATTTTTAGTCCATTTTGTTCAGAATTGGAATTATTTTGACAATGGACGCATGTACAGCAGTCCACACTGAGAAAGAATGGAAAACTGACCTGCAGAAATTAATAATGCTGCTGTCTTTGGGCTCAGAAGTGTCAAAATAAATACTCGGGGGTTTTTGAGTGCTCTTATTTCATTTCTGGCCATATTTTTCCGATCGGTGGGGTGGGGGCTGACATAGCGAGGACAACAACAAAAAAATCCAATGGGCTATCGCTTTGTAGGATTTTGGGTGCTCCAATTTCATTTCTGGCAGTATTTTTTGGATCGTGGAAAAGTGGTCTAACTTATGGTTTGAAAACGGGTAAATCTAACAAATTTTAAATGGGTACCAGTTTTATAGGTTTTTTTGTGTGTTTCTTTTTTGTCAATATTTCTCAATTTAGCAATTTATATAAATTTTCTTAAAATTTTCAGTTGAAATTTTCGCTTTCCCAAATTTGCTCAGTTGTTACCTATGTAAAAGACAGAATGTCTAGATACAAACAAGATAAACTTAACAGTGTTGATTAATGATTAAATTTACAGTGTTGGCGAAACTCGGTCACGAACTGCAGATACATAGTACTGTAGGGTTTAGAGCTAGCTTATTATCTAGTCATATTACTACATTAGGCAGAAAAAAATTGTTTTAAAACTTTTGTCTAGACCTCAATCTCTATAAATATAAAAGAGAGTGTCCTGATTCACTGATTGGCAATCATCGCACAGCCTAAACGGTAAGAGATGGAAAGCTGAAATTTGGACAGAATTTTATGTTAGTGGTGAAAGAGCGTACTAAGACTGGGTTTTGGAAAATTCCACCCGGAAGAGTTGGAAAAGCGTCGGAAAAGTTTGTTTGGGAAAAATGTTATTTTTCATCCGATTGACTTGAAACTTGGTTCGTAAGCATAATACGCGAAATAATTTGACACGTGTTTTCCCGATTTCGGAAAATCTGCCCACGGGGAAAATGGCCGGAAAATTCTGCATGAAAAAACTATTTTTTATCCGATTGGCTTCAAACTCTGTTTGTAGGGATAGAATACGAAATATTTCGAAATGTGATTTTTCGAAGTTGGAAAATTTGACCTGACGGTCGGAAAATTTCCGCAAAATTCTGCATTAAAACAACTATTTTTCATCCTATTGGCTTCAAAATCAGTTTGTAAGTATTACATACGAAATAATTTGAAACGTGATTTTCCAATGATGAAAAATTTGGCCCAACGGTCGAAAAACTTCAGGAAAATTCAGCATGAAAACCAATTTTGCACCCGATTGGCTTGAAATTCGGTTTGTAAGGACAGAATTTGAAAGATAATTTTGCCATGTAGGAAAATCCCGTGTAGGCGTAAAAGTGCCCGGAAAATTCTTCATGCAAAATAGCTATTTTTCATCCGATTAACTTGAAACTCGGTTTGTAAAGTCAAAATGAAAATTCATTTGTGTTTTCATTTTCCGATGTTGGAAATACCGCCGGGATGCCCGCTGGGAAGTGGGTGGGATGTGGGTGTGATGGATGAGGGAGGGATGTGTATGGGATATGGGTGGTATGCAGATGGGAAGTGGATGGGATGTGGGCGGGAAGTGGGCGGGAGGTGGAAGGGGATGTGGAAGTGTACACTCAGAAAAAAACGACCGGGATAGTTCTAGACCGATCGGGATAGAATTTATGCCGTTTTGTACTTGAAATTTTAAGTATGTTTTGTTCTTGAATGTACTTAAATTAAGTACGAAACACACTAGAAAAGAAAAAGAACCGTTAAAATTATAAAATTGAGAACAAACGTTCTTGAATCAAGTACATTTCGTTCTTACAGTTAGCCTACAATTTTAAGAAAAGATCGTACTTAGTTCAAGTACAAAATTTCTTGGATTAAGTACAGAATATACTTACTATGCAAGCTCCAAAAAGAGTGCTACGAAAATTGCGAATTATTTTACTTTGAATCTGTTCTTGAAATTCCCTCCTGGTTTTAACACTTTGGTAATGGAGTGTGTGTAGATTTCCGACCTACAGTATAAACATCTTGGTCTTTGGTCAATTCATTTCCTTTGGATTTTGATATTATATAGAGACCTTTATTGGATTAGACCAAGAACATTTTGTACTTAGTTTTTGAAGTAATATGTTGCTTCAAACATGTTTTGTGGTTGACTTTTGAATTATTAGACTTCGATGAAGAACCTTTTTGCACTTATTGTGAGAGTAAATCGGACTGTACTTAAGACCATAAAAAATTAATAATATGATAAAAAAAAATAATAATAATAGTTCGAAATGTACTTAAAATATCCCGAAACAGTCTTCAAACAAGTATTTTGGGATTGAAAAAATCGTACTTGAAATAAGGATTTTGTGCTTGAATCAAGTATTTTCGTACTTACCGTACTATTGACACCGTTAGTACTTGATTCAAGTACAAAGTTCTTGGTTTTTTCTCTTTTTTTTCTGAGTCACGAACGACTAAAAACAAACAACAATAAATCAAACACGTGTTAGCGCGTGAAAAGAGCTTTCCAAAAGCTCTAGCGTGAACCGATGCCAACGAATACAACTAGAACTACGCGATTGCAAAGACAAGCTTGCGGAAATACCGCAAGACTTTTTTTACAAATTACTGTCGGTTAGTTTCTCATTCTATTCCAGTGTGCAGTCGCAGGTTTTACTGCACATAAGATGTCATTTCTAGCTTTTTAAAATTCAGATTGTGGCAAAAATTAAGGATATTTTGAAAAAGATTTTGGCTTTCTTTCAGCTTTATTAGAGTGAAGCTCTTAAATGGACCCCTGACTGGGGGAGTAATACGAGAAAAGTTTTGCGACAAATTTTTTTGTGTATGCTATTGTCTGCATTTTGTAAAATTAGCCGTTTTACCCATGCCGTAGCAGCAAGTGGGTTGTGGGTTGAATGGGATGGTGTAAGGTGCTAGAACCCAAAGTGATACGTATCCGGAAGGAGCACCTAATTTGGGAGTAAGCGGATATGTTGTAACAAGACTAGCGGCTACTGTACCAAAAGCAAAAAAATATACAAAATATTTTTCGAAAATTGGTTCTTATAAAAAATGGTTTATTGTTTTTGGATAATCCTTACCGTACCAAGGACTAACTCGCTTATTGGAATTTTTCATTGGCGAACGAGCTAGTGATATCGACAGTAGTTTTCGTAGAAACTATGGTCACAAAATGAATTTTTTTACTTTGATAAGTTCCTGCTCGGGCGCCAATGAAAAATTCCAATTAGCATTTTCATTGGATTTTAAAATTTAATTATCTTTGAGACTGCAATGGTAGAGATCTATTGCCAAATGACGAGATATGCTACTCCTTTCGGTCAATTCATTTATTCTACTGATTGCTCCACCATTCTAGCCTTTGCTTATACATTAATTGAAATGCTACCTGCTGTAATGTTAATGTTTAACATTTTTCTTTGTAAATATATTTACCTCAATTATGGAAACTTTCTTATCTAACTTTAGTGTTTCAACTGATGCCAACTGAACTGAAGGATTGAAAAAGCTGGGACGTGGAAGCATGGTCGAAAAAGTAGCTAATATCGTGGAATACTTCCTGTTTCAACAAAAACGCGATTTAGTAATTTTCAGTAAGGATTCATTCATTATAAAATGGTAATGTTTTCTTGGAAGATAATTGAACGCCCTATCATTCATTCGTACACCACTTCTTAATCCGGTGCTTGAATTCGGCGTTATAAAATGCTTTTCGTCAACTTGGCATTAAATTAATGAATTTTTTAAAAACAGCTAGATTTTAGTGCAATTTTCACCACGAAAAAAATTGTGTACAATTTTTTTTATTGCTGGTCACTAAAGTCTTATCTATTAAAAAATACAACGCCACATAATTCATTTAAATCGGTTCAAGAATATAGAAGTTATTGGCATTTCAGTAAGAAATGGAAGGTTTCAAGTTCATGCAAATTGACATGGTTTGATTGTTGTTTGTCGTAGAAGCCATAGTTAATATTCAAACTATTCTATTCCAGGGCTCCTATGACCTGAAAAATTTATTTTGTACCTGGTAATTTTTTTTTCTGATTGACTTCGGTTCAAAAATGAGTGCAAGAGTAAAAATTAATTCAAATTGAATGCAAAAATTATCCTAATAAATTGTGCTATGCTTGCGGGCAACAAATATTTTCGACTCTGCTAAGAATTTCAAAGAAAATGCTTATAGCTAATCGCTTATATTTTGGACAATCCTCTAAAAATGTCATAACTTGAGAACCGCTTATCCGATCCTTATCATTTCTTCGGCATAGATAGATATTAATAATGACTAACTATCCTATATCAATCATCTATCTACAAAACTGTGGGAGATATGACTTTTTTTCGAAATTGGCGGGGGCGGGAGGGGGGCGTGGCAAAATTGAAAATAAACTTGATCTGCCTGCAAGTATAAGAAGCATTTGTCCCATACATGTCAAACCTCTATCTCTTACCATCTCTGAGATCTGTTTGTTCATGCGGACGGACAGACGGACAGACAGACGGACAGACGGACATGGCTATATCGACTCGGCTGTTGATGCTGATCAAGAATATATATACTTAATAAGGTCGTAAATGATTCCTTCTCCCTGTTACATACTTTTGCACAAATTTAATATACTCTATGTACCTTCGGTACAGAGTATAAAAATATATCATCAAAATATAAAGAAAAGGTATCTTCGGCCGGTGGTAAAGCTCGTATAATTTATACATATGTCTTTGAAATTGTTAGCGGAGTGGAAAATTATGTAATGACCGCAAGTGCAGTACTCTTCACTAGGATAATTTTTGCATTCAATTGGATTCATTTTTGACTCTTAAACTCATTTTTCAAGAACACATTACTTTTTTATACTCTGTACTTAACAGGGAGAAGGAATTCTTTACGCCCCCCAAAATTATATTCGACCAGCATCAACAGTCATATAGGTCTGTCTGTCGTCCGCTGTCCGTCCGTATAAACAAAAGATCCAGAGATGTAAGATAGAGGTTTGGCTGTATGGAAAATGCTTATCTGCAGGCGATCAAGTTTATTTTAATGCCACGCCCCCTCCCGCCCCCAAATTGAAAAACGTCATATCTTCCACAGGTTTGTAGATAGAGTGTTTGTTTTCCAGAGATAGTTAGTCATTATCAAATGTATAAATGCTGAATAAAATAGATCGATGAGCGGTTCTCAAGTTTTGAGAAAAAGTGCAAAAGACGCCTCCCACGCACACGCAAACAACACCCATTGCATGCATCAAAGAGAGAGAGAGAGAGAGAGAGAGAGACCAACCAACGCTGCACATTCTTAGAAAAAGAGAGAGAGAGGGAGGGAGAGAGAGAGAAAAACTTAGTGATGAGCGCAGCAGCAGCATTGCATACAGCTCGCACTCTAGGTACAGAGTTTGTAATAGTCGGGCTTGACCGACTTTCTCACTTGTTTATAATGAATGTATCGATACGGAAGATATACATATTTTTCTAAATGTACTTTTTTCAGAATCAAAAAACTACCTTTTCCGCGATTTCTCAGCAAAGGGCTTTACATATAAAATGACTGTCAAATCTTCGGGATCGGAAATGCTGTAAAAAGTGTAATTATTAGATGGCTTTCTTTGAATTACTCGATTCATTACTTGGACCAAAGATTTTTGATATTATAGATGACGAATGTGAAACAAAAAACGATTGTTTTTGGGAGCTGACATTGGATGCAAATTTGTGCTTCTCGCTGCCTGTACGAGGAAAACATATATTGAAATTTAGCTACACGTTTTCTAAATTTGCTATACGACTGAGAGCAAAAGTTTATAGATATTATAGATGACACATGTGACGCAAAGAACGATTTTTCTTGGGAGCTGACATTGGATCCCACAAAAAATAGTTTGTGTGAGATGCGGTATCTATATATGAAGTGTCTTTGCTTGGACTTAATTGAATTAAATTGCGTACAAAAAAGAGGTAAAATATGGTTAATCCATATAATTGATAGTGTGTTGTTAACGAACGAAGATATAACTTTTTGAATACATGTGTTTGAAATTACTGCATTTTATGATGCCATAAGTATGCAATGGATTCTGCAGCAATTGTCAAAATCTAATCTACAAACTTACACACGAAATAGTTCTTAAAATAATTTTTGATTATTTGTGATATTTCCATATTATTGGATTGTATCCATATAATATCTTTGAAATGCACAGTAATGGCAACTTTTAGACGAACAGATTCGGCAGCTTAAATGCTTATATGCCAATTGATTGCCAAAGTCATCAGTGAAACAAAATACTTCCCCTATTCGTTTCCACGTCGGTTTACCTGACTTTTACTCTACTTAAACAGTCTCATTCAACTTAAAAATGCTATTTGGCAATTTCCCATGAATTGAACGGATTATTTTATTTACTTTATATTTCACTCTTTGCTTCTACATCTTTCCTGTGCTCTGCTTTCAAGGAACTCTGATGTAAACTCACATTTTTACAGAAATATTTATATATATAAATACTTTTTTGTATTTTGACCAAGACTTCTAAGCAATTCAAGTGCCAATAGCCATCAGTGGCTAAAAGCAAAATCAAATAAAACTGACAGCTTACAAATACATAAAAAAAGCAAATGAAATAAGCCTTGACATAATATTATTTTTATAAATGAAAATTCACTTAGCCAACAAGAAAAGAAATAAAATTAGACCTTCAAGGGCCGCTCAGTGTTCAGTTCTCAAGCAACGTAGAAGCGGCTTGTCCCACTGCCCTCAAGAAACTTATGTGTTCTATGTAAGGTTTCATTATGCGCACAATTCAGTATGCTCACCAGCAGGAATCATAACCAATTAATGCATATGATCTGTCGACACACAGATTAAGAAGCCGACTTAACCGACGACGCTGTCTGTGGAAAGCGTCCCTTTGGCGGCCTCATCAATTTGCCCTAACTGTGCCCTTGACTCCATCCCCACCAATCTTTGCACACAGAGGGTTCCCCCCGTCAGATGACAGCTTATAACATACAAATATAAAACCATTCCCCCCAAAATTTTCGCTCATTACATCCAAAACAATTGTTGGCAATATATTCCAGAGCATAGCTGTTAAATTGCGATTACGATTAGTAATCAATTACATTACTTTTTAAAAAGAATTGTAATGATTATATAATCCCCTTGGTTAAAAATATTTGATTACTAATTGATTACTTTCAGAAATAATCAAAAATAATCGGGATTATTTAGGATTACCAAAAAATAATCAAAAATAATCAAAAGTAATCAAAAAGTAATTCGACTACTTTACAAGATTATTTTTGAATATTTTTGATTATTTAACAAAAACAAGTAAGACCGTTGCAGTCGAGTAGCCCGACTTCAATATACCCTGTACAATTGACAACGAGAGCGTAAGTTAAAGTCGGCTCTAACCGACTTCGATAAACCCGTTACTCATGAAAAACATGTGTAACAGTGCTCCTGCTTTCCTTAGGGTGACCATCCGAAAAGTATGCAACATTTTTGTAGGGTGGGTGGGGTGGTAGCGGGGGGGCTTGGTTCGCGTTTTTGCTCATAACTTCTGAACCGTTCATCCGATTTTTATAATTTCTTCGGCAAATCGATTTATTTTGCTAATTACTAACTATCTCTCGAAAGTACGAATCGTCTATCTTCAAAACTGTGGGAGATATAACGTTTTTACCAAATTGCGGGGGCGGGAGGGGGCGTGGTCAAAATTTGAAACAAACTTGATCAGCGTACAGATAAAAGAAGCATTTGTCCCATACATGTCAAACCTCTATCTTTTACCATCTCTGAGATCGACGCGTTCATACAGACAGACGGACGGACAGACGGACGGACAGACGGACAGACGGACATGGCTAAATCGACTCGGCTGTTGATGCTGATCAAGAATATATATACTTTATAGGGTCGGAAATGTTTCCTTCTCCCTGTTACATACATTTGCACAACTTCATGATCCCCTTTTACCCATTTTCAATGGGTACAGGGTATAAAAAGGCATAGCCAGATTTGTGGCCCTCAATGATTTTATATAGCACTTTTAGCTGCCAGCTGAACTTGTCGGAAATGGCGTAGAGGTTAAGGCCTATGACTGAAAGGCAATGAGTCCTAGGTTCAAGTCCCAGTTTGGGACATGTATTTTTTTTTTTTTTTTTTTTTGTAATCTAGAATTTTAAAACAATTGCATTAGCTTCCGTGTACCAGTTAATGCTATTAAGCACAGCAAGGAAAATATGTATTGTTTCTTCTTTTCATTTCATAGTGTAATGGCCTGCATTATAACTCCCTCCAGGACTATCAACATCTCGTTTGAAATGACTCTTCGGTTCATCGCCTGAAGTTCCGGTTTTGAGCTTAAGCTAGTCAGTAAAAATGTAAAATTGGCTCTACAGCCCAAAAAGGACAAAGTCAAGCTTCTCGCAATCTCTTGGCGTGTGTGCGCTTATAATTTTTTGCACAAGACAAACAGACCTACAGTTTAACTCCAAATCCGAACGGCAAAGTTTGAGAAGCTTTTTCATGGCTTGTTACTTCAAAGCTGGCGCCAGTAGCTCGTAAAGGGGACCGGATGTGTAAAAGCTATTTTCTACCAAAAAAAACCTTTTTTTTTGTTAGATCGTCCGAGGCGAGATTCAACCCTAGTTAGTAGCTACCTCAGTCAGTAGATCTTATAATTTATAGGATATCGGACGGACAGACAAAGGTCAATCGACTCAGCTCGTCATGCTCGTCATATATTTTATAGGGACGGAGATGATTTCTTCTATGTGGTGCACACTTCATGGAAACATTACAATAATCATTTCAATAGCATAAACTGGTACACGGGAGCTAATGCAATTGTTTTAAAATTCTAGATTAAAAAAAAAAAAAAAAAAATAACTGTCCCAAACTGGGACTTGAACCTAGGACTCATTGCCTTTCAGTCATAGGCCTTAACCTCTACGCCATTTCCGACAAGTTCAGTAGGCAGCTAAAAGTGCTATATAAAAATCATTGAGGGCCACAAATCTGGCTATGCCTTTTTTTGTTAAATAATCAAAAATATTCAAAAATAATCTTGTAAAGTAGTCGAATTACTTTTGATTACTTTTGATTATTTTTGATTATTTTTTGGTAATCCCAAATAATCCCGATTATTTTTGATTATTTCTGAAAGTAATCAATTAGTAATCGAGTAAAACTAAAAATAGTCGTAATGTAATCATTACTTTGCCCTTTAAAAAAAAAATAAAAATATGTAATGATTACGATTAGTAATCATTATTTGGAAGAAAATCCGAGTTACAAATTTAAAAGAAAAAACAAAATTTTAAAACAAATTAAACAGCAAGTAGTTACATTTTGGTTATTGACTAGTTTTTAGTATTCGCTTAAGGTAGTAAGGCGATATTAGCGCATATTGCAAACGAAACGCTGGGCGGTGTTATGTATTTGAAGTGCGGTGAAGTGGATGTATTACAGGTGCAGAGTTGGCAGGCCGGTTTCCAAGTGGATGGCGTAATTTGGAGTCGTGTTTGGGAGCCCAATAATCCGTTTATCAAACATGTTTTGATCGTAGCCCAACTTATTCATACTGGGTACATCCCCATAGTTCAGGTTCAACAGTCGAAATTTTGTGCTTGCCAGGATCAGTGGTTTCCCGAAAAGTATTTCCACGAAATAAGATTTTCTAAATAATTAACTTAAATTTAGAAACTTATTTTATTTTTTCTTAAATTTATAATTTTTTATTAATTTTTTATTTATGTTAGAAAACAATGCAGCGCACATTTGTTAAAAAGGTAATGGAAAAAGTTGATTAAAGCCTTAAAATAAGAAAGCGGCAGCGAATTTCTTAAAAATTGGAAAAGGAATTTCACCCTAAAAGTTAGAAAGATTAATTTAGAAATTCGCCCTGATATTTAGAAAAATATAAAAAAGAGAGAAGTGAAACAAGAGAGGAGACAAAAAAAACGAACTTATTCCTCATTGTTTTTGTAGTTTGAACGAAACTGTTCTTTGTGATGGGCATTTGCTTATACACTAATGTCCCCATTCGCAATGCCTGAAGATAGATGTAGATGGTGTAGTATTGAGCAAGTTTGTTTTCGTCTTGACATGCGTTACATCATGTGAAATTCAACTAAAGGATTTATAAAATAAAAACCCTCAAATAAAAAAAAAATATTAAAAAAAGAACCATATAATGAGAAAAAGAATTGTTCCTATGGGATTAGATCCCGTCCATGACATTTTCTAATGTCTTATCCACTAGACCAAGAGCTTTGCTTCTTATTAATGGCAAATGTGAGTATTTAAGCTCCTAATACCTACACAAATTCCTAGGTATGATTTTTTTACTCAAGGTTTTGCAAAAAAATTATTAAAAAACGAAACATTAAAAAAAAATTTATAAAATAAGAAAAAAGTATGCTGCTACTGGGACTTGGATTCCAGGCCTACGCGTGGCAAGGCAATGTCATCACACTTGACCAACTGTGTACAATAATATTGGGTTGCCCAAAAAAGTAATTGCGGATTTTTATAGGGCGTTTATAATATTTTTAACTGCTTGTGACTCTGTAATTGCATTCTTTCTTTTGTCAGTTATTAGCTGTCACTATTAGCTTGCTTTAGAAAAAAGTGCGCGTAATTTTGTTTACATTTGTTTGATTGGCGCCCTTTTTAATATGGAGTCCACAAAAAGCATTTCATCATATTTTGCTTTATTATTTCCGTAAAGGAAAAAGCGCAGAAAGAGTTGCTAAAAAGTTACGTGATGTGTATGGTGATAAAAGCCTTAAAAGAAAGACAGTGTCAAAATTGGTTTCATAAAATTCCGTTCTGGAGATTTTTCACTTAAAGATGAGCCACGTTCAGGTCGGCCAAATGAAGTTGATGATGACCAAATCAAAGCATTAATCATTAATTGGATCGTCATGTAACTGAGCGTGAGATAGGAGAGAAGTTAAATATACCAAAATCAACCGTTCATTATCACATACAAAGTCTTGGACTGGTGAAAAAGCTTGATATTTGGGTACCACATGAATTGAAAGAAATTCATTTAACAAACCGAATCAACGTTTGTGATATGCATCTTAAACGCAATGAATTCGATCCATTTTTAAAGCGAATCATAACTGGAGATGAAAAATGGATTGTTTACAATAACGTTAATCGAAAACGATCATGGTCCAAGCATGGTGAACCAGCTCAAACCACTTCAAAGGCTGATATCCACCAAAGAAGGTTATGCTGTCTGTTTGGTGGGATTGGAAGGGTGTGGTATATTTTGAGCTGCTTCCAAGGAACCAAACGATTAATTCGGATGTTTACTGTCAACAACTGGACAAATTGAATGCAGCCATCAACGAGAAAACGGCCAGAATTGATCAATCGTAAAGGTGTCATTTTCCATCATGACAACGCCAGACCCACACATCTTTGATGACCCGGCAAAAACTGGGACAGCTTGGCTGGGAAGTTTTGATGCATCCACCATATAGCCCTGACCTTGCACCATCAGACTACCATTTATTTCGATCTTTGCAGAACTCCTTAAATGGTAAAACTTTCGGCAATGATGAGGCTATAAAATCGCACTTGGTTCAGTTTTTTGCAGATAAAGGCCAGAAGTTCTATGAGCGTGGAATACAAAATTTTCCGGGAAGATGGCAAAAGGTTATCGAACAAAATGGCGAAATTATATATTTGATTAAAGTTCATTCTAAGTTTGATTATAAATGCATTTACTTTCTTTGGAAAAATCCATTATCATTATTTTGGACAACCAATATATAGCTTAGAAAAAGTAATTTTTTTAATTTTTTTTTTTTATGGGATGATGTAACCAAAACCAATGGGTTTGCTATGTGGAGGTTGTTGTTTTTGTTGTTGTTATTTGGGAGGATGTACAAGTTTTTTGTTAAGATTTAAACACAACCACGGAGGATTGGTTGTTGGTTCGTTTTCCCCAACCTCCCCTAAAACATTTTTTTAATCTTTACTGTCAGCTGCTTTCACCTCATGCCAACGCTGCCATAACCGCTTGGGAATTTTAAATCGACCTAACAGCAAAAATTGTCTAAGGTTTTAGAAAAATTGCCCTGAAATCACGAAATCCAGCAATTTTTATTTTTTATTTTTAAAATATATTTTTCCTTTTTTGGGATTTTAAATTTTAGGATTTGACAATTTTCTATTTTTTGTGGAAAAGTATTTTTTATAATACCCCTTACCCCTTATTAAATTTATTTAATTAATTGGGAATTCCGAATAACAAAGAAAAGCGGTCATCTTTATACAGGCTGTTCAACGTGTAAATAAATTTCTTCGATACTCCCAAAGGAACAGAGTATATAATAGTATAGTATAATATAGTATTCAAAACCCCCCCCCCCTTTATATTATGTGACCTACTTTCTAACTTGTTTTAATAATATAAACCAGGGATCGTAACAGTTATAATTTTTTAAAATAAAAATTATTTTTAACAGTTATTTTTATTATAAAAATTGAAATAACACTTATTTTTATTTTTAATTTTTTTTATTAGTAAAAATTGAAAATAAGAGTTATTTTTCAATTTTTATTTTAAAAATTGAAAATAAAAATTGATTTGAAATATCTTTTAAACCAGGCGCTGCATTTTAGAAGTAGACATATATCTGTGATCTATGTTTCAATACCTTTCCATTGATACATCACATGTCCTTGAAGGATCAATATTAAGGATACCAAAATTTTTTATTCATTCAGTGCTTCTTTTTATACATATCGCTCACTTACTTTAAGTCTCTCATAACTCAAACACGTAAGAAAAGTTGGTCAAGCTCTGCAAAATTTAAAAGTTGTTCAGTGTTTCAGTCCCAGAGTTTATGTATGCAAGAAATTTTGACAACACTGCAGATGCAAACTGTAAACCGAACCAAATAAACCAAACCGCTAATTCGTGCTCATAAACCGAACTAAACCGGTGTCCTATTAAGCAGCAAAACCAAAACGAAAACTGCACGCTTAAAGAAGAATTTTTAAGAAGTTTTGAAAAAAGGATCTCTTCGTGATTACCTCGGAAAACATATCACCTTTTAACCGGTGACGAGCTATGATGAACACTTTTCACTTTGAACTATTAGTTAAGCCGGCTGGTTCGGCTTGCTTTATAGTACCATCCTACACAACAAGTTTTCAGTTCATAGCTCAAGCCATTTTTAAGCAATGACTCTAAAGTAAGGCTGAAAACCTGTGAAATTCTGTAAAAGGTTCGGCTTGGAAAGGTAAATTCAATAGAAACAGAAATATAAAACACGTATATTTAATGTTTGCAAATTGCGAAATAGATACATAGAGTACATCTTAAAATCCAGTCCTATTTCTCGTTCGAGTTGCACTCCTTACCAGCACATTTGTAAAAAGTATCTGAAAACCAAAAATGCAATGACAATGAATTTTTCAGCATGCTTTATCGCATTCTTTATTCAGTTTTATTAACAGTATTTTTTTTATAGAATATGAGGAACAGTTGCACCTCAAGTCAGACATGACCAATTTTAAAGCAGAAAATGCCCTCTCAACTGACACTGGGGTTGCTGGCACGCAATGGATCACTTTTGCCAATTGATACCGAGGATACATGAACTTTTTGTCCCTCCCAATACTTCATGATATTCTCTCTTATATCAATTGGATTGGGGATATGCGCCTATTTCGGTTATTGCAAGATTGAGTTCAGGATCATCTTTCCCAACTGTCTTTTCATTCCCAGAGGCCGCCTCAATTGAATTAAGAAATTCGTTGAGAATGCTTTGTGGAGTAGTGTTAACCTGACTTGTTGACGGATAGGATACTTGAGATGAAACTGGGTCCATCTGTGGTGAGTCTACACTCAAATAAAATGGCAATGCTTAGACGAATTATTGGAAGTCTTCCTTGTTTGATAGTCAATTTCGAACTAATTAAATTAAACTTCAATTAGCCTATATGTGCATTCGTTTTGACATCTCATTTTCACAGTCAGCAGCAGGAAAAATATGTTTTAACTGAAAGCCGATGTATTGGCGTAACGACTGCAGGACAACTGAGATATGATGCTCTTGCATTAATACATATGAATATACAAATGATATAACGATATATTCTCATCTCACATGGAAAGTTTAAGATACATCAATTTGAAAATTTTACACAAATTAGTACAAAACACGGCAAATATTTCTACATCAAGTCAAAAATTGCAATTTTATGGAGAGTATGTTACAGTACAACTTTCTTACTTGATTGAGTTATGACAGACTTGAAGTAAGTGAGCGATATGTATATAAAGTGGCACTGAATCAATAAACAATTTTGGTATCCTTAACTTTGATCCTTCAAGGACATGTGATGTATCAATGGAAAGGTATTGAAACATAGATCACAGATATATGTCTACTTCTAAAATCCACCGACTGGTTCAAAAGATATTCAAAATCAATTTTTATTTTCAATTTTTTAAAATAAAAATTAAAAAATAACTCTATTTTTATTTAAAAATTGAAAATAAAAGTTTATCCTGATTTTGGATTGCTCACTCAAATTTCGGATATGGGGTGCCTCAAAAGGGTCTAGGACACTTATTTGGCTTTGATTTTTTAAAGTCCATAACTCTTATTTGCGATCCCTGATATAAACATTCATTTTTATACCCTTAGAGAGGGTATATTGAAATTGTCCGGATGTTTGTAACGCACAGAAGGAAGCATCTCCGACCACATAAAGTATTTATATTCTTGATCAGCATGACGAGCTGAGTTGATATAGCCATGTCCGTCTGTCCGTCCGTCTGTCCGTCCGTCTGTTTCTATGCTATCTCCTCCCTCAGTTTTAAAGCTATCGTAACCAAACTTTGCACGAAGTCTTTTGGTACAAATACGCTGCACATTTGTCGGAACCGGCCGGATCGGATGACTATAGCATATAGCTGCCATAGGAACGATCGGTCGAAAAAATAGTTTTAGTTAGAAAAACTTTTTTGTTTTCAATGTTATCGCTCCCAACCCCCGTTTTTATAAGTTTTCTATGATTTCACATAATTTCACCGAGAAATATCAAAATCGGACAACTATATAGTTAGTATACAAAAGATAGGTCTGAAAAAAGTTTTAGCATGAAAAACTTTTTTGTTTTCAATGCTATCGCTCCCAAACTCGTTACTGAATAATATGATATGCTAACACACAATTTTGTCAAGTCTTATCCAAATCGGATGACTATAGCATATAGCTGCCATAGGAATGATCGGTCGCGCTTCGCTGCGCCATGAACAGTATAGAACCAGTATCACAATCAGTTTGAAGTCAATCGTGAGAGTGAAATATTTACAAATTGGAAAATAGTTTATAAATTAATTTCCTCTGAAGAGCCCAGAAATTGAATCTTACATACCTAGGCTTGAATTCAACGTTTTACTACTTTGCTTTTCTACCGTTAAGACTTTGCTGCTGAGTTCTTACCACCCCCATTCCATCCACACCCCACCCACTCCCCCATTCACTTCTTACACAACTTCCACCCACTTTCCTCCCACTTCCCACCTTCCCACCCCATATCCCTCCACTGCCCACCCATCGCCCACTGCCAACCCACCTCCCACCTACATCCCACCCACTTTCCGCCCACATCCCACCCACATCCCACCACTTCCCACCCAGATCCCTCCCATTTCCCATCCACTTCCCTCCCACTTCCCCCCGATTACCACTCACTTCACACCCACTTCCCACCCACATCCCTCCCACGTCCCACGCACTACGCGCCCACCTCCCACCCACATTCCACCCACTTCTCACCAACATCCCTCCCACTTCCCACCCACTTCCAGCTCACATCCCGCCCACATCCCTCCCACTTCCCGCCCACTTTCATCCCACTTCCCACCACCCTACCGATTACCACCTCTCACCCCTTCCCACCCACATCCCTTCCACTTCCCACCCACCTCCACCCACTTCCCGCCCACATCCCACCCTCTTCTCACCAACATCCCTCCCACTTCCCTCCTGATTCCCACGCACTATCTCTCCACTCCCACCCAGTTCCGCCCACTTATCACCCACCCATACCCTCCCGCCCACTATTCTCCCACTACCCGGCCGTATTTCCCACATTGGAAAATGCAATCGCAAATTATTTCGTATTCTTTCGCATCAAACCGAGTTTCAAGTCAATCGGGTGAAAAATAGTTTTTTGCATGCAGAGTTTTCCAGGAATTTTCCGACCATTGGGTCAAATGTTCCAACATCGGAAAATCACAACTCATTTTATTTCACTTACCGAGTTTTAAGCCAAGCGGATGAAAAATAGTTTTTGCATGCAGAATTTTCCGGCCATTTTCCTCGTCGACGGGAAAACACGTGTCGAATTATTTTTCGTACCATGCTTGCAAACCAAGTTTAAAGTCAATAGGATGAAAATAAAATTTTTACCACACAAACTTTTCCGATGCTTTTCCGACTTTTCCGGGTAGGATTTTGGGCGGAATAGTATTATAACAAAATTTCCAAAAGAGCTCGTGTTTCGACTCTGTCTTTTCGTGGATAGATTTTCCAAAATTTTAAAGTCATTTTTCTTAAATTTTATTATGTGTAACTTTTAAAATGAGTTTGGAGCAAATCGCCTGGCCCACCCAATTTTCTGAATTTCCATATAGATCTTTGAAAATGAGTTTGAACCTGATCGGATGAAAAACAAAAAGTTTCATATAACAGTTTTCCCCGCGAATTTTCCCCATTTCCCTACAGAATTTTCCAAAATCCTTATCACTTTCAGCATAAGATAAAACTACTGGGAAATTCCCAGTTTTCTACTTTTTTTGGTTTGGGCTGTGCGGACGGTCACCAGTATCAGTCAGTCAGTCAGGTTGAACTCTTTTATATATATAGATAGGGTCGGAAATGAATATTTCTATGCGTTGCAAACTTCTGGGCAAAATTATAATACCCTTTGCAAGGGTATAAAAACGAGAGCTTAAGTTAAAGGTCAGACGATCGGACGACGGACAGACGGACAAGGCTAAATCGACGTGGCATGTTGATGCTGATCAAGAAATATATACTTTTATATGGTCGGAAATGATTCCTTCTGCCTGTTACATACATTTGCACGACTTTAAGTATACCCTTTTACTCTACGAGTAACGGGTATACTTTAAACAAGAAACCGAAATTAGAACCAAAAGGAAAATTATTTTTGGAAAAATCACAAAAATACATTTTTTTGCTCAAATGTGCACAGAGCCTCTGTGTTTTTATTTTTTTTGGATAGCCAATTCTTGGTTTTCTTTGTAGAAGTGCGGATTTTTGGAAAAAATAAAATAATTTTTGGATTTTTTTATATTTTTTCTAGGCGTTCAAAAATGAAATCTTATTTTGAGCAAAAATTTAATTTTTGAAATATTTTTGGTTATTGTATTCATAACCCGATAAGCCGATTTAAAAACAATGTTTGTCGCGATTACTGGCAGTTCAATTACCCTTCGATTCATATCTTGCTTGACTCTATCTGACAATTAAGAAGTGAGATATGGCTTAAAATGTAAGAGCACCTACCGAAAAAGTGAAAAAAATTAATATTCCAAAAACGGAGCCATGAAAAAATTTTTAAAATTGATTTTTGAGAGATAAAAAATAATTTCAGTAGAAATGGGTCTTTTTGGCTGTAAACTAGTGTAATATGACAGTCTGTCAGTCCACAGTGGTCGCGCTTATATGGAGAGTGCGGCCAAAAATACTTCCAAAAGAGTAAGCGGTCTGAAACTTAAAATATAAGTGATATAAAATATAAAAATGGTTTTATAACAAAGTGAGCGTGTTTATCACTGTAAAATATTTTCCGAATTTGTTTTTTGAAAAAAAAAAACTAATCTGTAATAGCGAAATACATAATAGAATATTGTGAATGTGTCCAACCTAATACACTACCGGTTTATTGTTCTATTAATTGAAACACAGATTTTATCAAATTGGTTTTTGGTTTACAACGTAAAGTTTTTTGCCTTATCAACCTGTGAATCAAATCTGTATTGCACATAACTTCAAAAAGCAGGAACTCAACACACCACAAAAGAGGCTCGTTGGTCATACAGCTGTTTCATTGGTATCTCTATCAAATCATCAGTGACCTTTGCCTACTTGTACAGGTCCCAACGACTCTTACTCCATGCCGGAGCTGCCATAATCGTTTGGGAATTCCTAAACGACTTGTCATCAAAATCCGACACACATAAGAACAGGCTGCCCGTACCCTTGTGACTGTGTGTGTTCCCCAAACTTGGCTTTGCTAATGTTAGTGAGAGAGATTTCCTCCCCGCTTTTAACACAGTAATAGTTTGAGTACAGAGTAGCATTGAAAACGGGGTTTGCGTAATATTGATGGTTTGATTATCATAAGGGTCGTTAAAGCAAATCTTACTTGCTGTAAATCTATTTGTTTATGTCAAGGGTCTCTCTTCTTATTACCTAACTTTTGGCAAGCAACCTACAAGTCAACACGTTCTTTAAGTTTGTGCTCCAAAACGCGATTTTTACAAAAGGTTTTTTTTTTTTTTGAAATGTTTTAATACAGGTTTAAGAGCCAGCATTAAAACAAACAATTTTTCTAAATAAAACCCACTTTCGACTGATAGTCCCTGGCAGCTAATATTCTCCGTTTTAACAAAAACTTCCTATCTATGTAAAACGTATAGTTTAATAATTGCTGAGTGAGCCGTTAACATTAAATCAAAAAGTTTTCCCCGTAGTCCTATGGCAGCTATAAGATATATCATCCGTCCGTCGGTTCCGACATATTAGCAGTTATCAAAACTTTGTCTTAGAAACAACAGACAGACGGACGACGACGGACAGACAGACGCACACACGACGGACAAACTAATCGACTCACTCGTCACCCTATCAATAATTAATATTTCTATGCGTTCAAAATTATAATACCCTTTGAATTTAAAATATAAAGTAATTTTAATTATGCCTTTGGTAACAATTGCTGGTCTTTTTTAATAGAAATACGAATTTTTGAAAAAAATTGTGTGTTGGTTATGTGACATAACCCAACAAAAGGTAAGATATGGGGTGTTGTGGGCCACTTTGCCAAAAAGTCGGTTTAGACTTCCGAAGAGAATGTTGCAATGATGCGCAATAACTCAGAAGAAACAAAAGTCAGAAAACAAACAAAAGAACAGCCACCAGCAAAACGTGCTCGTATATAAAAGAAAGCAAGCCGGCTGCCGTCAATCAATTTTCACTTTTCATTGATATTTCTTAATACAGGATATGAGAAAGTTTTTTATTTAATAAAGAATAATTGCTTCAAAAGTTTTTAATCTAAACACGAATTTTAAACTTTTAAATAGGCGGCTCACAACCCCCCACAAATTTTCAAAATGTCAAAAAATCACTTTTTATACCCTTGGAGAGGGTACATTGAAATTGTCCGGATGTTTGTAACGCATAGAAGGAAGCATCTCAGACCACATAAAGTATATATATTCTTGATCAGCATGACGAGCAGAGTTGATATAGCCATGTCCGTCTGTCCGTCCCTCTCTCTGTCCGTTTCTATGCTATCTCCTCCGTCAGTTTTAAAGCTATCTTAATCAAACTTTGCACGAAGTCTTTTGGTGCAAGTTCGCTGCACATTTGTCGGAATCAGACGGATCGGATGCCTACAGCATATAGATGCCACAGAAACGATCGGTTGAAAAAGTAGTTTTAGTGAGAAAAACTTTTTTGTTTTCAATGCTATCGCTCTCAAACCCCGTATTTATGAGTTTTCTGTGCTTTCAAATAATTTTATAGAGTTTTATGAAAATCGGACAACTATATGGTATAGCTGCCATACAAAAGATAGGTCTGAAAAAAAGTCTTAGTATGAAAAACATTTTTGTTTTCAATGCTATCGCTCCGAAATTCTTTACTGTTCAATATTATATGCTAACACACAATTCTGTCAAGTTTGATCCAAGTCGGATGACTATAGCATATAGCTTCAATAGAAACGATCGTTCGAAAAAATAGTTATAGTGAAACTATTTTGTTTTCAATGGTAGCGTCTTTATTCTTTCCAATTATAAATATTATCTATTTCAACACAGTTTGGAGAGTTTGAGTTCTGCCATTTAAAAAACTGGCAGGCATATATTATGCTTCAAGGGTATACAAACTTTTTTTTTTAATTTTAAAAATTAAATCACACGCTCCCAACAAAACGTGATTTGCTGTTTTTCAAAAAAAATTTTTGTTAATTTTATAAACAGTTTTAAAATTAGAGGGAAGCTAACTTCGGCTTGATCAAAGAAATTTTTTTCTAAAATTTTGTTGAAACAGATAATATTCATTACTAAAAAGTAAAAAGACCATTGATCTCAATCTCTTGGCGTGTGTGCTTTATAGTTTTTCACACAAGAGAAAAGGGACCTACAGTTTAACGCCGAATCCGAACGACAAAGTTTGAGAAGCCTTGTCATGGCTAGTTACTTCACAACTAGCTCCAATATAAAATCTCTTTAGTTTAAAATTTTACCCCCTACTAAGCTGCATTAAAGATATTCTCTCCTAAAAACAGAAACCGCCCTCGCCCTTGCCAACGCCTTAAACATGCGAATGACTCTGAAGGCAAACTGCAAAGAGCATTTTTATTTGTTCGCCACCAAAATCAAACAAAAGTCGCATTTGCCGCAGACAAAAAGATTGAAGCAGCTGCTACTGCTGCTGATGATGTTTCTGATACAAATTTCAATTTTGTGCAATTTTCCATTTTGCCAAACTTCGATTCGTGGGCAAATAAAAAAAACAACAACAACAACCGCAATAAAAAGCAAATGTCATTTGTCGCTTGCAAATTAAAATGTGACGCAAACAAAAGTTTTTGCTTCCAACTCCAAATCATTTGCATGCCAGTCAAATTTTTCTTATCAATTGGGGGATGGCACCCCCATCAATCAGCGGTGGCGCAGCAAGTCGTGACACCAAATTTCGATTAAATGAAACTTCCGTTTTTTAAGCAGAGTTTGCCATAAAAGCCAAAGACAAGTTCTCGAAACGTAATGAAATTTCCACACGCATCATCGTATAAATCACACCATTGTCGCCAACGGAAGTAGTCCTCAAAATCAACCCACCCAAACCAGGCAGCACATGCAGCAGCAGTCGGGCAAATAAGCCAAGTTTAAGAGCGCCAATCGCTCAAAGGGCGTGCGTGCGTGCGTATGTGCAAGCCATAAATTTAGGTTTATTTAAATGAGCCACAAAAAAGGCAAAGCGACCGAACGTTGTGGGACAACATCTGGCATTTGGCTGACAAAAGAGCAAACAGAAGCTCGTCTGAGCCCCCTTGGAAACTAACAATAATGACAGAGTTTCATAATAAAAAAGAGTGGCTTATTGATTTGATGAATAGTCTACGATGCCCTAACGAGGCTACACTCCTGCCCAAAATTATACGACACCCCGAAAATTTTAGTTTCGACCCTCGTAGGAGAATGTTAAAGCATAATATAACAAAATCAAGTATGCAGACTGAAAGCTTAATGAATTCTGCTTAAAATCTGATATTCATATCTCTGATTGCATCTCGCGTTTTCAAGTTAGCGGTTAAAAAAGCAAAAAGTTCGATTTTGTCATGTCTGCAAGTGTATCAAAATTATACGATATATTTCAAATATTGCGGCTGGAAAGAAAGATTTGGTTTCAATTAATTTTTTTATATGTCTGCTAATAATTTAATGAATTTGTAATAAAATGCCGCGTGGGCGTTTGTTATCCGACGAGGAAAGGGAAGGATAAAAGCCTACAACGATGCTGGCTTAAATGTAAGCGAAATATCGCGTAAAATCGGTCGATCGCGTTGTGTTATCACCAAATTTTTGTATAATCCGGATAAATATGGTGTGAAGCATAGCTCTGGAAGAAAAGCCAAGTTGTCTGGCCGCGAAAAACGTCGCATAATACTTAAAGCTTGCAATTCGTTTGCTAGGTGTTCCACACTTGCCCCATGTTGCAGTAAGCCTGTGTCACGGATAATTGTTTGCCGGACGCAGTAATCATCGGAGACCATTGTCAGAGGAGTCTTAAAAGGCTCCGTCCTTAAAAGCCGCACCACAAAACAGCACGACTTCAATTGTGGAAAAAAGCTTGGAGAGAAACTGGACCTCGGCATGAAATTTTTACGTTATTTTGTTTATACAGCTTTGTTCAATATTTTTCATTTAGATATTTTTTCTGATGACAAAAAATGTAATCCTGATGGCCCAGATGGGTTTCGGCCTGTAGAGATTTGCGTCGATCCACTTATGTTTTCCGAACGCAATTTCGGAGGCGGATGCGCAATGGTTTGGTGAGCCTTTCATGCATCAGGAACGTTTGATCTGTGCTTCACAAGCTGCAGGATAAACAGTGGAGAATACAAAAGTGTATTGGAGGATCGTCTTCTGCCATTTTTGGAAAAAAATATGGAAAGAGATCATGTTTTTATGCAGGATAAGCATCAATTCACAAGAGCAGGGAGACCCAGCGCTTCATAACTGATCAATATATAAATGTTTTGATTGGCCAGCATGCTCCCCGGACCTAAACCAAATTGAGAACATTGTGGGTATCTCAGCCAGGCGTGTTTACGTCAATAACAACAAATTTGAGAATGTCCAAGCCCAAAAGCGAAATTTTGGCTCAATGGTCATTTAAGACAAATCTAGTGAATCAATGCCTAATAGACTTTTCGATAGCAAAGGCTCAAGGTGGCTCTATTATATTAAATATTGTTTATATACTTTTCTAAGATAAATATTAACTAAATCCAAAAAATTGGCATAGTCGTAAATTTTGATACACTTAGACAGACAAAATCGAACATTTTGCCTTTTTACCGCTACTTGAAACGCAAGATAATCAGAGATAAGATTCGTTTTAATTTTGCATACTTGATTTCGTTGTATTATGCTTTCACATTCTCTACGAGGGTCGAAAATAAAATTTTCGGGGTGTCAATTTTGCAGTGTAGTTGGCTCAACATGTTCTGCTAAACATTTACAATTTATAATAAAGTTGACCAAAGTCGGAGGTGTTTTTTTTTCCATAGACTACAAATGAAATGAAAAATAGATATTTGATAGCAAAAAAAAAAAAAAAAATGCTTCCACTAAAGACTTTGATAAAGTGTTGGCATAAAAAGGTTATTGAACTGCTCTGTGCTGGCAACTTGTATAAAAAAGCGGTCCTGCATCCTTATGATTTGAAATTTAAATGGCTTAGTTGTGGATTTTGCCTTTGGCCAGCGGTCATTTTGGATTTTCATTCATTGTGATTTATTCTTGGTTAACTTACTTTGCAGTTGAAAAGTTGAAAGCAAGAGATTTGGGGCTAATGTTTGTATGGTGTTGAATCGGTGGAACAATCGGTGTGTCGCCACACATGGCAACTGGAATTTTTGCAACAATTTGGTAAAGCGAATTAGTATTAACCCCTTTTTAACGAAAAGGTGGCTTTGCAGAGAAATTGTACACGGAATTTAATAAGTTTTGTAGGGCTTTTTGTCACACCCTGAGATATTGGTTAAGTGACATGAACCAGCCGTTTTTTATGAACTTTTAAAAAAAGCCACTTTAGCCAAAAGGCGAAAAGCAACTAATGCCGTAAGCTAGGCTTATCGACAGCGGTGATTGCTTACCATAGGCAGCAAACGGATCTCAGTACCAAGGGCTTTCATGTAAATCTTGCAACAGTCTACCATAACATCAATTATCTTATTATGTGATCGCAATCGGTAAATGTATCGCTTCAAAGACAACTGTTTCTCCCTTAACTCAAAGCCCCTTACCTCTAGACCCCAGACAATAAATCGAATTTTTAATCATTGCAGAGATACCACAGCTCATCCCAATTCCATCAATGTCAGTACAAAGCAGCAATCCGAAATCTATTACACATTACTGATTCAATTTGGGTAAGCTGCGTCCAAGCCAGGACCTGGGAAGGAACACTTGTTGTAGAGCATTAGATCTGAGTAAAATACAATTAGGGTGTTCACTTTGTTAAGCACATAGGCACTTGAGGAAAGTGTAAGCATTTCCAACAACAATTTACTCTGAACAAATTATGCACAGCTTGCTCGACCCAGCCCACAGCGCCACTTGTGCTCAAACAGTTTGCCCCTATTTTGTCTAGAATAATTGTAATAATTCTGTGCGAAAAGTGTAATACAAATTCAATCAGTTTGTCATTGCTCTCAACCAAAAGTAAGACCACCATTTTAGTTCGATTCGAGAGTTGCTACGAAATGGGGTAATTAAAATTGTCGACTGAGGGTAGGCAGAGTCAGCCGCAATCGACTCCTAAGAAAACGCTTAGAGTGTCTACCAAGTAAGCTGTTCTTATAAACTTTTAAGTTGTGGTAACTGCGCGGACTTCCTGCTCGAGAAAGTAAACTTTATGGTTTTTAGCAGGTTTTTCACATAGCTTGATCTCGCTTCCGTCGATGAACCCAATACAGTGGGGCAACTCATGAAAAGTTCAATTCACAAGTTGCTGACGCTCAGCTTCATTGGGCCATAAGCCGCAAAAATGCTGCAAATATCCTTTTCGTAAGTATGGTTAAAGTTCTACCATCAGCGATTCCAAATATTGTACACATTTTTCGAATAGATGCACTGCCTGCAGGGGAGCTCAAATGAAACCACACTATGGCGAGCTGTAAATCAATCGGCATTTGATTTTTGAATCCAGTTGTTGCAAAAACTTCGTCTTCCTTTATCAATTCCAGCAATATTTTGAATTGGTTCCGAGTTACGCGCAAAATTTGCTCAAAACGAAGCTCATCAAATGAGGTGAGGATGTTATTTCGCCAACTAATGGTTTTGGGCACGTTAGAGATATCTCCTCGGCAAGAATATATACAAGCGACATCGTCCATAAAGTCATCCAACAACTCATCCATTGCGAAATCAAGCTGGTTTGGTGGACATACATCTGCAAAAGTCGACAACAATTAAACGTGTAGATTATTAATAGCAAAATACGCACCTTCAATTATTTCAACTTCACGATTCAATTCGCTTGCAACAGAATTTCCAAAAGAATATCTTTAATGCTTTTAGTTGGCATTTTTATTTATATAACTTTTTTCTCACCATATCTCGAAAACATAACAAGCGGAATGTCAAACTTAATTGTGCACAAATTTCTTAGGGTTATTCGTCCCATAGGCCAAAAAATGAAAAAAATCAAAGTCAACATTTAGGCTTGAAATGTGTCAACACTAACTCATAATAGATCTAGGTATTAAACTCCATTCTTGTTTTTTTTTTACTGTCCTGTCAAAGAATAGCATCAAAAAAGAGAGCATGAAATTATTTATTTTTGACAGCTTGAACAACTTCCAAGTTATGTTCGCAAATAAAAAGAAAAATACGCGTTTAAAACGGAATGCTCGTCCAATGGAAGCAATTAATATTGTAAAGAAAGGTATTAACTATGTTTTGTGCCAATTTGCGGGTAGTTAATATGTTGTGTTAATGTTAAAAAATGAATGTAACATAGATGCCTGTTTAATTATAAATTCGTGTGAAAACAATAATTTCATTTATGCTTTTAGTTGTGAAGATAATCGAAGCTAACAATAAAATTTATGTTAAAATAATCGTCAATATTTACAGATTATAATGGTTTAAGTTTCAGCTGCAGAAACTTGCAGATTGCTGTGTTATCTGTATCAAAGCGGCTTCGCTTTTTTCGGTCCTTTTTTTTTTTTGTATGTGTAACTGTGCTCATTTGTACCGTTTGTTGGGATTATCGTCTGTGCGTTTTTGTGCCATTTATTGTAATTGTCTTCTTGGTTCCTTTTGTGAATATTTAAATGTTTTGTTGATTTAGTTGATATTTTAAAGTTATGTTAACATTTTTTATTATATAAATTTCTGCTTTTAGTGGTTTCTTGTGAATGTGAATTTAGGCTCATGTATTTATTTGATAATTGAGAGAAGATTAAAAAATATCTGATATTTTGAAATTGAAGATCGAGAGCGAGGGCTATGCAGTTAGAACTGAAAATTTAAAAACAAATGGAAGAACGCGTTCATTATTTCCGCAAGAGTATTTACCAAATTGGCGAGAATGCAGTCGAAATAGAACTACAGTTTTGGAAAAGCATTCTGATTGGCTAGCGAAAAATTGTTGGTGGTTTTATTGAATTGTAATATACATATACCTATAAATGTTAAAGGTCGTGGTGGTCCCAGGGCAAGTTTTTCGTTATAAGTTGTTATAATATTATAGAATTATGAAAAAAAGATTCACTATGATATCTCCACTGGAAGTATTTTTGGCCGCTCGCTCCATACAAGCCCGACCACTGTGTACCGGTACTTTGACTGAGTCGATTTCAAAAAAATTATTGAGCGAATCCACAGTGTTTTGTTTTTTTTTTTGCCTTTTTTGGCATAAACTCTAGTTTTTAAGTTATTGACTCCTAATTTGGTTTCTAATCATATTTGGAGCCCCAAGGACGACTTTCTAATATAGTTTCCATATAACCGATCTGGCCTTAAGATCTGGCTTATGTTTCTAACAGCGCAATATATTTAAGTTGAATATTTTTGTTTCATTTGTTACCTTGTTGCCAGCCATTTTGTAAATTGTTAAAATGCAAATGCAGAAGCAACACAATGAGGACACGATTCTGCATTTTCAGAGATGAAGATAACAGAGATTGATAATTTTAAAAATGTGCTTCAGTGGGGAAGCCATATTAGTGTCAACATTTTTTTTTTTTAACTCGACAGTTTGGGCAATGGCTCCAAAATCGAAGAATTCAGGCAAAAAATTTTAGATATTGCTACCAATATTGCAGCAAGTGTTTTTAACGATGGCCATATATCAATTTTGAGAACATTTGATTTCATAGTCTTGACAATCGTCTCGAAAAGTTTCAAGTTTTGCCAGGAAGTGGACCAGTACCGCATTAATAAAGCTGAGCAATCATTGAGCGATGGAGCAAAAAAGGCTCGCCTTGACTTAAAAGCAGCTCGGAAGGAGAATGAACAGAAGGACATCGATCTAGAAGGCCAATTGTATGGTGCAGGCATCGAAGAATAAATATACATGAATAAATTACACGATTTAACAGTACTTAAAACTTTAAACGCGTTTATCTCGAAACCACTTTTTTCAGCTGGCCGGACACATAACTCATGCAAATCTTAACCGATCGATCTGAAATTTTGTCAGTAAATCGGAAATACCTATGGCTATTGATCCTCGTAGGATTTTTTCGATATTTTGCTTACTTTTTTTAAACAATTTTTTAAGACGTTTTTCTACTTTAAAAACGCATTTTTTTCAAACACACACATCCTACTAGGATCGATAGCCATATGAATTTCCGATCTATTGTTTCTACGCGTTATAGTTCCTTAATTTTTAAGCTATTAAGCTAAACTTTTGCACAGAGTCTTCTTTTGGCTGCACGCTGCTAATATGTCGAAACCGAAACGATCGGTAAGAAAATGGCAAAGACGAAGTTAGCTTTGCTTTTTCGCTTTTTGCGTTTTTTGGCCGAAGTTCTGGCTCATAGAAGTAGATTTCGATTTGCAAATTTTTATTTAGTGCACTTGCAGTATGTGGAATGGTGATTTAACAATATTCCGTGGCATATAATATTAAAATACACTTTTTTTTTTTTTTTTTTTTAATTCTTAATCATAGAAGCTTTTATTCCATTTAACCATTTTGACGTTAGTTTTTTAATATCACAGATTTAGATTTGAATTTTAAACGAATATTTTAATCAGAAATTTATAATTACAGTTAGGGTTTTCGCGTCAAATTGGTTATCAAGTAATTTGTTTAAAAATTAAATTTTATCTTCAACTGTAGTGAACACACTTTTGTGTGCTTATTAGGATAACTTGATAATTTTTCAAAAAAAAAAAAAAAAATAAACGTTTTGGTTCGTACCGTGACTTGAACCCAGGTATCTTTCACTTTCAGTCTCATGCCTTACCCCTTACACCACAGCTACCAAGATAGATAGAACAGCTAAATGTGCTATATAACTCAAAAGTGTCTTTTCTATTTTTATTTTATTTTTTTTAGAAGTGTTTATCAACACTGAAAATTATATTCAACCAGTTAATGGGGTTTAGGGGGTAAGGCATGAGACTGAAAGTCAAACACATACCTGGGTTCAAGTCACGGTGCGTACCAGAATGTTTGTTTTTTGTTTTATATTGAAATATTATCATGTTGTCATGATAAGCACACATAAGTGTGTTCACTACAGTTGAAGATTAAATTTAATTTTTGAATAAATTACTTGATAACCAAATTGACGTGAAAACTCTATTTATAACTTAGCACTTCTGCCCAATCGATTTTTTTTTTTTTGTGAAACCAAATTACTTGCACAAATGCAATTACAGTTTCACATTTCATTCGAAATTCGTGATCGAAACCGGATTGCAGCTGAATGAAATAATTGCTTTTACGAGAAAAGTTCAATATTTTAATTTGGTTTCTCTGCCAGTAATCAGTGAATTTTTATTTAAGTCAAATACAAGGAAAAAAATTACGATTTAAATAAAATGTTCACGAAAAATTTGTTTACAAAATTTGAAAATATGCAGAAGTTCAACTAGGTGTCGTTAATACCCTAAACATGTAGAATTTATAGAAGTAAGTTGAGTAAAAATCAGAATCAAACGTTTCTTAAAAAATATTAGGGGTCCGGTTTGGGTCGACAGACCCCAAAAACCCCGATGTTTCGTACTGGACCGATTGGCAGCCATAATTGTAGATTAATAATATTTGGACTAACGATTGGTAGTGAGATCCCCTTACCATTCATTCTATCAAGGGAGATGTCCTGTGAATGGTCCTCTAGGATATACTAGCTTAAGATAACAGTTTAGCTTAAGCTTCTTGTTGATTTAGAAATTGTCAAAATTTTTTCTTTTAATCTTTAAAATATTTTTTGCATTGTACTGACGTGAACTAAAGGGCCTTTCGTAACACAATATAATGTCTACGACTCTTTAGCAAACTGGGAAAGGCTGATTGATAAAATTCTTTCAGTTATTTAGTAAGAGTTATAACATTTTTATTACATAATATGATAAGATTTATTAGGTCAGAAGTAAATAAATTCGGAAAATTTTCAAGAAGAGGATTTTGTTGGCTATGTAAGAAAACCCACTTGGCCCCACCTATTATTCAGGGTACAAAGAAATTTAAGCATAACAACCTAGTCCCTTCTTGTCAGATGGTCTTTAAAATAGGTCACGTCCCGCTTGCGAAAGCAGTTAATTTTGGATCAAGCTGAAATTCCGTTCCACGACCTTCTCCAGTCGCAGCCTTAAGATACGGATTGTCCTTGCGAAATTGTTTCACCCCACAAACTTTTCCGGTCTATTTCACCCACTTTGGAACATTACAAATTTTAATTAACGGCAAAGTTTTCTCAAACATGACAAATTCAATTATTTAAGACAGAGTTTTAATTAAATATTCTCCAAAACATTTTCTTAGAAAAGTAAGTGAAATCTAATAGATGACAAAATGCATTTCATTCTGTAAACATATGTTATACAGTGAAAAATTCATGGAATTGCAAGAAACAAAGCAAGTAAATAATTTGTGGTATTTTTGTATTGTTTATTCGGAATAGATTTAAATGTGGATGAAAATTCAAATAGGTTTGAAATATATCAAGGAGAATCACGTTTTTCGTTTTTCTCTAAATTTAATTAAGCCAAATTCTTCTTCTACTGCAAACCAGCTTTTGGCAAGCAACATAAGTATTTTCACACACCAGAAATAAAACACAAATGTGGAGACCTTGCCAAAGGCTAACCTGGATTACATGAAGCTTCATTTCGTTATCGCCTTTGACACTGATATGCCAATTACAGCAGCTGCAACGTTGGACCATGCTTCCAAAAGGTTCGAAGTTGATGGTCAGCTCACAGCTTCGACTGCAATGATGTTCAATAAAAGGAGAGGGGCGGGCAAAAATGTATTTACGTTTTGCCAACGCTCTGCATGTTCGTGCTCTGCTATAATATCGACTCGAATCAATGCTGTTCGTTGGCGCTTTCACTTTGCTTAGCCAGAAGCGCAAAAATAACCAAAACATTGTGCCATTTTATGTTTATTTGCTGGTGACAACCAAAGAATATTTTGCAGGCACACACACTCACTGCCATTGTTTGTGATTTGATGTGGATGTGAATTTGTCGGAGAGTCAGAATAAGTTGGTTAGAAGGGACTGGCAGCTACTTACTGTTTGCGTTGGCATGTGGGCGCACTCGCAATATCCCATTCCAATGAAAATTGCGGATGGCATGCTTCGGGCGGAGCTTTAAAAATTTAATTTGCCCCACTTATCAGCTACATCGGCAGACAGAGGCCAGCTAAACACATGTGCGTTAATGACCCTGGCCCAGCTCTCCCCGTGTCTTGTAACAGCGCCTCCTTGTATACAGCTCAAGGCTGTACTTTTCATACTTCACTTCTATATTTAGCTGAGACCTCATGTTGTTCTACAGCAATAATATAAATACTGGCCACTTTAGTCAAACAACAATGGCGACCTTCGTGCTTAGCTTATGTGACCATCAAAGGCCAAATTTAATTGGCTTTTTGTGCAAAAACATAACAAATATTTTTGAAATTGTGTTTACATGTTGATGTTTTTAAAAGCAGCCAGACAGCTGCTTATACTTATATAACAAGTTTGCTTTTTGGTAAGGCATCACGGATTGGCTTGGTAACTAAAGCATACTTTTTGGGGCAACTTCAAGCATGAGCTGACACCAGGCAAAAAAACGTTGAAGTTTTAAGGGCCACTTCAACCTTTGGCATTTGGCAACCCTATAACGTTTACATCTGTTTCTGAACATGCTTATGACAGCCCGCATAAGAAGCGTCAATCCATGCAAATTCCTGCCATGGAACAGTAAACACAACCTTAATGCTTTAAATTTGAAACATGTTCGCAGTTGTGTAAACACAACGTGCTCATTTTTTTTTTTCAATATAACCGTGAATAAATAAAAATTTCAATTCTTTGCAAATGAAAACCCTCAATAAGTTTGCAAAGAAGCACTGCACGGCCAACTTTTGAATTTTCCGTCTTGAATTTGTACTTCTTTAAAGGCGAAGTTGAAATAGTAATCAAACTGATAACACATTTTTGTATGCCAATTTTGATTGATGAGGGGTTGAACAACTTTTGGTTTCAACAGGAAGGTGTGTCACGGTGGCCATTTTTCGAGAAAATGGTGATTGGGACTGGCCAATTTTATCTTCCGACTAAACACCTTCAAAATTTTTTCATAGTCGAAATTATGGAAATGTAAAAAAAATGTCTTGTCATACTTGTTGGAGACAGGAATCGGGACCCTGCAAACTGGCCTGAGTCGAACCTCTACGGAATTTTCGAACCGAACCTAAGCTGGAGCAAGCTAATACTAACCGAAACCGAAACGGCTCAAATTGTTTCGTAGTTTCTAATTTCTTATTCCCTATATAAAATTTTACAAATCGGTTTCAAATACAATTATGGTACAGCAGAACTCTTTCAAAGAATTATCATTCTCTTCATCTTTATCATCTATAGTTTAGTTTCCCTGAATATGCAGTATTTATTTTCGGTTCATACAGCTGTACCGAATATTAAGAATTCTACTAATCACTTTAGTCTATCAACTATGTCGACCTTCGTGCTTATTGCCATCAAAGGACAAATTTAATTTTACAACATATCAAATATTTTTGGAAATTATCAGAAAATTGTGGAAATTTCACGATTTTTCAGATATTGCTAAAGCTCAATTCGAAACTAAACTTATCGAACGGAAACGATTAAAATTCCCAATTTTATAAATATTAAATATCAGCTTAAGACTCATTAATAAACTGAGCCAAGTCGAACTGTTTTGTTATGTGGTTTTCGATTCGGTTCAGGGACGGTTTAGTTTGTTTTAAGACCGGTATCACATTCATTACTTGCACATAAAAAAGTTCAAAACTATTTAAAAAGTGTTAATTAGTAAAACAGCTATCGATTTGAGCCATTTGCCTCATTTGCCATCAGTCGAACACATATTGGTCCCTAAAAATTTGGTTTGAGTATCGAAAGAGTAGCAAAATTGTAAATAACTTAACCGAAAAGGCTTAGTAAGTTTGCCTGTAAGACCGACCCATCTTAAACACCGAATTGATAATTTTCAAGGCACTCCCTTAGAGATCATTTGACCCCATTTTCAATATATTATTTCCCTGTAGTACGGCGTTCCGGTACTGGATCTAACGAATCCGCTAACGAATCGTTACTACCGACTACCAGCACTAACCACCACCAAATTAACGAATTTTCTATGGGAATGTCCGCAAAACGTACCGTACGACTGGTGATGCAGCGCATACCGACCCATCAAATAAGAGTGGGAGGAGGTACCGACACGTCCCTACACTAACGACTGGTAATGCAGAGTCGCACCGACGTTTTGCGGACATTCCCATAGAAAATTCGTTAGGCAAATAAACATGGCTGGTGTTGGCTGGTAGTCGGTAGTAACGATTCGTTAGCGGATCAGCACCTGCCTCTCTGTAATGATCTATTTGATTCGTTTAAAATAAAACATCTGAACAGCTCATGGACTCCAATAACGATTTGAGCTAAGAAATATTTAGTGCTTAGGAATGTCTGACGTTGAACACTACTGTAGGGCGCCTACGAGATATTTAATCATTTAGCTTAGCTTGTTTGTCTTAGATGCTTTCGCTTTGCTAACATGAGCAATTTAAACTGATGTGTTTTAATCGAATCATACAAATTATTCCGAACTACTGCAAGTGTTTATGCCTGAAAATATCGTAGTGATATTTGCGAACATGTTAAATTAGATCTTATTTCACTGTTCTACTGTAAAAACTATTTCGAGCATCCTCAACAAATTCCAGCGTGCCCACTACACTGACGACTGGTAATGCAGAGACGTACCGACTCATCACTATACTAACGACTGGTAATGCAAAGTCGTACCGACCGGTACGTTTTGCGGATATTGCCATAGAAAATTCGTTAGGCAAATTACATGGCCGGTAGTTAGGCTGTTGGCTGGAACTGACGAGCGTTAGCGGATTCGTTAGATCCAGCCGTACTACAGGGTAGTTACTTCACATCTGGCACCAATAGCTGGTGAAGGTGACCGGATGTGGAAAAGATAATTTCTAAAGAAAGAAAAATGGCCACAATATTTAGTAGAGCTTCTGTTATTATTAGTGATTTCGTAGCGGTTTTCCGCTGCTCTCTTGTGTTCTGCATCCGTACCTTCTCGAGAAACATTCCAGCAATAATCCGCTAGCATTGAAACA
Source organism: Lordiphosa stackelbergi (assembly GCA_018904235.1). NCBI lineage: Eukaryota > Metazoa > Arthropoda > Insecta > Diptera > Drosophilidae > Lordiphosa > Lordiphosa stackelbergi. The sequence goes on from JAEIFU010000019.1 coordinate 289,250, forward strand.
TTCCACTTGCCCTGATATCGTCTTTCCATGATTGCAAGTTCCTCGTCACTAATAGCCCCGCAATTCTCTTGCCTGTTTTTTAGCTTATTTATTGTCTCGAAAAAACTTAAAGGTAACACATGTTAATTATACCTAACTTATGGTTCAGCATTGGGCGACTACTCCAAGACTAACTAAAATACCGAAAGTTAAAGTGGTTCAGGGCGCTAAGTGCATAATCAGGACGAAGGCGATAGGGGTGAATTATTAAGTAAAAATCTGGAAGTAAAAGAGGATTAGCTTATGTTTCTAAAGGAAAGAGAATTACAGGGGAAGGAAGAGACGGGGAAGTTGAGCCAATTTATGGGGTTAAAAGGGTGACATGACACAACGCCCACGGAAAAAGGACCATATCAAAATTAATCGTAGTATGCATCGAAATTAATTTTATAAATGTTATGGGACATAAGGCCCACATCTCGTCGGACATTTTGCCAACTTTAATAAAAACTCTGAAATTATAACCAGAAATATGCCATTGAAAGTACTCTTTGCTCAGATATCGCCAGCCGTTGCTATTGTGGGAGGCGTTGTGGCCCAGGAGGTAATCAAAGTAGAGACCAAAATGGAGTCACCGCATCGCAACCTGTTCAGGCGATTGGAGTCAATTAATGTTCAAATAAAGTTTCATTTCTCATTCATTTCAAAAGACTCCAATTTCGAATTTTATTTGTATTTACGGAAAGAAACCCGCCATTGACTGCATTTTTGCTCATAGCCATGGCCTCCCAGATAATTTGCTTTGTTTCCTTGTCAGTCAGATGTTTTTTCACACTAACAGCAGTTCACGAGCCTCAATCAAATCAATGTTAAAGCCTTAAACGAAATCTAAATCAAATCTAAATCGCTTTAATAAATACCACCAATAAGCAGCAGAGTGCAGACGCGCTGCCAACCTACTATTAGTCCCTTTTCAGCCCCGCCGGTTCGCCCAAAATGTGACAGAATTTCTATGTCCATTCTAAAGGAGCAAAAATGTAAACACTCTGTGGAAAGCATAAATTTGTTAAATTTTTTATTCGGCACTGTGCATTTAATGTCACTTAAATTTGAATTCGGACATTACACCCATGGGCTTTATGTCCGGTCAAAAGGCCCAGAAAAATTTGGAGTTATATATCAAAGTAGTGATCGAAATTTTTCATATGGGCCTTATGTCCGTGGGCGTTTTGTCATGTCACTGATTTATATTAAACACTTACTCATTCGGATCTAGGGACAATTGTTTTCTATGGTAGAAAATGAGATTGCCTTCCGAATCGTGAATAATTCCTAATTCTTTGAGATGTTTTATATTATTTATCGTCAGATGGTGGACAGAGTAGATGGCCGGCAGCCTTCTCTGAGCCACGGCATATGCGGTCAATGAATTTGAATTATTGCTGTTGCTATCTAAGATTTTTTATAATATTTGGTACATGAGTGTATCTATACGTTTGGTTTTCGTGTTTTCATACAGGACCTTATTTGATATATAATGGAGCGTGAGAGGGTCTCTAGCTCCTCTGCCCAGGGCTCGACGGATGACCCGCCCCTCAAAGAGACGTAGTTCTTCCATCTGCCTGGATTTTAAATTGAACCATGCTATGTGGCCATGAACTAATATTGGTTGTACTAGTTTCTTGTACACAAGGGAGCATGTCCTAATAAGTTCAGGCCTATAGGAATATATGGTAGATGTGGCTTTCTTAGATCTTAGCTCTTTTAAGGGTATGCTCTATATGACTCTTGAAGTTTAACTTCTGGTCATATATGACAGATAGATACTTTATTTCGGACTTTATTGCTTTGGGGGTCCTAACATTTATATAAATTTGCGGATAAAAGGTACGTGCATTTCGATATATGTCCGATTGAACCGGACCTCGGAATATGCAGCCTTCGCATTTATTATCGGGGCTGCAGACGTAGAAGGACCGTTGAGACAAATAAATTTGAATGATACGTGTAGTGTTGGGATTGAACCTATAGAGTTTATTCATCTTATAGATGAGGCCGTTTGTCCACACCGTGTCAAAGGCCTTTTCAAAATCTAAGGTACAGGCGATAGTAGCGCGCTGCCGAGCCAAGTTGCCAAAGATAACGTTATTTGCCACAGCAAAGAATGGCTGATGGACGTACGTTCCCTAAAACCAAACCAAAAACGAGAGCGTAAGTTAAAGTCGGCTCTTACCAACTTCGATATACCCGTTACTCATGAAAAAACATGTTTAACAGTGTTCTTGCGTTCCTGAGTGTGACCATCCAAAAAGTATGCAACATTTTTATACCCGTTACTCGTAGAGTAAAAAGGGTATACTAAAGTCGACATCCGACCATATAAAGTTTTGATCAGCATCAACACCGAGTCGATTTAGCCTTGTCCGTCTGTCCGTCCGTCCGTCCGTCCGTAGCTGACTAATCCAGAGATGGTAAGTGGCTTATGGGCACTCTGTCCATCTCCTACAGTTTTAAAGATTAGAGATAACGCCTGTTACATATATTGCACGACTTTAGTATACCCTTTACCTAGAGTAACGGGTATTATGACAGGGCTTAATCTAGGTGTTTCTAAATTTGTTCCATAATCATTTTCTCAAAGAGCTGGCCAATAGCCGAAGGAATTTATATGGGCCTATAGCCTTGCAAGCTGTTAAAGCTAGCACTTGGCTTGAGTATAGGCATAACCCGACTACATTTCCAGCTTGTGGGAAAGTAGCCAGAGTAGGTCTCTCGGGGAAAAAGACCAAAAGTCGTTTGGTTTTTTCAGAATTATAGAAAAGGTATTAATACAGATTACTGTTATCCAAGTAGCCTTTTATAAATCAGCCATAGTTCTACTATCAGCAAATATTAACGTAGCATTCCATGAATGTTGTTATTTTACATTTCAACAAATATTTTATTTAGCCAATTTTATATCAAGTTGCCTTTTAGTACTGCTAAAAACATTTGGAATATGAATCTGGTTTTCCTCCCATAAATTTTAATCTTGATATTCGGTTTTAACAGGCTGTAACCTTGTAATTTTGTAGTGTCATTTTACATGTAAACTTTCTGTACCCCACTTCAACACTTTTCAAAGTCGGAAACACTTTATTGTTCTTGATCAGCGTCAACAGCTGAGTCTATATAGCCAACTCCGTCTGCATGAATATTCCCATAGCAGAGTCTGTAAGAGAAATAAAAAAATTTCCAATATTTCAAATATTTGTTTAATACGAAATATTTACCAAACGCTATTAAAACGCCTCACTTTACACATTTTTTTGGCTTATACTACAAACATTTGCCCCAAAGCGCTTCAGTTCCAAGAACTCATTAATCTAGCGTCAAAATTTGTCTTAAGCTCATTTCGCAGGGAAAATTAAACATGTGTAAGGAGCAAAACGGCGAGACTGAACGCATGTAAAATTGGCGACATGTGTCGCTGTCGTAGACATGGACGCATCAACGTCTGCGTCTGAATCCTGAAGGTTGAACGTTTAGTGGCCACAAAGCAGCATCATTAACTGAATGTTTTTTGTATTTTTCTTTCAACAATTTAATTTGCCTCAAGTGGAGAGTGTGCTCGTGCAGTGGGCAACTCCAGAAAATTACAGCACTAAGCGGCTTCGGCAAATAAATTTACACAAGCTGCTTGTTTATTATGCCGAGCTTGAAGTATTGCCCCAGCACTCGCTGACACTAAATAAACATATGTAGGCGAGTGCCAGATCTGAGCTGGATGCGAAGGAGGTGTAATTACATTCGATGCGCTTTAACCCAAATTAAAGCATAATTCCAAGAGCCAAATAGACACGCATAGTTGAGCTTAATTACATTTGCTGTTGACAAAACAAGAAAAAATACCACACAAGGACATCAAGTGCTTCAGACGACAACGAGCCTCCGACTCAAATGTGACCATGGGGACAGCTCGGGGATAAAAATGAGTTAGCAACATTATTTAGCCAAGAAAGCGGACGCACGGAACGTAATGAAAACGACGACAACGTCACAATATCAATTTTATTAAGGCCGGCCACCACGTGCCAGAGCTGGGCGAGAAGCCGCAGGGCTTTGATGAGTTGACTGCTTCTTCCACTAAGTATGCATGTACAAGTATATACCCGTACACTTCCAACTGACTCTCGTTACATGCCACGAAATGTTGTGCGAGGCCATAAAATACATTTTGACAAGAGTTTTATCTGGCACGTCGCCTATAAGTTGTATGTGTCAGAGCGATTTATAAGGATTTGTTGCCATCAAGAATATACACCGCTAGATGCACTTGGAGAAAAATGTGAAAATTCTTTGGAAAATACCAAAGATGTTGTAAATATTCGAGGGTAAATTAATTTGTATATGTTGGATTTACTATTATCCCATTTGGAGTATGATTATGATAACAAGACATCACACAACCCATAACAACAGGGGATTAAAGGGTATCATGAAGATGTGCATTTGCAAACTGCAGAGAGAAACTTTTCCGACCAAATAAAGGAAATTCTTGGCTTGCATCAACGTCTTTCTATCTGTATCTATGAAAGTAACAGTATCACTTTAAATTTGTTGTTGAATACATGCTTTTGTATCATAATTCTCGACTAATACCGCTCGAGATCAGTAGGAAGATTATGTCAAATATATTTGTACATGATCAGAGAGCAAGTTGTTCTGCTAAATACGGCCATTAAATACAAGATAGCGCTCTGAGCAGCTTCGATAGTCTCCGTCGGCCTTGGTTCAACGAATCAATGTTGTAATCTGGAATATCGAGACGACTTGGTGTGTGGAAACGCCCCCTTGTGCACAAAATTATTACAATTCGGTGTGTTTTTGGAAATCTCTAACGATTTACGAAAGAACGCAGACATTTCGTATTAAAACTGTTTGCCTTTATATGAGAAGTGACACAAGTGCACTCGGTTACTAGTTTAGAAAACGAAACTGTTTTTTTTAAGGTATCTAGTATCCGAACCTAAATAAAGTCATTGCAGCAAAAGGTGCAACTGTTAAAGTATGCCTCCTAATAAAACATTGAATCTGAGGGGTGTTCGTCAAAGCGATTGAATTTAATACAAAATTCGGAGGACAAGTGTCAAGCATATGTTCAGCTGGATCATAGAGAAGGAAGACAATATGAATTAAATTTACTTGGCCCTAATTATTCGGTCTCAACACTGAGAAAAAAAATTCAATCTAAAATCTAGATTGAAAATCTCTTTTCGAGAATCTTTCAATTTTGTAATAACAAGACTGAAAACCTTGAAATGAGATTAAAAATCTTAAAAACAAGATTTATCATCTCGCAATTTATCAACCGTCGTACAGTTTTCTGTAAAGCTTTAGTTTAAAAACTTTATGATATATATAACAGATTTATTTTGTTAAAAAAAAATATGAAAAAAAAATAAAAAAACAACTCGGCTCTCCTGGGACTCGAACCACAACCATCTCGTTCCAATCAAGCTTTTGGCATCCTCCTTACCGACTCGGCTGTTGAAGGAAATTTTTTGCGCACCAGTTGCAGTATAAGAACTCAGCACGACAATGCCAGCTGAGTTCTTATACTACGACTAGTGACGCGCCGAAAATGAGGCTCAATAGCGGAGAGGGCTGAGTGGTGACGCAGTGGTAAATCGCCCGAGGTACTCAGTTCAAGTCCACGTACAGGTAGATTAATAATTAACATTTATATAAGTTTTTTTTTATTATAATTAACATTTATATAAGTTTTTCAGAAAAAAAAAATTGTTAATAACTAAATCAAACATAACACAAAATACAAAAAAACATAAAAATAATAACAGCTTAATTAATATATTTATACACTTGAAAAGTGTATTATAATTTTGCCCAGAAGTGTGCAACGCATAGAAGGAATCATCTCCGACCACATAAAGTATATATATTCTTGATCAGCATGACGAGCTGAGTCGATTAAGCTTTGTCCGTCCGTCTGTCCGTCTGTCCGTCTGTCCGTCTGTCTGTTTCTACGCGAACTAGTCCCTCAGTTTTGGAGCTATCGAGCTGAAACTTTGCACAGAGTCTTCTTTTTACTGCACGCTGCTAATATGTCGGAACCGACCGGATCGGATAACTACTTCTTGTAGCTGCCATACAAATGTTCGGTCGGAAAATGGATTTTAGTGAGAAAAACTGTTTTGCTCTCAATATAACTGCTCTCAAACACGGTCATGGGTAATATGTAATGTTTTTAAGCTGATCTGCGAAGTTTGGTCGAAGTCGCTAACCGTTGAGACAAGCTATTTCAAGTGTATCAAAACTTCGGTACAGACGAAGTTAGCTTTGCCTTTCTCGTTTTTTTATGTTTTTTCTTTTCATACTTAAAAATAAGATTGTTTCATCTTAAAGTCGAGTATAAACGATCTTTATCCAAGATTGATAGATTAAGATTAAAATTGAGAACATTGAGAATATAATCTTGGATTAAGATTATCTGGTCTTAGTCGAATTCTGACACCGTTTCTCTTTAATTCAAGATTATAATCTTGATTTTAGATTGATTTTTTTCTCAGTGAAAGCGCTCAAGTTTTACACTTTCTTTTGAAATATTTATTATAGACTCATGTTTCAAAGTATTGTCCATCGCTAGCCACTACTTTTTCGCATCTTTCTGTCAATTCTGGCACTCAACGAATCGATCCAATTTAGGAGTTCTTCACAAGAGCGAAAATGCTGATTCTAAAGCGCTTGCGTCATCGATGAAAATAAATAGAAGTCGGAAGGGTCAACATGTGGACTATCGTTGTCATGTTTCAAAATTAACTTATCAAGCCTTTGCCTATATTCTGGTCGTGTTTGCTTTAATGCTCGGCTCAAACGCTTCAATTGAGTTCGGAAGAGTTGCCCTCTGATGCCCCGGTTGTAGCAGCGCAATTAGTCCCACCAAATATAGAGCATGCCCTTGCCACCGCGAATATTCGGCTTTGGCGGCCCGTAAGCTTCTTGCAGCATTCGAGCACCTAAAAACTATGCTGTTTACACTTGAGCGAAACGACACATACTGAAATACGAGAATATCTAGAGATTTCTGTGTCACCCCCGACTATGTACTTTAAACCATTCAATATTTACTTAATTACACTAGTTTACAAAAATAAAAAAATAAATATGATATGATATGGCTTAAATCGTAAGAGCACCTACCAAAAAATTAAAAAATCCTATTTCGAAAACGGAGCCATGGAAAAACTACACTAAAAAACATTTCAGTAGAAATGGGTGTTTTTGGCTGTAAACTAGTGTTATTATTGAATGGATTTCAAAAACATATTGAGCATCATATTTTTAATAGTTGTGACTTTGTGACTTAAAGTACATTTTATATAATTTAATTTTAAGGGGAAATCGCACTTAAAATGCACCTTAAAAAAACCAGTAAGTGCAGTCGAGTGTCCCGACTGTACCCTGTACCAAGTAATGTGGATTCTATGGCTTTGATTTCCTAAGTTAATATTGAGATAACTTCTTAACTTCTAAATATATTTTCGTGCGGATTGACATGCTTCTCATAATTTTGATAGGCCTTCAGTATATTTTTAAAAAATTATTTAAATAAATCGGGCGGCCCACAAGATATGGAATCTTCGGTGTTTTTGCTCGGATCTTATTAAGGTATACGGAATTGATAAATAATGGGGAAAATTTGCAAATATTGCATAAATATTGGGCCTAACTTAATATACATATTACGTCACTAGGTTCAAACTTACAAATTGTTACTCTGACTGTTTTTCGCTGTTAGAACTTTGATCTGGGAACTGAATACACCTACATCAGGCAGTCCTAAAAAATCAAAGTCTTTTTTTCATGCTTACTCTCTAAACTTTTTACTTTTAAGTCAAAGCAACTATAAATAAAATGTTAAGAAGGTAGGACCAAGGTAACCCGTGCCGACTTACTTTGATACATTTCAGTACTTCCTCTCTGAGGCTGACGCTATCGAGTCAAAGTGCTATTGCTTACTTGTCATTTGGTTATAGCAAAAACAATATATTATGAAGATGCACCACTTCACTTTAAATTTTGAGACATAATATAGCCCACTATACCATCACAAAAACGATTTTAATGAAAATCTACCGTACGCTTTAAAAAATATTTAAGAATTAAGGTTTACCTTCTTCTGTCCACATTTGCTGAATTTTTAAAAATTTTATCTTAAACCATTAAAAATTAATTTAAAATTATTGTCGTTGTGTGTTGCAAGTACAAAAGTACCCATAAAACGGGAACAGAGGTTTCATTTGAAAAACTGGGTATGAGGTGATACTTAATCATAATTTTAGTGTCTTATGCCGTGTTTTTTTTAATGTTGTACTGTGTAGTAAGTCAGTAAAAATTTTCATGACAAAAATTTTGGCAACAAGTCGGCACGGGTTATCATTGTCCAATCTCAATAATAATTATTTTATGAGTCAATAAGGTCAAACAGAATAAAAATAGAGGGTATGCGTTTTTGATATCGCGAAAAAAATGTTTTGCTTATGTCTTGGGACACCCTAACCTACGTACGTGCAAAAGTTTGTGGCGCTTCCTCTTCTATGTAGTATGTGAACGCGTCGTTCATACAGAGAGAGAAAGAGAGAGAGACAGTTTTTCGCTGTTGAAAGATCCAGATCAAATCCAAAACAAACTCAATGTGGGTACGGTATACACCTAAATACCATTGACCGGACATGAATCCAATTTAAAACATGTGTGGTAACCTTGCACGTCGTGTTTATGCTGGCGGACGAAAGTTCAACTCTACTAAAGAGCTTCGAAATACTGTTGCTGAGGAAGGGCCAAAATACTGGATTCAGAGTTCGAATTCATGATTAGCGCCATCCGGTTAGGCATTTTTAAGCTCATAAATAAGCCTGGAGGTTAAATCCATTATTTATTGATTTTTTATTATCCTTATTCTGTTTCCTTTTCATTTTTTTTAAGACTAGCTTTAATTAAATTTCGCGGTGAAAATTGAACTTTTTTATAAAAATGCCGAAAATATGCTTGAACTTTAAAAATTTTTTAATATTGTTGATTTACTTTAAATCAAGCACGTTTTTACAATTTTGGTCATTGAAAATTTTATGACATGTTTTAAAACATTTTTTATTGAACAAAATATAAGTGGCTTTAATTAAATTTCGATGAGTGTATAAACATATTTCCAAAGTGGTGAGTCCTGGACTCAAACTGTGCGAAATTTGAAAAAAAAAAAAAACATTTATCAAAAAAACTCAATTTGTGGATCGAAGCTCGTGAAACGGGAACGTTGGTTGATAAACCAAGCCGTGTACGTACTCGTCCAAGTTAGCAGTTTTTTTATATAGCAAAATTAAAAATATTTTTTTGCGTTCTAGCTTTTACACATTCGGTCACCTTCACCAGTTATTGGCTCCAGCTGTGAAGTAACTAGCCATGAAAAAGCAAATTCTCGAACTTTACCGTTCGGCCAGACGGTTTTATATATGAAATGACTGCCAAATGTTTGGGATCGCTTTTTTTTACTTTTTTGTAAACTTGTGATACTGATTTTTATATAATAAGTTTGTTCAATGCCACTAAATTATACACATATTGGGCGTGTGTATATGATTCTTTTACACACTTCATTAATGGTCGCGAAAAATAATTGTTGCATAACTGCACAATTTGACAGCCAATAGAGAAAAGGCTCGAAACGGCTGTCTGCTGGTACCAGGCTGTGTTGAAACGAATTCTCTTTTTTTCGTTATTTCTCGTATGTTCAATTCGATGAATTTGAGCAGGAGTTTTGTCAAGTTATCTTTTACCAAATTACCGTCAGTCAACTGCAATTTTGGTAGCTATGAATATGCTTTCAAAAACTTTGAAACTCTTATGGACAAGCCAAGGAATTAACATGAATAATGTTAAGCATTGCAGACTTTACTTAAGACAAAAGTGACTTTTAAACAAATGAGCTTAAAAATATAACTGTGTATTGTTAAATTAAAATGCATTTCCTTTCAGTTGAGTTCTGTACATAAAGGATGAACAAAAAGAAAATAATAAAATCAACTCATTTTTTCGGTTAGTGTATGGGCAACTGCTTCTGACTGACCTCGCCGGTATACGAGAAGCGGAGAATTATGCTTTTCCTCTTTCATTCATTTCAACCCAACTCAAGTCAATGCACTTCCGCCACTTTAATGTATCCATAATGAGATTTCAATGTTCGATTCTTGACATTTCAGCTTGGTTGAACTGGTTCGTGCAGTTCATTTAGCGTTCAGCGACACTGCCACCCTCAATAGTTCAACGCTCATCCACACGGGCCAACGGACGTTATTGAATATCTTTTTGATCAATTTCAAATAGACAGTTCAAATTCCCAAGTGGCACTTGGACCACAGAGCAAAAATCAATAAGCATCTTCTTTCAACTAATTGTAATAATTTGTGCCTCAGGCCCGTCATCATCATCCTGTTCCCCAGACATTGATAAAATTTTACGGCAGACGATGATAAAACCAACAACAAAGGCTGGAAGTGTTAAATTCACAAAATATTCGCACGCATTTTGTTTTGTTGTCGACGAGTTGACTTAATGAGTGCTCAAGTTAATTGTTGGTTTATTTGTCATACTTGAACTTTGAACCCTTGGCAGACAATTGAAAAGGGGTAAAAGTTTTCTGACATGGCGAAAGTCATGCGGGTGGGTGAGGGTGCCTATGAATTGTTATAACAAGCCATGCAGTTTCTGGGAAAACATTAAAAAGCCAATCAATAAAGTAAACGAGATGCATGCAAATGGTGTAGCATACACAAAGGCGCCGTTTAACTGGAAACTGTAGGAAATTGCACAAGCAAAGCAAGTTCAAAGGAAAGCAATATTTCCCCTTGTTATACATGCAAACATAATTTTTAATTAAGCCTGTCAAATCAATCACTTAAAATACCCACTTCAAAGCCAGCCATAAAAATCAAATAAAATCTAAGCATCCACTTAAAGTTTGAGGTCATTTGTTTTTCTTTATGTTCTAGGCAACTCTCGGGCCTAGCGTTTAAATCATTGCGGCTACCGCTATAAATAAAACGGAGTTTTATTTTCGGCTCCCGTTCGAGCCACGCCCCAATCGTGCTTGCCCATAATTTGTGTGAAACAAAATACTCGCACAACACCAAATTGAAACCAAATTAAATTGCAATAAATCAGCATGGCGTTAATAGCGCTTTCACTGATAACCATTGAGTAGGCGGCCACAAGGGTGTTGCCCTCCCCCCCGGCTTGAAGGGAATAAATAAAAGAAAGAAAGTATGTATGTATTTCCCATGTGTAACTGGGACCCCATGTCATTTGTGTGTTTTCTTTTTAACGCCTAATTGATTTGTATTCTGTATGCTAAAGAGATTTGGTTACAGTTCCTCGAGCTTCGATTTCATGTTTATTTTTCTGGCATTCATTTCCGAGAGCTCACTGAATCGCAAACATTGCCCTGGGCGGCTATCCCAAATAGCAACTGCTGACAAATGTGTATTATTATTATTGATATTTGTATTTAGCAAAACGGAGTTGTTGTCAACACACAAAGAACACGATGGAATTTAAGGATGCACAAATTTAGATGCTTCTTGGGATTTTTTGTAACCACATGAGCATAGCATGAAGGGAGGAGTTACACACATAATGGCAAATATGTCTATGTGCTGACCCGGAATCTTTAGAGAATTTTCCAACAAGGATTGCAGTTCAAATGAAAAATGCAAAATTTTATATATTAAATGACAAGAATATGATTCCTGTTCCTAGATGCAGAATAGCTAGATAATGCCAATGTCCAAAGAAAGAGTGACCAATTTTGAATTAAAATATTTTTTGAAGCGAAGGCTTAGGTAAAAAGTTGGAACATTTTTTAACAGCTTTCGCTGTGAGTTCAATTCATTTACAGTTCAACACGTGGCGCAGTAGGCGGTCATTCGATTTAACAGTTTTCTTTCTTTATTTAGACTATTTAAAGGAAAATGATTGATTAGTGGCAACTTTATGTGTAATTTATTCAAAGTGATGATCATTTTCAGTTCGATTTTTAAAAGGAAGTCAAGAGGAGGTCGTGCTCACATTGGTGCTTCTGAGAATGCAACGTCAAACCAAAATGTGACAGCACTTCGTACGGATGAGGAAGGTGCTATTGAAAAGGAATTAGCTCGAATCCGAATGATTGAAAGTCGTACGCGATTGCAGTTTACGAGATTGCAATAAAGAAGAAAAGTTCGTGCCCAGCAAAGTTATGAAGCAAGTGTGACTATTGAACGATTACATCGGCCAAAACAAACACTGAACATTGAACATGCTGCCTTTGATATAAGCCAAACATTCTGTATTCATATCAAACATTCAATGTTTGTTGCTGCAGATGTATCAGTTTAATTCGGACGTTTGCAGTTAAATTTGACAAAGAATCAACTAGATTGTGTTGCGCGAACGGGAAGGTTCATTATCGAGAGTTGCTTCTACCACCACAGCCATTGCGCACGCTGCTTTACGTTGAATCTCCTAATTCGAACCATTTCTTGCAAACCATCAAGATCTACAACGATTGTAGATTGAACGAGATTGTAATCCAACATTCAAGAAAATTTAACCAACATCAGCGATGAATGCTAATACACTGTCTGTGTGTACAATATTAAATGCGCGCTGTGCGCATAGTTCGAATAATAGTAGCTATTTTCAGTCAATTTAATCTTGAATTTATAATGCTCGCATCCGAAACATATCTACACAATTCAAAGGACCTAGGAGACGACAGGGTATACATCTAGTTCTCAATAAGAGAATTTGGTGTTGAAATTCAGCAGACGTCCACGTGGAATATGTACTTCAGATTTCTTTCTAAAAATTTGTCTCGTGTGTACGAGTCGTGTAGAGTTGGAAATTTTACTTTATTTTAATGACCTAGCTCATGTGGGGGTTTTCATTGTTGATTACATAGTTGTTGATACTTTATTGTAATTAAACATAATAGTGGTATTCCTGAAAGTTGATTTACTTGCTGATTTTTTTTTAATTGTCTTTCAGTTGGCGCAAAATGTAAACAATGGCGCGAAAGCAAAAAATTATGAATGAACTTGTTAAACTGAATTTTCTAATCTTTAACAATAGTATGTGGGCAGAATCTGTAGTTTTAAGAAGTTTGCAACTTTACTAAGGTGAATTCAATTAATTATGTATTTGTTTATGGACACAGAAATAGACATGCAATTGGACAGATTCAAAGAGGAAGTGGCAGGATAAAACACCTCTGCGGCACACGTCTTCCTTCATGAAACGATCGAACACACTTCAACTGCCCTCGTCTAAGGCTCGTTCTCGACTCTCAACTCGACGCCCGTCTTGGCGCGTTTGCTGTTCTGCTTAAGTTGACTTCTGCTACGTGGTCTCGCTCGTAATTTGTCAGGTTCTTACGTATTTGAACTGCTTCTCCTTGTCTTCATCGTGATGTTTTTATACCCGTTACTCGTAGAGTAAAAAGGGTATACTAAAGTCGTGCAAATGTATGTAACAGGCAGAAGGAATCATTTCCGGCCATATAAAGTATATATATTCATGATCAGCACCATCAGCCGAAACGATATAGACTTGTCCGTCTGTCCGTCTGTCTGCCCGTCCGTCTGTCCGTCCGTCTGTCCGTCTGTCCATCTGTCTGTATGAACACCTAGATCTCAGATATGGTAAGAGATAGAGGTTTGACATGTATGGGACAAATGCTTCTTTTATCTGCACGCAGATCAAGTTTGTTTCAAATTTTTGCCACGCCCCCTCCCGCCCCCGAAATTCGGAAAAAACGTTATATCTCCTACAGTTTTAAAGATAGACAATTCGTACGTTCTAGAGATAGTTAGTAATCAGCAATCGATTTGCCGAAGAAATGATAAAGATCGGATGAACGGTTCTCAAGTTATGAGCAAAAAACTGAACCACAGCCCCCCCCCGCCACCCCCTCCTACCCTAAAAAAATGTTGCATACTTTTTGGATGGTCACACTAAGGAACGCAGGAACACTGTTAAACATGTTTTTTCATGAGTAACGGGTATATCGAAGTCGGTAAGAGCCGACTTTAACTTACGCTCTCGTTTAGGTTTGTAAGGTGCTGCATCTCTGTAAAAGTGCAATTGGGAACAGACGGCAATATTCCAACCCACATTCATTAGTTAATGCTTCATAAACTACATATATTTCAATAATATTAACTTCTGAAGCAAATTTCAATACAGCATACACACTTTTGATAGTTACATAAGGCAAAGCCGGCATGGTTTCGATAGATTTGTTGAGTTTGCATGCGCGTAAAATTAGGAATTCGGAGAACCCGGCTTGGGCCACTTACTCGCGTAGTTGTTCGGTCAGTTTGTTTTGCTATCTGCATAAATGCTGGCAAGTATTTCCTAATGTTGTCGTAGCCAAAATCAATAGCTATGTATGTCTTCATAGATATCGCAGTTATGATAATAAAATTTTCGGAGTTTTAACTTTCTTTTAAAATTAAAAGTTTATACTAAACGAAGTATAAATAAAAAGTTTGGTAGATAAATAAGCTGTTTAATAAAATATGATTTAGTAGGTTAATTTAATGAAGTATCGAAAAAACCTATCGATAAATTATAGGCGAGAATTTTAAACCACAATATGGAAGACAAGTTGTCAGCGGTGTAACTTTTAACTTCACTTTTTACATTTATTTTGGTATTTAAAAGTTTTAGGATGATTTTAGGTGGCAACATTGAATTCCAGGAAGAGCAGAAAGCCAAGGACACAGGATAGCAGCAGAAAACGTTTATCTCTCTCTCTCTGTTGCCGGCATGCATCACAACCGTTCGACGGTCGGCCGCTGCCAACAATTCCGCCAGTCGCTTGCCCGTCGACTGACCAATTGCAAACAAGCTTGGCAAGGCGCCCGAACCTGTCTCCCATCTCAGTCGAGGTCCCCCCGCCGCCTTCCTCCGTAGCAGCCGCCGAAATAAGCCCTTACTGAGCTTCTTCGTCCATCCTTGACATGTCCTAACCAGCGCAGCCGCTGTTGCTTTATGCGCTTGACAGACAGGTGTCCCCATAGAGCCATACAGTTCGTCATTATTTCGAATGCGGAAAACATCGCCAACTTTTAAGGTCCATAAATCCTCCGAAGAACTTTCGTTCAAACACGCCAATCGCCGCTTCATCCGCTGCTGTCATTGTCCATGCTTCTGCGCCGTATTGCAGGGCTGGGATGATAAGCGACTTGTATAGGGCTAATTTTGTTCTTCGCTTGAGGTCTCTGCTCTTGAGCTCTCTACTTAGCCCGTAGAAGCATCGGTTTGCAAGAGTGATCCTTCGTCGGATTTCCAGACTGATGTTGTTGTCGCTTACGCTTTATCAAATATCAAAAAAGGATTAGATCATTTCGAAACTCTTGTTACGATTTGGTTTCCCTCCTCAACGGTCTTCTACCAGCAATATCCAAAGCAATTAATGCAACCGCGGGCATTTTTGAATTTATATTTGTGCACTTCACTGACTTGTTAGCAACAGGGTTGTCAATACGAAATAATTATTTGGCGGGTCAGCGTTTTTTTTTTATTCTTAACCCGATAAAATTGAGCATTAATGGCTAAAAATAATTTTTTTAATTTGGAACTAGTGTACCCCAAAAGACCAAAATAATTTGTATCCAACTATTATTCAAATTATTTTGGAGCCAACAACCCTGTCGTGGCAGCTACAACGATTTACTTCCAGTCAGCTGTTTTTTGCCAGCGACTCCAAAGCTACTCCGAAAAATGAAATCTCCGACATTTGTGGAACACCGAGGATTGGTTGGTTTAAAAAACAACTGACCCCTAAATCTCTAGAGATTTCTGGAACACATCAGAATAAATATAACAAGTGAACACAATCTAAAAGTTAGAACAATCTTATCAATAATGCATTTTATTCAAAACCTTTCTTTAAGAAATACCTAATAGAACCGATTTCTGTTCATCTAGATATATGCTTGTTTTTGCTGCTGCTTGGTAAATTTTGATCTGTAATTTGTAAGTTTATGTAACATTTAAATATCTCAATGAAGACGAAATTAATCAAATTACCAAATTGCAAGAATTTTAAACCTTCCATTTTTTTCTTCAATGCCAATAACTTCTACATTATTGAACGAATTTGTATGAATTTTGTGGCGTTGTTTTTTTAATAAATCAATCTTTAGTGATCCGCAATAAAATAAATTTTACACAATTTTTTTCGTGGGGAAAATCTCACTTAATATCTTGTTTTTTTCAAAAGAATTATAAATTTAATGTAAAGTTGCCGATAAAAGCCTTAATAATGCCGAGTTCAAGCACCGGATTAAGCAGTGGTGCATGAATGAATGATAGGACGTTCAATTAACTTAAAAAAAACATTTTCCACACATTTTTCTAAATGTACTTTTTTCAGAATCTATAAACTAGCTTTTCCGCGATTTCTAGAACGAAAAGCATTTTTTGGACTCAGTAAAGGGATTTACATATGAAATGACTATCAAATGGTCGAGATCGGAAATGCTGTAAACTGGTGTTATTAAACGCCTTAAAATTTGCTTTAGTTTTTAAGGAATTGAACTATAGTTCAAATAATAAACTATAGTTCGAAAAATTAACTATAGTTAAAAAAATTAACTATAGTTCAAATGAGCTTAAAATAATAAACTATAGTTCAAAAAATGAACTATAGTTCAAAATCAAGACCTTGTTCATTTTAAAGACTAGTTTATTTGAACAAGGTCAAAAAATCGGCACAACTCCAGTGTCGTGTAAGTAATATTATGACGAAACTCTACATATTAATTTTTTTTCGCTATTTAATTGTTTAACTAAAAAATAATTTGGATTTCCTGATCATATTTAAAAAAAATTTCCTATATACTACCATATCTTCAACCGTTCAGTTCAAATCCAGTTAACAGTCTAACTTCTCTAACATTATTAACCTACAACCTAATTAGATCCTGATAACAGCTTAAATAATTTCTGAGCTATGGCTAAAGTTTTTGAACCGATTCAGCCGGTTGGTTCGATGCCGGGATAATATCTAAATCATTTCTCATTTTTACACACCAAATTTTCAATTCATAGCTTAAGACATTTCTGAGTTAAGGCCCTTTACCATTTTAAAAACTTTTCGAAAACTTCTCACTATTGTCACATTGAAATGTTCCACCAACAGTTCGTAAAGCAAATCATACATTTTCTCCTAAACAAACCAAAAAAATGTCTAAAGCTAACATATAAAAAATAAAGATTATTTTTCAGTGGACTTAAAGTAAACTTGTGATTTACCAAATGTTTCAAAAATCATCTGAAATGTGAAAAGCCCGAAAAAATGCTTGAAAAAAGATTTACTCATACCTAAGATGACTGCACATTTGTCTTGTATTAAATTATTTTTCCTATTTGTAATCATTGCTGAGTTCTCCATCTAATGACAGACATCAAGCTATGTTTCTTGTGCAACAATAAGCTTAAGCTGATAAAAGTTTGTCGCAGAACAATAGAGTTGAAGAGACCTCAGCTGAACTGACACAATCATACACTCACACAGTTGTCAGCTGCTGGAACACATAAAAACAAATTTAATTTCATTTTCATAAGCACAAAATGCCACTCACTTCACTTGGCAGCCGCAGAAGGCAACAGGAAAAAATCCATTAAGCAGGTCTCTCGAAATGGAGCTGAAAAAAAGATAGAAAAAATAAAAGTGGAAACACCAACTACATTTTCGCATCATTAAAATTTGCATGCATAAACAGCAGAAGCAGAACCAGACAGAAAATGCACACAATAAGTTATACATGGCCCAAGTCAATTACACTTTTACTCCTTGCTCATCCTTGCCTGGACACAGTGCGTATGAGTACGTAAATGCTAAAAATAACATTTCCAACCGAGAGCGGCACTCCAAAAAATATATAAATTATGCAAATCGTAAAATGCCTCATCTCCAGATAATTGCAGCATAGTGTGCGAAGTGCACAGTAGGAAGTTACATAAATGACACTCCTACCACGCCAAGTAGCCGGCAGCTCGAAAATCCCCCTAAAGTGCCAAACATTCATCTTTGCACGGCTCGTAGCTCCGCCAGCTGCAGCTTTCGCTACTTTCGCTACTTACATTCTTTTGTGCAAGGGCACAAATGCGCTTAATGAGAAAACGCAAAGGCGACAACCATCAACGAAATTATGCTCAGTAAATACTTGAAAAACAACCAGTGTTGAGACCCGACAGCCTCAGTCTGCGACTGAGTGCCTGGGTTGAACTATTTACATAGGAAATAGGTCAGCGTGAGTGTTGACGACGCGCCAAAGTATGCAGTGAATAGTCCGGCACCCGCTTTAAATGGAATTAAATTAAATGACTTAAATATGGGAGCTGGTGGTGAGGGTGGTGGTGCCAGTGGTTGTTCTGGTGTCAAGCTAAACAAATTCCTGGGTTGATGCATTTTGTTTTTATTACATGACACTTTGGGGTTAATGAATTGCAAAAGTTGAGTGAGGACGAGTGAAGCTGACATTTTGTAGAGTTAACAAACACGCCGGTGGCTTATTTTATGCTCAAGGTACAATTTTCAGTTTAATTGAATTCTGTGAATCCTTACTATAATAATAATAATTACAAGATGGCAAAACTAGTTACGTCTTTGAATCAGTTGAATTATAAAGGAAATGCGTGTTTTGAATTATCTTTAAGATAGTATAAATATTTCAAAATAGTTCAGACTCTGATCAAATTAGTATGAACTATTTAAAAGCATAGTGTATTCAATATTACTGTCTTTAAGAAAGTTAACTTTGAAAATCAATAAAGTTTTTCTAACTTAAGATGCTTTACAGACCGTCCGTTTCTACGGCACGCTTATGATAAAGTCATATGACTCGGGAAGTTTCGATATAAATATTAACAAGGTGGTGTAAAAATAAGCTTTTATGATACATATTATTTAAATAGCTTAAACGCTAAGAATATTCTTGCCTTAAAGCATTATCATAAGGAGTTAAAGCTACTTGTCGGTCGTATGAGAGAACAACAAGTAGATGAGTACTGATTTAAAGGTGACTGGTAGGTGGCGGCAGATGTAAAAGAAGTCTTCGCCACAACAGGAGTGACCAAGCTTCGGAAGCTGAGCTGGCATTACAATGGAAGGCTGCGAAGATGGAGGCCGTCTGCGGTCTATCAGAAATAATGGCATACCAGCTCGACCCACGGGATAAGCACACCGAAAATTATTCTTCGCCACAAGTGATGCAGCTTTTTATTAGCCCGATTTCATAAAATGGGTTGCGATTTACTCACTATGATCAACGCCACTTGTTCGTCCTCAGTGAATGATTTTTGTTTTTTTTTTAGTCTTTTATGCGTAAATTTATTGTGTGTTCATTTTTTGTAGGTACCTCTGACAATTACACAAGTCTACAAAAAAAGGCCAACTTTTGCAACAGAGAAGTTAGCAATCGTTCCTTGTGTATTTTTGGCCGCTGAACGCAAATAAATTCTCCGTTTTCTCCCAGCACGTCAGGTTTACGAGATATTCGCATAAACGTGTGTTTAGCGAGGTGTCTTTACATTTGTTGATCTTGTGGCCGCATTAAGTGTCCTTTCCAACAAAATTTGTTTTAATGTGAGCTGCATTGAACAATGTTACAGAAAAACCAAACACAATGTTTTGATTTTGCTGATAAGGTACATATTTTTGGATTTTAATACTGAAAATGTGGTTATTTTTTTATAAAATCGATTTTTTCCAAAGTTTAAATAATTCTGAAAAATTTTCTGCTTATACTAAAAAATCTTAGAAAAAAACAGTTGGTAGTCCTTTGTTTCTCTCATTTTACATGTTTTCAGTTTTTTGATATCATCGCGCTTTTAAAAGTTATAGCCCAAAAAACAACAAGAACATTTAAGTCGAGGCGGTCATCGAAAGTTTCTTTTTAAATAATTTTTAAAATTTCCGGTTTTGTTCTACAAATATGTGAATTCTTTTTTGTCAAATGTCAAATAACTAAGAACATATTAAAATTTGTGCTTAAATTCAGAGCTTAAAAGCAATAGCAAAATACAAATGACGTGCACAACATTATTTAATTTGAAATAATTAGGGGTGTTCACCAGCTCTCGTAAAAGCGTAAATCGAAAAGCGTAAACTTCAAAAGTTTACGACACAACAACAAAACACATAGGAAAAAAATTACCAACTTTTTGTTGCCCTGGGGTATGTTTAAAAAATCGCTCGTAAAAGTGTAAAAGTGTAAAAACTTGAAGTGTTCAAAGTATCGGCCAAAAATACTTGGTATCGTGGTTATCTGATATAGAAATTTAGATACAGTTGTTTCTGTCTAGGCGTTGGCTGAGTGGATATGATCATCCCCTTGTATTTTTTGTTATTCCGGTTCGAGTCCCGGTAATCTGTAATCTTTTTTTTTTTTTTTTTTTTTAAGTACAAAAAATTTAGCCGAGCTCTGAAAAGGTGTTCAAATACAAACAATAATATAAAAAAAAAAAATTCAACTTGTATGGTTTGAACACACAACTTCCTGTTTATGAGTTATGCATACAGTGCTCTACGCCACTGAGGCGTCTGAAATCTTTGTAAATATTAAGGGCAAAATGCGTAGCCTGTTAAAAACAGCTGGTTTACCACATCAATTACTAGGGTAAATCACAAGGGCGCTCAGCTACTAACGTTTTTACGAGGGCTGGTGAACACCCTAAATGTTATATTTAAACGTAAAATTTTAAAATTTGCTCTACACATCTCGCAAAGTTTTTCAGAGATTATTAATTTAGGGCGCTGCGAAATAAGGCTCCAATAAAATGAGGCCCCAAAATTAAATGAAATAAGGCCCCAACAATTTATATAGAAAACAAAAACCACAATTTGGGCGTTATTTCCTTTTTGGGTCATTATTTCCTTTTATTTCAAAATGAAATAAGTCCTCAGAAGAAGAAATGAAATATGACCGCAAAACTAATTTTTGGGGTCCTGTTTCATTTTTATAAGGAAATAAGACAAGAAATCGCGCGATTTTTGTATTTCAAATTTTTGAAATTGGAGTATTATATCATATGAAATAACATCCCAAACTTGGGGCCTTCTTTAATTTTTTGGGCTTTATTTCATACTTCAAATTGGGCTACTGTTTTATTATGAAATAACACCCCTTTTTTCATTTTTTATTTTCGTGACTTATTTTCTGCTGCCTTAATCGAGCGCTTTGTTCATTAACTTATAAACTCATTACCACGCGCGATTTAAAAAAATTTGCCTGCGACGCTATTTCTTTTCCCACTATTACCACCAAACCAGGGACTAAGCCCGAAATTAATTTCAGTTTGAGTCAAGACATTTATATTGGCCTAAAGATTTTTTACTTGTACAGCAATCGGACAGAAACACTGAAACAATCTAATGAATCAACCTCTATGCTCTATCACTCAGTGTGCCCCCCGTTTTGAACCCCTTTTTTGACGGTAAAAGGCATTTGTGCTCCACTTAAAATTACAGAATTTCGTTTAGCTTCATGATAAAAATGGCAAGCCAAATAAAAATAAATATTTGGAATTCATGCCACTGCATCAATGCGTATGAACATTTCAACAGCCATTTATAAAACGAAACTCAATGCTGTCTAATCGTGTCTTATCTTTTACTATTAACTACACAGAGAAAACAAAATTGGCTACATGGAGCGTGTAGAAACGTCAAACCTAAACGCAACGTATTTCGGCCTGTTAAATTGCACACGATGCGTGTAGAATTCAGAAAGCGACACGCGACGTGCAGAAAAGCTACACGCGACGTGTAGAAATTAAAAATCTAATCTTTTCTAATTGTAGAAAAGTTAAATGCTGCGCGTGCAAAGGAAAAGTCTACACGACATTAGAAAATCAGCTCATTTCCCCAAATAATTCTACATTTTTCATGCAGCAATCTGAATACCACACGGACGTTTAGGTTTTCTACATTAACGTTTGGATATTGAAATCCTACACGCGCGTGTGGAAATTCTACACGAAAAATGTAGCTCCACATCAGTACTGAATTCTTATATTTTTCGTTTAGCAAGCTGGTTGTCACACGTCACGTTTGGGATTTCAAATGTACGTTTGGATTTACAAAATCTAAACGCTGTGTGTTGAAAATCTACACGAATCGTGCGCAAATTTCTGTTGCCTGTATATAAATAGCGATTGCGAACGCGAGTGCGGCTTTCTGAATTCTACACGGCGCGTGTAGGTTTTCTGCACGCGCGTATGGCTTTCTGAGGTCTATACGCCACGTGTAGGTTTTTTGCACGCGCGTGTGGCTTTCTAAATTCTACACGGCGCGTGTAGCTTTTCTGCACGCCGCGTTTAGATTTCTCATTTCAACATGCGGCGTGCAGAAAAGCTACACAAAAGTAATGGGTTGAAAATCCCGGTCGAAACGTGTATAAATCCTACATTTTCGTGTAGCTTTTGCATTTTTTTCTCTGTGTAAAAGACGTACAAATAGAATTGTTACAATTACTTAAAATTTACATACTTCATACTCAATGTGTTGCACATCAGAGACTCGATACTTTAAATATTTTGTTATCTGTTTGCTGGCGAAATACTTAGTTAAGTAGGATAAGTTAGGAAATTAAATTATATTGAAGTAAATGAAGTATTAGCGTGTAATGTTGCCCTAAGGTAGAATAGGGGGAGGAGAAGAAAGCGATAGTGACGCCAGAACAGAACACATTAAAAGTTAAGTCTCACAAAAACTATTGCGAGAAATTATTCCACTGTTACAAATGCAATGTTTCGACAATAAAAGTCTAAAAATAATTCATTTAACTTTTTTAATTAGCATCATTTTCATAGAAATCGCATTTCTCACATATTGCTTACCCTTTGATCAGATTGGCAAAGTCTCACACATGAAAATCAAGTTCATTTAAAAATTCCACAAAATTCATATCAATTTTTTCTTACTCAAAATATAAACGAGTCGAGGGTGAGTTGCATTCGACAGACAGCTTATTTGTGGTTACCCCCGACACCTAATAGAACACATTTACGTCAACGCCAGAGAGCGATGCGAAAGGGAGCCACATCAAAGTGACGGAAGCAGATGTCAAAAAAGCATCACAGGGGCAAATGAAGAAGGCAACTGCAGCCACTCATTCACATCACAGTTTACGAAATTTCGATCAAATTGGCACAAACATCCGCCCACCTTGTGCCAAAGAGAAGTTTAAATCAGGTTTCGGGGAATGCGTGTGCCACTTTGGCTGTACAATTTACTTTTATGGTATTGTACTTTAAAGTAAGCAATCGAATCAAATTAAAAGCACAATACTAACAGGGCGTGTAAGAGACGCGTACGCCTCTCCGATTTCTACGTGCACAACGATGTCAAATGTGACACACACACACGGATACATTATACCCACTCTGTGTGTGTGTGTGTGTGCGCATAAATGATTAAGTGCGTGCTTGCATTTGGCTTGCACATCACGTTCAAGCCATGCATTTTTGCCTTTGACACAAAGCACTTTATAATGCCAACTGAGACACATTTACTGTTGCATTTGATTCACATTAAATATCTTTTACCAAGAAAATCCCCATTTTCAATCAGATGTTTGCATTACAATTAGAATCTATTTGTGGAGCAGAAGTTATGGTTTCATATTCAACTTGTCTGGTTGAATGCTAAGAGGATTGCAGATAGAAATTTATTTTGATTACACTCAAAAAAATTTCATTATTTCTATAACTTCAAAATTTATATTTTTATACCCTTGGAGAGGGTATATTAAATTCAGGGCTGCAAACTGGTTCGGAGTTGAACCCCTCCGGAGTCGGAGTCTCCGGCATTTTTGGGAAGCCCGAACCGAACCTGAACCGGAGCAGAACAAATTTTTCTGTTCAAACCTGAACGCGAACCGAAGCAAAAAAAAATCAAAAACTATGATTCTACTAAATTATTTCAAGTATCTATAAATTTCCGATATAACTTAATGCACTCATGCAGGTTTTTGTAAGTTTAAATATTTTTACATATTTAGAAAGTGCTTAGAAAACCTTTCTTACATTTTAAATTCAATCCCAATCTATACAACTGAATCTCTGATGGGAGGTGTGCTCCTACGGGGATTGGATCCCAGTCCATGACATTTTCTAAGCCAATGTCTAATCCACTCGACCACTACTCTTGCTGCATTGAGTGGCAAATGTTCAGTATATGAGTGAAGGACCCGAGTTCAAGTCCCCCAGTAAAGTAAGTAAAATAATTGTTAATGATTTATTTCTAAATTAATTATAGCTTAGAAAAAAGAGGGTTGGTGTGCGGAGGGTGGTGGTGATCGGAGGTTGGGAGACAATAATTAAAAATCCAAGGGTTGGGGCGGGGTGGATCCAACAACAACACAACCACACACACACGGAGTGGTTGGTAGGGTTGTCGATATTTCTCAAAATATCAATATCAATAATATCAAAAATCCAAATTTTTAATATTGATATTAATATATCGCCTTCAAAAAACATCGATATATCGATATTATCGTTATTTTCTAAAGCTTCAGAAAACTTAAAAGCTTTAAAAGAACGTCTTCAGCATAAAACTGCTAGTGACGATTTTCAGAGACCGTTATAACTTATCTTTTCAACTGTTTCCAATAGTTTTCTAAAACTAAACTGTACATTTTTTCAAATTACATTAATAGTAACAGTTTCTATTTCTTTAAAGCACGGTACAGAGTATTGCAAACTGTTTCGGCTCACAAAAAAGTCATTTATTGCACGCTTGGATCGTTAAAACGAATAAGTTTGGTGAGATAGACAATAAATGCCAAAAACGCTAAAAAATGACAAATTTGGGACTTTTAAGTTAATCTAACACGGTTTTCAGACGCTATTTGTATATGAAAATTTATGAGAATTTAAAAGCATGTAGCCAGGGGGCACATCTCCCGTACAAATCGTGTTGGGAAAGGAGGAAGAAAGATGAGAATGGCAAAAACAACCATCAATTTCTCAGTACTTTCACACAGAATGGCATATTTAATAGATACATTAAATTCCCGGTACCCTCTACGCACTGAAAAGTGCTCATGATAGAATGAGAATGGCTGGTGGCTCCCGACTAGTGCCCCCAGGAGACCGGAGCCGACCAGATACCCAATTAAAAAGCAAACTGTCGAACGAGACCATTCTCCCACGGCGAAGTGCAACGTCCAACTAAAACCTCCGCTGATATCACCCTCAGCAAGCCCCAAGCTTGATTAAGGGCCCGCATAGTTTTCAGGCCCGTTAGAATGTCGCTCATCAAAACAAATCTTATTCAAATACTTAGCTTTGCCTCTACGGTATTAATCAGCGCAATTTATACTTTCTCATCAAAGCTCTTCAAAATTATTTTTACGCTCGTCCTTCTTATTTGATATTTTTTGCTTCTGACCGTCAGAATAAATAAATTTAATCACTTCGGGCGCCCAAAAAAGGCTCGGACAGCTGCTTATCCCATCCACAAGTTCGGAGTTCGATGTTCGTGAGAAACGACTTTTCGTTTCTCTGCGTACACACTGTAAAACGTTTGACGTCAAATTGTTTGCGTTTGATTTTACAACGTTTTTATACCCGTTACTCGTAGAGTAAAAAGGGTATACTAAAGTCGTGCAAATGTATGTAACAGGCAGAAGGAATCATTTCCGACCATATAAAGTATATATATTCTTGATCAGCATCAACAGCCGAGTCGATTTAGCCTTGTCCGTCTGTCCGTCCGTCCGTCCGTCCGTCCGTCTGTCTGTATGAACACCTAGATCTCAGAGATGGTAAGAGATAGAGGTTTGACATGTATGGGACAAATGCTTCTTTTATCTGCACGCAGATCAAGTTTGTTTCAAATTTTGGCCACGCCCCCTCCCGCCCCCGCAATTTGGAAAAAAGTTATATCTCCTACAGTTTTAAAGATAGAGGATTCGTACCTTCAAGAGATAGTTAGTAATTGACAAAATGAATCGATTTGCCGAAGAAATAATAAAGATCGGATGAACGGTTCTCAAGTTACAAGCAAAAAAGTGAACCAAGCCCTCCCCGCTACCACCCTAAAAAATGTTGCATACTTTTTGGATGGTCACACCAAGTAACGCGGAAACACTGTTAAACATGTTTTTTCATGAGTAACGGGTATATCGAAGTCGGTTAGAGCCGACTTTAACTTACGCTCTCGTTTTATATGAAGTTTTTCGTTTGCGAGTGCTTTTTTGTGTACTCCGTACCGTGCTTAAACCTTAAAAGCGTGTACTCAAAAGAGTTAAAAATTTAGTTGGGCACATTACTTCGTAGAAGAAAGGCTTCTGTCTAAATCTAAATTTGTATCTTATGTGAGTGTAGGTTTTTAAGACTTACAGCCAAATTATGCTTAAAAAAATATAAAGTGAAGAATTTAAGAGAACCCGCCTAATGTGTTCTAGAGTAATTCTGCTTCCGGTGTCTGTATGTAAGCAATTGTTACCTGATGCTCCCAGGGGCTATTTCAAAATTTTTCATATAAACAATTTAAATGCTTTCTTAAGCTGAGGCCAAGAGAGTAAAGTATCAAAATGCACTTTCAGACAGCACGAACAATTCATCCGCACCAGCTCTCCTATAAGCTATTGGGTTCATGACGATATCTTCAATGATTCTAATACAGACACCTAATATTTTAGCGTATTTCTGCATCCATACGTGTATGATTAGTTCTTGAATGCGATTTTAAGTTGTATTACAGGATAGCCATATAATTCGCCTATTATAATAGTAACTTTTCGATATATCGTTCTTAAAAATATTGATAATCGCCAATATCGGCATACAAAATATCATATCGGAATAACCCTTATCGTCCAATAAAAATATCGATATATCAAATATCAATAAAAATATTGACAACCCTAGTGGTTGGTCTGTGGTCGGTCCTACCCTACCTACCTCCCCCTAAAACTTTTTTTACTTAACTGTCTTTTACTGTCAGCTGCTTCCTCTTCATGCCAGCGCTGCCATAACCGCTTGGGAATTTTAAATCGACTTACCAGCAAAAATTGTCTTAGTTTTTTGGAAAAATTGCACTGAAATCTAGAACACAATTTTCTATTTTTTAGAAAAGCATTTTCTTAAAAATAAGGCGAGTCGAATTTGCCCTTTTTTTAGGTCGATTTCCTTAAAATAAGGGCGAATATGGCACTTTTTAGAGCGAGTTTAGTTAGTTAGTTAGTTAGGTTAATTAGGTTAGTTAGTTGACCTGAGCCCAAAATTGAAAATGAACCCAAGAGTGAACCGGAACCCAAGAGTGAACCTGAGCCCAAGACTGAACCAGAACCCAACTAGTTAATTATAGTTATTATATACAAATTTATTATAATATTACTACCTCCATTTAGTTAGGTTAGTTAGTCAGGTTAGGGTTACGTTAGGTTTAGGTAAGGTTAGTATTTAGGGTTAGTTAGGTAGCTATTTAGTTAGGTTAGTTAGGTTAGTTAGTTAAGTTAAGGTTTAGCTGTGCATTTTTACTGAAGACAAATCCCGAAGGTGTTGGAAATATATTGGAAAACTACTAACTAACTAAACCTAACCAAACCAAACTTATTAACATCTATTTCAAAGTTGGTAAGCATTTGGACTGATTTTGGTGCTAAGTCTTCACATATTTAAAGTAGCACATACAGGGTGGTCCATCTAGTGTTTGGAATCTGAACTTTTCATAATTTGACTTTAAAAATTTCGGAATGCGACTAAAATTTTTGTTAAAACTTTGACATTTACGAAATGGATCGCTGTTTGCTTGAAGAAAGTTAATAATTGTTGAAAACATAATTCCAAAGTGGTAAGTGAGAAAATGTTCCTAAAACTCAATTTGTGGATCAATTCGTAAAGCGAGTTAGTGAAACTGGAATAGGTAAAGGTAAAACTGGCTATACAGCTCCTCGACGGGGCCAAGCCAAGCTTCTCACAATCTCTTGGCGTGTGTGCCTTAAATTTTTCGCACAAGAGAAAGGGACCTACAGTTTAACGCCGGATCCGAACGGCAAAGTTTGAGAAAAATTGCTTTTTCATGGCTAGTTACTTCACAGCTGGCGCCACTAAGCTGGTGAAGGTGACCGTATGTGTAAAAGCTAGTTTCTAAAGAAAGAAAAAAACTTTTATTATTAGATGTTCAGAGGCGGGATCGAACCCACGACCTCCCGCCCAGCAGTCCAGCACACTAACCACTGGGCCACAGACGGCCACTGGGAAACTGGAATGTTGGTGGATAAACCAACCCGTGTACGTACTCATCCGATGCGCTCGATCAAAAACATTGTCAAGTCAGCCGTGGTGCTCATTTGACCAAAATTGTTATTTATAAACCAACCTTTCCAATAAATGTTCAACCTTTGAAAAATATCGAACCTTTTTTTTAGCAAAATTAAATTCCAATTTTCAAATGGACCACCCCCTAAAGTTGTCCGATTTCTATAAATCTTGGTAGAATCATGTGAAAGCATAGAAAACTTATAAATACGAGGTTAGGAAGCGATAGCATTGAAAAAGAAAAGTTTTTCTCGGTAAAACTACTTCTCAACTGATCATTCCAATGGCAGCTATATGCTATAGTCATCCGATCCGGCCGGTTTCGACAAATGTGCAGCGTATTTGTACCTAAAGACTTCGTGCAAAGTTTGGGTAAGGTAAATTTAAAACAGACGGACGGACAGACGGACATGGCTATATCAACTCATCTCGTCATGCTAATCAAGAATATATATACTTTATGTGGTCCCTCTCCAAGGGTATAAAAATATTAGTAGTCAGCGCATGTTGCACCCAAATAAATGCACCTAAGGAAAATCCAAAAAGTAGGCTGCACATTTTAAGCCAAGCCCAAATATATGACAAAAGGTGATATTCTTAAAATTCAGCTATTTATTAACCAATGTTTATAAAAAATCAGAGATTAGATGTGGGGTATATAATTGTGAGTTTCAAAGCAGAGATCGGTGTCTTAAAAATTATGGCAGTTATGTCTGATATTTTATTTTGCGGGCGGGAGGTAACTTTAGAAACAAACTTGATCTGCGTGCAGACAATAGGAGTCTACATTTCAAATTTGGTTGCTCTAGCTCTTCTATGTAGTATCTATTTCTCGTCTGTTTATGCTGATCAAGAATATATGGGCATTTCCATTCTGTCGAACCGTGACCGTCGTACATATTGAAAGTAAAAAATAGTCAAAATTAAACGAATTTTTAATTCTTCGTTTCAATTAGTGTTAAAGTGTATAGCAAGTGAAATTCGGTTTCCAAAATACTGACAAAATTGGAAGCTATTCGAACGAGACAAAAACAGAAGTGTTTTTCGCGAGCAGCTATATAAAGACAAAGTTTAGCGAAACCTAACACAATAACTAAGCCCAAATAATCTTAATATCTTATGAATGAATAGTTCTTTGAAATGTATATTATTTGATTTCAAAATCTTCAGTACATTTTTTGTAAAAAAATATTTATCTCTGTCGATACGTGACATGTCGAACGTGACATTTTTCCATCATTATATTTATGTGGTTTCTGCTATAATGCGAATCAAAAACTTACAGTTATTTGCATTGGCATAGTTTCTCGTGGTTCCATCAGAAAGATTTTAGATAGCGAAAGTACGTGTAATTTATAGTCATTTTTTTGCAAAAAATTAAACAAATTTAATGTCAAAATGAGATAAATTGCTCTAGCACGGCCGTGAAACCGAATATAATCAATTGGGTTATTAGTAAATGTAAGATTAGCCTACATTACTTTAATTAGATTCTTTCCCTATGAAAACTCGATCAAATATAGCCTACTTTAACCACTTTTAATTTTTTGGCCCAGGTTGACCTTTTTTGGGAATACTGACCCATATATACTGACTGATCGTTCCTATTAGATGGTCGGAAATGTTTCCTGCTGCCTGTTACATACATTTGCACTACTTTATTATACTTTTTTTACTCTACAAATGACGGGAAAAAAAAGGATTTTCATCAACAACTCAAAGACAAGGCATGTTTTGAAGTAATCTATTCAATTATAAAGAAAATTTCAACATTCCCGTCGTTTAGCCGCACCCGTTACCTAAGCGGTCTAGTTCCTTTGGTTAATATTGCCATTCTTTATATCCTTTAAAAAAGAAACATCTTTTTCCTACATTTACAGGTGTTTTTCTGAGTGTGCCAAATGCTTGACTAGTTTAACGCAAATGACCATCGTTTCCTTTTGGTTTGCAAGTCCAAATCTCAAAGTAAAACTTTCCTTCAACTTTAGACTTAAATCCCTCAACGTGGCTACCAAGGCGCATTAATTTGCATAACAAAACAAGCCAACACTTTTTCATTTACACACAAAATTACTTGACTTGACAGGCTGCAGGGAGGACACTCCATTCAGCTGGGGAGGGGGCATAATTCTAGCCTGGCTGGCTTTAAATGGGAATCAAAGACAGCCGCCAAGAGTCTGCCTGAGAATAAAAAAATAAAACTATAAGCTGTAGACTGCAAAACCAACAAAATCAGAAATAACAACTCTGGCGTCTAGTTTGTTGCCTGTGGACCACTTGACTGCCATGGCATGTTGCCTTGCCTCACTTTGCCAACTTGTCCGAGCTGTTTCCTCATATAGCTGCTGCATTTCCGACATTCAAAGTTTCCGTGTGTCTTGCTCTGTCTTTCGGTCTTTCTCGGGTGTCCTTTGACAAGTGCCGGTGGTGGAATTTCAAATTAAGGAAAAGTTAGTTTAGTTGCTTTCTGGATTTGGCTTTAAGATTGTCTCTTATTTTGGTTAATCGCTAGTTGCAGCTGTCGTCGGTTCGACTAGACAATAATTAAATTTTCTAGAACCAGCGAACAGAAAGGGAAAAACAAATACATCAACAATTGTGGTTGCTAACGACAGCTTTAGGTAAATGTTTGTACCAACTTTTATGTTAGTTTGCCGCTGTTGTAGTTGAAACTTTATTTGCTCATTTCATCGTTTTTTAAGAGACTTTGTGATAGGAAGTTTATTGTTAGTTTGAATACAAGCATCTAATGATGTCTATAGGCAGCCATAAACATAAAGTGGTTGTTGCTTGTGCAAAAGTTTTACTACATAAGGCCAAAGGTGTCCTTAATTTATAACGATAAAAGTTCAATTACATTTCCCCACATAATGATAAAGATGTGTTCTGTATTAGGCAAGAAGCTGATCTAAAAATATATTAAACCGATTCGCCTGATACGGGGGGTGCCACAAAACTCTAGAGATTTTACCGACGGTTGGTTTGTAAATCTCTCTAAAAATCATCGGTACCACAGAACAGACAGACAACAATACCAGATGATGCAATTGAAGTTCCATCTCTAAAAAAAGGCTGAATCTCTGGCCAAAAAATGTATACTTGAGTCAATGGTTTTCAATTTCGAAATTTAAATGAGCCTGGAAAGACTTGATTTCTTTGAAAAATTATTGATTCATTAATAGGTTGGATATGTTCAGCACGATACTATCTTGATCTTAATAATTTAAACAAATCCTCGATCCGAAATTTATATACCCTTGCTTGTATTATTAATATAACTGAATGTTTTAAAAGATTTCCATTCCGAAATTAAATTTTAGCCATAAACGATTTTAGAGTAGTTGTTTCCAAATCCCAGCAATAGATATGCTATAGTCGTTCGAGCTGGATCAAAATTAGCAGAATTTCGGATGCATGTAATATAAATCTGTAACAAGTTTGGGACCGATATCATTGATAACAAAGTTTTCCTCATTGAAACTTTTTTTCAGACATATCTTTTGTATGGCAGCTATACTATATACACAGTTCATGGTAGAATTATGTACATTTCCGATGAATACAAAAAAGTTTTTCTCACTAAAACTAGTATTTCGACCGATCGTTCCTATGGCAGCTATATTCTATAGTCAAGAATATATAGTATTGTAGTACAAATGTACTAGGAGACTTCGTACAAAGATTAGTTAAGATAGAATTAAGACTGAAGCAGGAGATAGCATGGAAACAGACGGACGGACAGACGGAAAACTAACTACCTCCTCCTAATTCCCACAACTGAGACAGAAGTCAAGTATGGACAACCCGAAACAACACACATTAATGATGAAACATATTGAACAATATAAACAAATACTTCCATTTATTCATTCTTTATACCCTGGCCTTTGATATCCACAATTAGCAATAAATTATTGTGCAAGTCCACAAAGTTAACAATTAATTGACGCCAGTTTTATCGCAACAATCATTTCACTCAACATCTGACTATAATAATCGATAACAATTTGAGGATTGCCAAACAATTGAAAATATTATTCGATTTTTGTACGTAGACTCTGTATTTTATAGGTGTATTATTAAAAAGGAGATATGTTTCTAAGAAATATTCGACTTTATGCCAAAAAAACAGTTATTGGGCCCAATGTGCAACGTAGCTGTTGATGTTTCTGCGCTATGCAAGACGACCTTAATCTCAGAGACTAGAAGAGCTTTAGCAACCAAATTTGAATCGTGAAATCGTATGGTGTAGATTGGGGTTTTTTATTCGGCCGTCTTTCCTTCCTGCAGTCAAAACACTTTTTGGCTTAGGTTTTCTCCTACGCGTTTCGGCAATTATATTGCCTTCCTCAGGGAGTCTGTATATTTTTTCAAAAATATGAATACAATTAGACATACATACATATTTTACATATTTCTTAATTTTTAAATACCTATTTTAGTGGACGTCATTGTTTTGTTGTATTGCACGATTGTTTGTCTCTGTTAATTGTTTTATTCGTCATGTTTTTTGTATTTGTTTGAATTGTTATGCTGTTTAGATGTTCTCTCTGTGATTGCCGCTGAGTAAATGCAATTCGTCTGTTCGATATCGTCTTTAAAGTTAAGTGCCTGCTCTCCTTTTTCAAAACAAAACACCCAAGGAGA
Source organism: Lordiphosa stackelbergi (assembly GCA_018904235.1). NCBI lineage: Eukaryota > Metazoa > Arthropoda > Insecta > Diptera > Drosophilidae > Lordiphosa > Lordiphosa stackelbergi. Next base: position 322,253 of record JAEIFU010000019.1, read on the forward strand.
AAAACACAGACCTGAAAAAATTCATATGCGTACCTTTTATACCCAATATCACCGACAACAAAACACTAAAAACATTATTACCAAAACAACTGATGGAGCAGCTGACTAGTGCTTACAAACCACACAGCAGCACAAGACGCTTATTTAGCAATATGAAAGACAAAATAAAAACAGAGGACAGCAATACCGTTGTCTACGAAATTAAATGTACGGGAAGAGAGGGAGAGAGCTGTAACGGGATCTACTTAGGAACAACAAAGCGCAATGAACACATACGGGACGCACAAAAAAGGGAAAACAACAACAGCCTTAGCACAACATATAAACACAATAAACCACTCAGCTGACTTTGGGAATGCGAGAGTATTGGACTTTGAGCGTAGAGGCAAAGTTAGAATGACTCTAGAGCAGCGATTGCCAGCGAGAGCGAGGCCAAAAAGTGAGAGTGTATTAGTGTGCGAAAATAAAGCTCCGTGAATCTGCTTCGACCTAATCGCTTCGAACTCTGTCGAGCGAATGACGCCTTTTTGCTCTTTTGGTCTCAGCTTCGGCAAGCGCTCGGGTCGTGTACATGAGAATAGCGAAATGTTTTCGGCCCCGGGATGCCATCAAGGGCCATCGCTGCTCTAGAGACTCTGCGAATACAAGAAAACAATGACGTCCACTAAAATAGGTATTTAAAAATTAAGAAATATGTAAAATATGTATGTATGTCTAATTGTATTCATGTTTTTGAAAAAATATACAGATTCCCTGAGGAAGGCAATATAATTGCCGAATCGCGTAGGAGAAAACATAAGCCAAAAAGTGTTTTGACTGCAGGAAGGAAAGACGGCCGAATAAAAACCCCAATCTACACCACAATTATACAACGAAAAACGGCCCAAAAACAAATCCACTCGTGAAATCTTATTGTCTGCACGCAGATCAAGTTTGTTAAAAATTTGACAATAAAAAAGTTAAAAAACAATAACAATTTTAAAATTAAAACTTACATTTGTATGCGCAATATCTATAATTCCTAAAGTTTTCATAAAGATCGGATAATGAATAGCCGAGTTTAACAAATGTTGCGTTCTTCTCGGCGTTACTAATTCGAAAACACAGGGAGGCTTTCCACCCTATAAAGTTTAAATATTCTTGATCAGCATCAACAGCCGAGTCGATTTAGCCATGTCCGTCTGTCTGTCTGTATGAACCCGTCGATCTCAGAGAACTGAAAAAAGATATAGAAAAAAATTTTTTTTTTTTCATAGGTGTATGCCGTACCCTGATCGAATTTGTTTCAGATTTGCGAAATTTCCCCCTCTCTCCTCTTAAACCGCAATAAACTGACAGAGCCACAATTTTCAAGTCACAACCTCATGGCTCAATACATATTGTCTGAGGACTTTTATCTATCCATTCTAAAAACCGAAATAAGCAAAAACACCACAGTTATGCACGAAACAATTTTGCTTGTGAGAGGGAGTGGGGAAGCGCTGTGCCTATTTCTCAGTTCTGCATCTTGAATAACCGACTGTCCAAAAAAATTCTGGCAGTACGGGTCGTCGGCGTGTTTGAACCTATGAAGAAAAGATTTCAAACACCCGTGTCCCGTTAAAAGTTTTGTCAAGTAGTACGTAACCTGTCCATGTCCTCTATTTAGCCACGGCCCCATAGTAGGGATGAGCTTGTGCGTCCATCGTCCTTTGGTCGAACTTTGCCACCGATCTTGCCATTTCAGCAGTGCTCTCATGTTAACCTCGGTTTTGTAGGTTGTAGTCGTGACGTCTTCTGGAGCTCCTTTGTGCAAATCCGCAGCCTCTTGCGCCTTAAGGTCGAATGGGATAAGTTCTGCAACCACCAAGGCCGCATCATTTGACACCGTTCTGAATGCACTTATAACTCTGAGTGCACAGATGCGCTGCACTGCATTTGCTCCACGCACATAGGAGCTGTATGCCGTAGCTGGTGCCCAGATTGGGGCTGCGTAGAGCATCGTTGAGCTCACAACGCTTGCCAGGAGTTTTCTTCTGGACTGCTTTGGTCCCCCGGTGTTCGCCATGATTCTGGCTAGGGCCGCTGCCGTGTTGCTTGCTTTCTGGCTTGCGTAGATCAGGTGCTCTCTAAAGTTTAGCCTGTGGTCTATCATGACCCCAGGTACTTTATGTAAGGCAGCGAGGTTATTGTTGCATTACCAATTTTAATAGTAGCCTGCTCTACCTTCTTCCTACTACTTATTAGCACTGACTCGGTTTTGTGAATGGCCAAGGTAAGGTCCATCTGTTCGAGCCATCGTTTGACTTCCTCAATAGCAACGTTGCAGGTTCGTTCTACATCCCTTAGGTGTTTTGCTACTACCACGATAGCAATGTCATCGGCGAACCCAATTGTTGTGGCACCTGGTGGCAGTAGGAGACGCAGTCTACCATTGTACATTATATTCCAGAGCAGTGGCCCTAGGACTGAGCCTTGTGGAACACCTCTGGTGATATTGTAATGCTGCTTGCCATATGCCAACCTGCTGAATTAATGCATTTTTGACGTCTAGTGTGACCACCAAGCAATACTCTTTGCTACCAAACATCCAGCGTTGTCCTTCAATGGCTTGACTGGAAATATTGTGCAGCTCACGGACTGCGTGGATAGTGGAACGTCTCTTACGAAACACGAGTTGAAGAGGAGACATCCATGTTTCCACATGGAGTCGGGCCACTCGACTGCAACGCTCTGACTTCTTTTTGTGTATTCTTGCTTGTTGAGTATTTTGGCCACAGATGCGAGGATCCAGCTCTGGATTTCCGTTGTACTTCTGTCATGATGTGCTGCAGGGGTTCTTGTATGTCATAATGTATGTTCTAACTCTTGTTGGCGTTCCGGCCCAGAAGTCGATTGAATTAGTCGCTTGCCAGACTGCATAGACACCAGTTCGGAGAAGATATGTACCTGCAGCTGTGCCTTTTTAAAACAATTCTTTTTTTTTTTTGTTGTTTTCAACCCAGTGCAATAAGTATATGTGCAAATATGTTTTCGTTTTTCTCTTCTCAATAGTAACAGAACATATGTTCTAGGTATGCAAAAAGTCTTTTGTTGTTATCTATTTTTAGAATGCTTTTGCATAATTCTTCTTTGGTCATCATTCTTAGTACCGTTATCACACATTTGAGTGGCGAAATTTGATTTTCTTAGGAAATAAGTTTATGTGCAAAAACCAATTAGTGTGCATTTAATGGTCGGCGTGCAACAAATTTGATGTGTTTTGATAAAAAATGAAAAGTTGAGAGTAAATTAAGTAGTTGTTGCAGAAACACAAAAAAAATTTTTTTAATTTTCCTAAGAATGCCGCGTGGAACACATTTATCAGCTGAGGAACGCGGACGAATCCAAGGATTGAACGAAGGTGGGGCTACCATCACTGAAATACAGTGTCTCGACACAGAAATACGATAGCTCATTTCTTAAAAATCCAAGCTCCTATGGTCAGATTAAACGCAGTGGCAGACCGAGCCACATCGACGATAGGTGCAAGCGTGAGATTAAGCGCCTGGCTGTAAACAATCAAATGTCTTGTACAGGCGTTAAACGTCATTTAGAGCTCAATGTCGGTAGAAGACGGATCCATCAAATTTTAACTGAAATTGTAACCTTAAACATAGTTCCCGGGTGGCTGTACCGATGCTATTGCCACGCCATCTTAAGGCTCGTTTGGCGTTTGAAAACAGGTACAAATTTTGGACCGAAGAATTCCGAAACGTTATTTTTTCGGATGAAAAAAGTTTAATCTTGATGGTCCTGATGGTTGTCATAAGTATTGGCGTGACTTAAGAAAACCAAGAGAAACTCGCCATAAGAGGAATCACGGCGGTTGATCACTGATGATTTGGGCCTGTTTCGGATATGCAGGAAAGTCTCGGCTATGTTTTATTCCAATAAGAACAAACTCAGAAATCTATATTTAATTGCTGGAGAGTGAATTAATAGATTTTGCAGACGATCTTTACGAAGATAGATGGATTTTTCAACAGAATCCACACATCAAAAGCCACAAAGGCTTATTTTTCTTCAAGAAAAATACCTGTACTGGAGTGGCCGGCTATCAGTCCTGACTTGAACCCAATTGAGGACCTCTGGGGTATGCTCTCAGCCAGGATTTATAAAGGTGGGAGGCAGTTCGACTCAATTAAGCATTTAAAGTACGCTTTGCTTGCAGAATGGGAGTTAATAAGCAATGAAACTCTCCAAAATCTGGCAGATTCCATGCCAAACCGCCTTGCAAAAGTCTTAGAGGCAAAAGGAAAGCAAATTAACTATTAAAGTTGGCTACAAAAGTTTGAACTTAATACAAAATGTTAAGAACTATTGTATATAAAATGCACATATACTTATTTCCTAAGAATGAAATACATTTGTTAAATAATAATTTTTTGTTAATAAATATTGAAGTACTGTAAGGCAGTTCTTAGTTACTGGCTCTAGCTAGAGATGGGCGCGTCGCGACGCTCACAATGCACAATGAGGCAGCGCTGCCTCGTGTGCATTTGAATAAGTGCATTGTGAGCGTTCCGACCCACCACCTCTCCTCTTATATAAAAAATATACTTGGCTTGAATCGTTTGGTTTAAAACAAGGTTTTTCCCAAAAATGTTTTTTTTTGTGGGTGTTTTTTTTTTCCCCTCCACGAATGCAACATATACTTGATTGCATTTTCTGAGGTAGCCTCCAAGTGCTCTTTTTCCCTGCCCCCCCCAAGATAAAAAAAAAATATTTTTTTTCTTTTCTTTTTTCGGGCCCCGATAGATTTCAAGGACCGCGCACATCTTAATTTATACCAAGCTCACAGCCCAGCTGCTGCAACACTGAAAGTGTCCAGTTTTCTTGCAATTGGAGATGCTTCTTTCTGTTGCAATAAAAAAATCGGATTTGAAACTCGCTTAATGAAATGGAAATTGAATTTAAATTTTATATGTTAACTTATACCAAAATGGCAGTTGTCATATTTTTTTGTTATTACCTTTTAGTGTAATTCCCTGCCAGACAATGTGGCTTTAATTTGATTGCTTACTTTTTGGCTGTCATCTTACTTACTACATGTGCTGACCACAACGAAAATAAAACGATTTGGCTTGGCTACTTAGGACCACTCAGACAGATATTCAGACATGTGTGTCTGCTGCTTATGTGTTAATTATCCCCGCTCGGGGCAAGAGACAACCCAAACTCAAATGGCAACCAACAATATACAAATTTATGCCAGACTTGACTTTTGGTTGCCTGGTTGCTGTTTATGCAAATTGCGGGGCACATGCTGGAGAACCCAAAACATCCGAATCTCGCCCAGGAACCGAGTGTAATATGTTTTGCATAGTTGTAGGCGCGTGTCTGTATTTATTGTTTACTTGCTGTCGGTTGTTTAAAAATACTGCTCGTCCTTTGTTTTGCCATTGTCTGGACAGTGTGTGTGTGCCTAAGTTATGTTTGTCTTGTTGTTTTGGGTAAATTTAATTTGAGGTTATGTAAGCATGATATTTATGTTTGGTCTCTTAATTTATTTGTATTCACTTTTGCATTGTGACCGCATTACGCTAGGCTATCTGCTCGTATATGTAGATATCGCTTATGGGCTGCTATTATTTTATTCCGCTTTTTTCTTCCTTTCTTCGACTAGATTTATGTTCGACTCATTTGATTAATGTTTGTTGTGTTGACTTGCCAATTTACGAGTCACTGGTGTAAGTTTTGGTAGTGTTTTTCCCTGGATATTTTTAGATGTGTTAAGCTTTTGGTCTATTTTGAGGGATTTATTTTATGGAGTGAGTACTGTGCAAGCATTTTGTTATAATAGTTATATTAATTCAGTAACTGAACCCAACGAACAATCTATTCTACTAATTTTTAGTTAGCTTTAAGTTCAGCTTATTGGCCCATTATGTCAACAGTCAACTACTGTTTCCATTTCCCTCTTACACCATTGGCCATATTTCCATAACCGCTGGCACTCATAACTGCCATCAGTCGAGTGACCACAATTATGTTGGCAAATTTTTGGTCATTTTTCACATTTCCATTTCAGTACACACGCACACAGAGACTTCGCCCCTCCGCTCAGTCAGCTGTCAAAAATTCGACTAAACAAAATTGTGTACATAATATCCATCCATCTCACTTGCACCCACGCCCTTAATGGTCTTGGCTTTATTAATTTCAATTTGTGTCAACATCAACGCCAAATATGCACAGCCATTGGGCGAGCCAAGTGAAATGATTTAAGCCAGATCTGATGGCAAAATGTGTGGCCATTAGGCTTATTAAAGCACAGTTTTTCGAGCCACATTTGCAGCTCAGTTCATAAAACCCAACTACCATAACAGACCACAACACGAGCCACTATAAAAACCCTGATTGATGTGCTCGGCTTGACCCAAATGCATGTTTTTCTTACCAAAATCTTACACAAACACACTTCTGGGTGGACAATATGCTCGTCGACTACTGCAAAAGTTTGTTGAACTCCGAGGCATCTTTATGCGTATTATCTGGCCATTTGCTAGCTAAGCACGCGGCGTATACGTAATATTGAATTTTATTTTACTTGATACAACTCACCTACGTCTGTGGTCGGTAAGTACAGTACTCAAGTACTATGTAATCGCTATAAATGAATACGATGATAACAAAAAAAATAATAGTTTTTATATGGCAATACGATATATTCATCAAAAAGTTTTTCTCACTGGAACACATTTTAGACCGATCGTTCCTATGGCAGCTATATGCTATAGTCATCCGATTTAAATCAAACTTGACTAAATTGTGTGGTAGTATATAATATAGATCTGTACAACGTGGGAGCGATAGCATTGAAAACAAAAAAGTTTTTCTTACTAATACTTTTTTTCAGACCTATCTTTTGTATGGCAGCTATACTATATAGTAGCCCGACTTTCATAAAACTTGCTGAAATTATGTGAAAGCATAAAGAACTCATAAATACGAGGGTTGGGAGCGATAGCATTGAAAACAAAAAGTTTTTCTCACTGAGACTTTTTTCCGACCTATCTTTTGTTGGAGCTATACTTTGTTGCCCGATTATAAAACTTGCTAAATAGTAAAGCATAGAAAACTTATAAATACGGGGTTGGGACGATAGCATTGAAAACAAAAAATTTTCACACAAAGACTTTTTTCAGACCTATCTTTTGTATGGCAGCTATACTATATAGTTGCCCGATTTTCATAAAACTTGCTGAAATTATGTGAAAGCATAGAAAACTTAAATACGGGGTTGGGAGCGATAGCATTGAAACAAAATTTTTCTCACTAAAACTACTTTTTCAACCGATCGTTCCTATGGCAGCTATATGCTATAGTCAACCGATCCGGCCGGTTCCGACAAATGTGCAGCGTATTTATACCAAAAGACTTCGTGCAAAGTTTGGTTACGATAGCTTTAAAACTGACGGAGGAGATAGCATGAAACAGACGGACAGACGGACACGCGACGGACAGACGGACATGGCTATATCAACTCAGCTCGTCATGCTGATCAGAATATATACTTTATGTGGTCGGAGATGTTTCCTTCTGTGCGTTACAAACATCCGGACAATTTTAATATACCCTCTCCAGGGTATAAAAAAGAGTGCTGCAATGGTGTGCCCCGACTGCCATATACCCTGTAACAAATAATGTTGTTCCTACACAGAGAGAAAAAACGTGTTCAGAAAATGAGTTGCCTTAAACTTAAAATAAGAACAAGATGTTCTAAAAATTCTTGAGAACAAATGTTCCAAATGTTCTTGGAATGAGTAAAGTTGTTCTCAATCGAATAATATTTGCTTTAAACAACAACAAAACCCCTTTTTCAACAGAGAGGTATACAAGAGAGAGAACAAGAGAGAGCAAGTTGGCTCTCTTTTTGATCTCTATCTTGTCATCTCAACAAAGCATAAGTAACCCTCTAGACGTGTGTCTGCAAAACTGTTTAACTGTTGAATTGGCAAGCGCGCCATTCCATACGTTAAGTGCATAGGGTACCGGGCTCAAATCCCAGTAAAGCCCGAACAAATTTTTCTGTGTTTTTCTGAAAAACTTAAATGAAACGAGTCAGGTCGAGTTGGTTGTTAAAGCGATGTCTCTGATTCCTATGGAATATGTGGATGGTTCACGTTCACCAATCAAAAGAGGTATGTCCCCGTTCCCTATTGTGCAATTCAATTTATTTCCCAAGTGAGTTTAAAATGTTCTTGAAAACGGAACAATATTAACTCAAATCATGTTGTCAAAAATGGAACACTATCAACCAGGGACCGAAAATAAGTCATATTTTTCTATTTTTGATCTAAAAAATCATTGATAAAGAATAATCGGACAAACATTTGGAAAATACCACTAGGATTCTTAGCCAAATGACTATACAATTCCTGCAAGATATGGGTGCATGAAATAAAAATAACGCCACTGATGAGTGAGATATAACACCCGCTGGCGTTATTTCACTTTTTGGAGTGCAAAATTGCAAAACTCTGCGAATTGGGCAAAGCTATTCTTTGAAACTTTTTTTTGGAAGATTTAAATAGTTTTGAGTCGAAGTGTTGAGTCGAAGCCAGTGCTTCGAAACATGGAGAACACTTGGAGAAAAATTTAATGCTAATTTGTAGTTGACTAATCCAAATACGTGGGAGAGACCTCATCGAATAATATTGCAAGGAACCGTTCAAAAATCTCACTCTGATTTTATGCAGCAAGCTAGAAGCAGCTCGACGAGAATACTTTACAGACAACTAAGCTACTCATTGGGGGAAAACCACTATTTTCACTACAACAACAGCCTTAGCCTAATATCATTTGTATTCAGAGCTAGATGTGAAATGCTGAACCTACGTTCCCGCCCATATGTCAACGAAACGGAATCCATCTGCACCCTCTGCAATTTAAACTCTAAAGAAGACACCTTTCACTTCATTGCAGTTTGCCCAATTTTACAGGAAATTAGAAAGGTATATTGGAAGCAAGGAGAATTAGTTAAGCAACGAGCCATTGAAGTTATAAACGTAGAATATTGGTATATTCTTTTTAAATTTCTTGTAGAAGCATCAACATATAGAAATCGTATAATGTCGGCAGATTTTTAGTATAGTCCTAAACCGCCTAGGAAAACAAATTGTATTATAGCATATAGTTATGACAACAGCTGACGGCTTTAAGCCAAAGCTGAGTTATGTTATTTTATTTAAATCTGTAACCGTACCTTAGTCACAACCTCTGAATTTCGGATTCGGTATCTCGCGACGAGCGGGGAATCCGAGTGTAGTACGAATGTGTGACTATTAGGATTGTAGGTCACCAACTATGTACACTTTGAAACCATATTTTGTGAATAAAATAAAGAACTACTACTACTAGTTTTTTTTTCTTAGTTACCATTTTAAAAAATCTAATCTCGATTTTATTTTTTGAAGCTATCGTGCTGAAATTTTGCAAAGAGTCATCTTTTGAACCCGGAACAGACCGAATCGGATGACTACTTCTTGTAGCCAAAGGAAATGGGTTTGAATGAGGTAAACTTTTTGTTTTTAATATTAGAGCTCTTTAACCTGGTCATGGTTAATATTATATGTTTCTAAGCTTATCAGCATAGTTTTAGTTAAGATTTTTCAAGTGTCTCAAAAGTTCGGCACAGGCGAAGTTAGCTTTGGTTATTCGTATTGATTAGAAATAGTATCTTACGTGTCGATGTGTTACTTAAACATCCTCGTTATATTTATGTTGATTTTGTTTTATAATCAGGTTTGTTCTCAATTACACTTCGGATTTTGTATAATCTTTTGAATTGGCCATTTTACTCTAACAAATTTGAATGGAAGGTGTAATGGAAACCTGTGGTTACTAGATCAAGGCTTCATTTTTCTACGAATTAAATCCACTTGGCATTGATCTGTCGGTTTCAACTGATTGAGCAATTCCACTTTTACTGAAACCGGATCTAGTAGCCGTAGATATGAGTGTCACCTTCCATATAACCTTATTAGCACAGAGTTCAACTTAACACCGTTTATACGAAATAAAACTCAAAACATAAGATTTATTTTTAGAGTAATAAATAAAACTCAAAAAATAAAACTTATTTTTCGAGGAGTAAATAAAAATCAAAAAATAATGCTTACTTCTTGAATATTATAAAAAAATTAAAAAATAAGCATCGATTTTTAATTTTAAATAAAAACCTCAAATCAATAAATTATTTTTTGAGTAATTAATAAAACTCAAAATATAATTCTCAAAAATTGATTTTTTTCTAAAAATTACTCGGATTAAAAAAATTTTTTTTTTGTATATCAGCTTCCACAAACCTTTCACAAAGTCCGTTAAAATAGAGCCACAACACCTTTCGTCTTTCTTCACTATTGGTTTAGTAATATTATAAAAATATTGAAACATGTAACATTTGGAACGCCATCTGAAATTAAACCCCACATTCTATACTGGCTTTCGCCCTTCAATTTTAAAGCAATATATCGCTTTTATCACTTCTATTGCTAAATAATATTGATTTCAACCAGCTCTTTTTTATCTCCCTCACAATTTTTGGATTATTATTTCTTCTCACCTTTGTCATCCATTCTTTTACATTAATCCAAAATTTGGATTCCAAATTATTTTATTTATAAGCTGCGCAACAGCTAAATGCTTGGCAATAATGAAACCAGCAGCCGTTTAATTGCGTTTGTGCAGTATGATTGGATTTGTCTGATGCTCGGTCTTGGTAATGGCTTTGCACAAATTTTTCGAGCGCAAGACATAAATTGAAATGATTACCTTTTAACTAACCTTTGTTATTTTCAGCACAAAATTTTTTTTAAAATATGAGAGGCAAATTTTACAAGATTTTTGAAAAAGGGCAAGTTAAAACCCTCTTACGTTTTTTGCAACGTCACGCTCAGCACATATTTTTGCTTATATTTTGCAGTCCATATTTTCAATTGATGTCATAGTTTTTTCTGAGTAAATAATTTTTATAATTTTATTTTTTAAAAATCCAAGTTTTTTAAATTTATTTTTAACATTTTTTCGTACAAATGTCACACATCGAGAACAAATGGCACCTTCTTCCATGGAACACCTTGAACACTATCACCGTCATATAAAAAACTGCATGAGTCGCAAGAAACTCATTGATCAAAGAAAAGAAAAAAAAAAACTATTTCTCAATTCTCCGGAATCGAGGCGATATCCACATCTTTACAGAGTAAGATACGATGAACTTTTTGTCTAAGACGACCAGAAGTTCAATCTTGTACTGCAGCGCATTACTTATTCTGGACTCGTCTCCAGTATACTCCAGACGGTTTTTATTCCTGATAATGAGAGGCTGAAATATGCAGTAATTTTTATCTGATTTCTAATTTCTCAGGTATTAAAGATATTCGGAATTGTTTTCAGTGAAAGGGAGCGGGAGATTCACACTCGGCGTGGCTATCGAAAGGTGCTTCTACCATCTCTCATAATTACACAATATTTACGACACAGCCATTGACTGTTACACTAAAAGATGCGATGTTTGTTTGCTTAGTTTTCGAGAAATAAATTTTGAGGCAAACTGTTCGTTTCTTTCCATAGCCTCGTATTTGCGCAGAGACACCTTCCTGTGTTTTGTTGCCTCGCCTCGCTATTTGTGCTCTTGAGGATATTATCGATGAACTGGAGAATTCAATTACATATTATAGAATTAATTTCGTAACACTCAGAATAGAATTTAATATTTTGTATTTGAAATCAAGAATAACATTCTTATTTAAAGTAGATTTTTATAAGAATAACGCTTTATGCAATGTGTATAGTATTTTGTTATGGCCTTATGATAAGCAAAATAAGGGATTAATTTATAAAATGTATTTTTAAATTAAGAAAAAAATAAGTTTTTTATAGAGGTTTTTGCTGCCTCGTTCCATTAGATTTTGTTGTATTCCAATACTTCATCAAGCTTACACTTAAAAAGCTTCCAACCTCTTAAAGTGAACATTCCTCAAGGCACTTACATTTTAGTTGCATTTCCTTCTCCCCATTCCCCCTCTCCGGTTTGCCACGCTTGTTTAAATTCCGCGAACTTGGCCATTTCGTTGGGGCCACAAGCTGCTGATTTATAAATGCAGCTGCCGGTGGCTCCATTCCTTTTCTGCAGCTGTGTTATTGTTGTAAGTGTATACAGCAGGAAAATGAAATTAATTTCGCATTGCCGTTGTTTGTGGCCGCCCATTTGTCTTCGTAGCTGCATTTTACTATCCGCAGGAGCAGCAGCAGCTCCAGTTGAAATTTGTCATCTATGGCGATTAGTTTAAGCTTAAAGCCAAATGCTGCCACCGCAAAAGAAAAGCCACACAAAGTGCACTTAAAGTCAGCGGCCACCAAAGGGTGGCAAGCGCTTGGCTCTTCAGTGGGAAGTGGTTGCCATTGTTATGGCCTGGCCCACTTAATAATCAGACATAATAGTTGCGACCACAGATAAAGTTTCGACAGCGCAACAGGTGGCGCTATTGTTGCAGCTTGTTCTGTTGCGAAATTGCCTTTTAATGGGGAATTACGGTTGCCTGGCTTTCGGTTGTGGTCCAGTCCCTGCCCCTGCTCTTCTCTGGTCTTAAGCTGTTTGCCATGGGGCTTACTTTAACTCCCTTTCTCTATCTTCTTTTTTTTTTTTTGGTGAAAATTAAATTTTGCAGTTTTAATGTTGTCGCAACAAAAAGGCAATTTCCTTGAGGTGCAAAGCGAAATTGAAAAAGGCATAATGACTTGCTGAAAGGGTAACCACACACACAAAAAAAAAACTCAACGGCGGCGACCAGAAATGGTTAGATCATTAAAAAAGGGCTTACAACCTGCCATTTATTACGTTTTTATAACATCCACGGCATGGAAATAAAATATATAAAAAAAAACATAATAATAAACGAAAAAGGGAAAAAGATTCATTTGATATTTATTACAGACGATAAATTATAGGTCAAGGTGTTCCCGAATTGGTTTCCGTCACCTTCAAATTCTAAAACAAATCATTAATAGACTTCAGGGTATCCAATCGAAACAACAGCCGTTATTGTTAACCGGTATAACAGAATCAAAGCGAACCCGTAACCGAAAAACATTTATTTTGTGTAACCTAAACCGAAATGGATTTTATTTTGGTTAACCGAAACAAAATAACCAATTCCATTTCGGTCTTTAAAATGTTATGATACAATAAGTATTTGCAATATTTGGAAGTCCCGAAACTTCTTTAAACTAACTGTGCATATCCACCAAGTCACACTATTCACTGCTAAGGAAAGTGTTCATCCATAGCAAAACTAACTTATATGCTTACATTCTAGGTTTCGGTAGAAGCAGAAGAAACGTCGCGATGTGTTATCTTTTGATTTCCCCAAAAAAAGTGTCGAAAATATTTTATATATGTCAAAATAAACCAGTAAGACCGTTGCAGTCGAGTAGCCCGACTTCAATATACCCTGTACAATTGACAACGAGAGCGTTAGTTAAAGTCGGCTCTAACCCACTTCGATAAACCCGTTACTCATGAAAAAACATGTTTAACAGTGCTCCTGCATTCCTCAGGCTGACCATCCGAAAAGTATGCAACATTTTTTTTGGTGGGAGCGGTGGTAGCTGCGGAGGGGGCTTGGTTCGCTTTTTTGCTCATAACTTGTGAACCGATTATCCGATCTTTATCATTTCTTCGGCAAATCGATTCATTTTGCTAATTACTAACAATCTCTAGAAAGTACGAATCGTCTATCTTCAAAACTGTGGGGGATATAACGTTTTTTTCAAATTGCGGGTGCGGGAGGGGGCGTGGCCAAAATTTGAAACAAACTTGATCTGCGTACAAATAAAAGAAGCATTTGTCCCAAACATGTCAAATCTCTATCTCTTACCATATCTGAGATCGACGCGTTCATACAGACAGACGGACAGACGGACAGACAGACAGACGGACAGACGGACGGACGGACAGACGGACATGGCTAAATCGACTCGGCTATTGATGCTGATCAAGAATATATATACTTTATAGGGTCGGAGATGTTTCCTTCTCCCTGTTACATACATTTTCACAACTTCATTATCCCCTTTTACCCATTTTTAATGGGTACAGGGTATAAAAAGGTTAGAGAGCGCTTTAAGAGTTTTCTCACTATGATTGAGTAATTTTTAAATATGTTAATTTTTTATACATATGACACACTAAAAAGGAGGCTAGTTGATCGTACAGCTGTTTTATTCGTATTTATCTCTGCCATGGAGCAATTAGTATTAGAGAGAATAGATTAGGTAACTAATTTGTGACAGAAGCGGCAACGTTTTCTCTAATACTCATTTTCATGTCCAAGTCTCTACCGATTCATCACAATCTTTTCGTCGAAAAATCCGTCGGTGTCCCAGAACTTCAAGAGATTTCATTTTCTTATGTGAATATCTATTCCATGCTAATCAGTGTTGCAAATTTGTCCTTTTTGCGGACAAATCTGTCCTTTCTGCAACTGCGATTTCCGGAAAAATTTTGAAACGTGACTTTTTTATTTTATTTTATCCTTTATTCATCTTTTTTTTATCTTTTATCAATTGAAACTATGTGGCATCTCTTTCATATTGATTTTACGCCTTCGATAAGGATTTTTTCAAAGCGATGCAACCCTGTTTCAATTGTGTGTAATCAAAATCAAACGTATCTATAATCGGTTCTTTGCGCTCTAAAGTTTCAATGTACTGAAAGACGATAATTTCTTAAAAACAAAATTAGTTTAACCAGATTCCCATAGAAATATTTTGGACGATGACATCAAAGAAAACTTGTACTTGGGCTACGAGTTTGATACCTCCTTTATGGGTAACTTACCGGGCATTTTTGCATTAATACACTTATTCTGGATGTCGAACTTGAAGAAAATAAAAAATACATTTGATGAAAATATTTTAGGGGTAAATACAGAGCCAATACTTACAATATTGAAGTTATTTTTAAGTTAAAAATTTTTGACAACAGCAATGATTTTGAAAAAAATTATAGCTCAATTCAACACAATTCACGTTGTCCAATAAAAACATTAAGAAAACGTAGTTTCGATATGGATATTTTGGATCGGATTAAAGATATAGTAGTTCACACCAGAATGGTGGGTTTTTAAAAAATTTGAAAGTCGGTCAACAGTTATTCCTTCAATTTTTGTAACCATTCCGAGATAATCGCATTTAAAAATTCTAAACTGTTTTCAAAAAAATTAAAATTATTTTTGATAGATTTCAAACATGGATTTGATGCATTAGGGTGTAAGCTTTAACCGAAAAAATTTTTTTTTATCAAAATCGGTTACATAGTTCTCAAGAAATTTGGGTCAAAATTCGTCAAGACGGAAAAAAAATCTCCGAAAATTTCCAAGTGAATTTTTTTTTTCATAAGTCACTTGTGTTACATTTTTATACCCTGTACCCATTAAAAATGGGTAAAAGGGGATAATGAAGTTGTGCAAATGTATGTAACAGGGAGAAGGAAACATCCGACCCCATAAAGTATATATATTCTTGATCAGCATCAATAGCCAAGTCGATTTAGCCATGTCCGTCTGTCCGTCTGTCCGTCCGTCCGTCCGTCTGTCTGTATGAACGCGTCGATCTCAGAGATGGTAAGAGATAGAGGTTTGACATGTATGGGACAAATGCTTCTTTTATCTGTACGCAGATCAAGTTTGTTTCAAATTTTGGCCACGCCCCCTCCCGCCCCCGCAATTTGGAAAAAACGTTATATTCCCACAGTTTTCAAGATAGACGATTCGTATTTTCTAAAGATAGTTAGTAATTAGCAAAATACATCGATTTGCCGAAGAAATGATAAAAATCGGATGAACGGTTCAGAAGTTATGAGCAAAAAGGCGAACCAAGCCCCCCGAGCCACCCACCCTAAAAAAATGTTGCATACTTTTCGGATGGTCACCCTAAGGAACGCAGGAGCACTATTAAACATGTTTTTTCATGACTTACGGGTTTATCGAAGTCGGTTAGAGCCGACTTTAACTTACGCTCTCGTTGTCAATTGTACAGGGTATATTGAAGTCGGGCTACTCGACTGCAACGGTCATACTTGTTTTTTTTAAGTTTTTTGACAAAAAAAAATAAAAGATATGAAATTTGTTTAAGAAATAGTTGATGGCAGGATCAAGGTCGTAAAATAAATTTCAAAAAAAAATTTCTAAAGTTACAGCACGCTTCATTGGACAAATGCATCATAAGTATATGCACAAGAAATTGTTGCTGGTAATACCATTCTAGATGAAGTGCTACACCCCTTTACATGGTGGTGATGCAGATCTGCATCATACCAAATTAATACAATTATTTTCCAGTGTGGATTATAAAATTGTGATGCAGTTCAGCACCATTCCATTTTTATATTAAAAGTGTTGGTAACCCTATATTATGTCGATAACTCAACAGCTGATCACTTTTCCCGCCAATTTTGTGAATGTGGTAAACTCAATTGGTTGCGCAGTTTCTCATTAACATATTAATAATAATAAAAGCTGTATAGTTTAAGCAATTTGCATTTATAAAGAGGTAAATATTATATATATTTATATATTGTCGAGTTTTTGTGTTTGTCGCATTAGAATTTGAGTAAATCAAAAATTTCGCTTTGTTGCAGATATGCATCAAACAAGCTTTCGGTAAAGTAGCAATGGAGCAGTTCCTGTGCGTTGATGAGCAAATCTGCTCTACAAAAGCTCGAAACCAAATGAAGAGGTATTTACCCAACAAACCTCATAAATGGGGATATAACATTTGGTTGCTAAGCGGTATTTTTGGCTTCTGCTACAACTTCGAATTCGATACAGGCAAAGAAAATAACGTATTGCCACAAGAACCTGACCTTGCTTAGTGAATATGAAATTCATGCTATGGGCCAGTTCGGCAAGAACTTTCTCCTTTTGATGCAGAAATGCATCACACCCTCTTTTTTGAAAAAAAAGACTACAACTGAAATAAAATAAAAAAATAAAATAAAGTATTTTTATACCCTTGGAGAGGGTATATTAAAATTGTCCGGATGTTTGTAACGCACAGAAGGAAGCATCTCCGACCACATAAAGTATATATATTCTTGATCAGCGTGACGAGCTGAGTTGATATAGCCATGTCCGTCTGTCCGTCTGTCCGTCCGTCCGTCTGTCCGTCTGTCCGTCCGTCTGTTTCTATGCTATCTCCTCCGTCAGTTTGAAAGCTATCGTAACCAAACTTTGCATGAAGTCTTTTGGTACAAATACGCAGCACATTTGTCGGAAACGGCCGGATCGGATGACTATAGCATATAGCTGCCATAGGAACGATCGGTTGAAAAAGTAGTTTTAGTTAGAAAAACTTTTTTGTTTTCAATGCTATCGCTACCAAACCTCGTATTTATAAGTTTTTTATGTTTTCACATAATTTCAGCAAGTTTTATGCAAATCGGGCAACTATAAGTATAGCTGCCGTACAAAAGATAGATCTGAAAAAAAGTTTTAGTATGAAAAACTTTTTTGTTTTCAATGCTATCGCTCCCACACTCGTTACTGATCAATATGATATGCTAACACATAATTCTGTCAAGTCTGATCCAAATCCGATGACTATAGCATATAGTTTTAGTGAGAAAAACTCTATTGTTTTCAATGGTAGCGTGTTTGTACATTTCAGCTATAAATATTATCTGTCTCAACACAATTTTAAAGAGTTTGATCAAAATCGGATGAATATATCGTATAGCTGCCATATAAAGAACTTGCATAAATATATCGTGCTCCAAGGGTATATAAACTTCGGTCGAGCCGAAGTTAGCTTTCCTCTATTTTTTTATTTTCATTTGTCTACCAAACAAAAAAAGAATCATGAAAATCGGAGTTGATGTCATGTAAAGGGTTAAGAATTGAACGAAAATATGGATATTCATTAAATTTTTTATTATATTAATAAGACAAAATAGTTTTTTCTGTTTTTCTTTTGTCCTTTTAAAAAAAATCTGTCCGTTTTCTGTCTTTTTTTCTGGGTTCAGGCGTCCTTTTTTTGTGTAGGAGCGTTGGCAACACTAATGCTAATGGTCCATCTCTCTCACCAGAGTAGCCATTTCTCGCATAACAAATTTCGCTTTTTCTAGTTAAGGCCTATACTCAGATGAGATAAATTTTTAGTCTGGAAAGATATTTCATATGAATAGAAACAATTTTGTACAGCTTTGAAATCTGAATACGTTTGAAAAGGCATCTTATTCGTATGAAGCACTGTGACGAACTAATTTTTTATCTCATCAGAGCAGTGGTGCACAAACACACACAATCAAGCTTTGCGATTGTGTGTAGCAGAGCAACACGAAGTAAACGCCATTGGTCAAATATAGGCTACAAACAAACACTCATATGTGTGTGCGTGCATTTTATAGAGCACACGTATTCTCTCTCTTTATGCGTGTGTCGGCTGCGACGCTGGCAGAGTTATGACTTCCTATCCCGCGGGATATGAAAAATTAAATTTGTGCACCACTGCATCAGAGTATAGGCCTTTATGAGTTAATTTGATGTTTAAATGAAATTTTTTGATTGTGTAATATGATACGGTATATAATTATGTTAAATTATAATTCAAATTTAAGTCATATTTTCCAAAACTAAAATGCAGAATTTTTAAAATGTTTTTGCGCCAACCATAAAATATAACCTGGCAACTCTTAGCCCTTGTTGGTACCCATTTTGGTACATAGATGGCAACTTGAGGGCGCTTAATTGGTAGGTTTTAATTGTTACGCAGCATTAGGTAGGTTTTTATTAAAACGCAAATTTTTATATTAAAACAATTAAAATATTTAATTCATTTGATGCAACCTAAGCAGAAAAATAATGTTGTTTACATTTCCAAAATAAATTTTGCTTATCAAAATTGTTTGGGCCCTGGTATCTCAGCCAGCAATTTATCAAGCGATTTGCAAAACCCAGTTTAAAGAAAGATTGCTTTTGCCAGAGTTGTAGCAGCCTACGACATTTAGAAAACTCTTGGTATGGTAAGCGTTTTGTGCATGTCGTTTCGGCGGCCTAGAGAAATTTCGTGCTCACTATCTCTCTTTCTCTTGGCAAAACTTCTGATCTTTTAGTGCTAGGCAGCTGCAGCTGGCAAGGCAGGCACAAAAAGTTAACTTTGAGCAAAGGCAAGAACAAATGTATCTCATTCTCGTTGCCCTTCTTGAAGAGCGAACAAGTGAACATTTTTCTGATAAAAAGTAAGTGCGGGCTTAAATTTATTTAATGTCGGCAGCAATAACATTAAGCACAAATTAAGATTGCGGATTAAACATGATTATCAACATCAAGTTTAAGAAAATTTACTGCGGTTAAGACGTGCATTCAAGTCTTGACTGTCGCCACTGCCATTTGTCGTAAGTTACATATCCAACTACATATTTACATTTATATTTAAATAGTTTTGCTGAAATTTTTCACTTGCGCAAATGGAGGCTAGGAAGAGGACTTTGTATTTCCCTTTAAAGAAGGGAAAAGTCATTAAATTTTACTTTTTAAATAATACAATTATCCATACAGAATTCTCATAAAATAAATGTTTAAAACGTTGTATTATTTCACTAACGGTACGTGTTTTGTAAGCTTATTTACAAAGCTTGTGGAAAGCGTATCAAAATGAAATTTAAAACACGTTTTGCAATCGTCTTTTTAAAGCTTATAAAAATGGGTCAAACACGCTTACATTGATGGCTTTTTAAATGCATTTGACCGTTGGCTTGTTGCGCATTTTGAAATGTTGAAACGTTTACATCGTGTTTCGCTTGATTTTGTGAGTTTGGACACTACTGCCTCAAATTCTACACTAAGAATTTTCAGCACATTGCATTAATCAGACACTGAAATCAGAAATTGAAATTTGATTTTTAAATGTGTGTTATTTTTTTAATTAATTTTACTAAAATACAGTGCTCTGTCGCAAAAATCTCATCAATCCAGAAATTTATCCCAAGTGAACCCCCCCGAAAATACCAAAAGGAAAAAATTACTACAAGTCAGTTGCCCGCTATATCTTTGAAGCAAGGGCTGATAGAACAAAACCCATAAAGCAGTTTTGTTTAGTGCAATCCATATTAATATAATCGAATCAAAATAGACCTGCTGCAAAACAACACTTTTGGGTTGAGCTATTATTTATAAGTAATATGCCACCACTTTGACTTTGCCGATGCCTGAACTTAAGAAATATTTCATAGAACTTAAGCGTATTTGTCAGTTTTGACCTTAAAAATTCAGATATACAAATCCTAGACACCTTTTCAATAACACAGAACTAGTGGAAAATGTGTTTTATCACTTTAGTCCCAACTAAGCTGTTCCATATTTACTCTATGAAAGCTGTTCAAGATTAAAATCAGGCTGCGTTGCTCACAAAGTGTTCGGAATTCGTTGTGCATAAAATGACGGCCCGAATAAAATCGTTGAACCATTTTCTTAAATTTGATACTTGATCGACACATTCTTGGCTTCAAAAATCTCTCTAAATCGACGGCAAAAATGTTCACAAGTTAATTTCATTTTTTTTTTGCCTAGTCCATGTAAGCAACGGAAAGAGTTCTGAGTACATTTTTGCTGGAAAATGAACCGGGGCATGCTTTTACCAACGCACAAATATTTTCTAGTCAAAAAATGTCTGATAAAATGACTATAATAAAAATAAACAGCAAATGGCAAAAAGTTTACCCCAAAACTTTTGCAAGCAACATTCCCCAAAGTCATGGTAGAAAATTGCAACCAAGAAGCCAACACTTCAAGACACACCAAGCCAGAAAGGCTTCAAGCCCAATTTGTCTAGTCATTTCGTGAAGAAGAAAAATCAAAGCTTTTCTTTAAACAAATGATGTCGAAGACATCTACACACATTAAATAATGAACACGACACCAGCCACCAGCCACCAGACACACAGAAATACGCAGAAAACAACTGAGTAAAAATAGCCCGGGCTGTCTGTCTAACTGTCTGCTTTACTCATTTGCTGATTTATGCGGCAATTTGTGCAACATGATGAACTGCCAAAACCCAGACCCAGACACCGAAGCGCCCGAGAGTCGTCTTTTAAAAATATAAATATGTTTTATACTTAGGCCCAAAATAACTGCAAGCACAGGCAGAATGGCAAAAGGGCAAAAAAGTTGTAGCATACGCTTAGGCGTCTTCAGTCTGCCGTCCACCAAAAGAAAAAGAATAAAAAGCGCAGCAACGACCCAAGGACGCCGGCTGTCAAGTTTTGTGCTCTCTCTGGTGTTCGGCACATGGACAAGTTTACACTTGGACCAAGTTGCTTGATGCGCCCTCCAGGCGTCAGACTGTGCAATCCTGAGGCCATAACTCAAACTTACCTTGAATATTGGTCGGTGTTTTGTGGTGTCAAGAGGTAATTGAGTTAGATGGCTGATACTTTTTTTGCGTAACAAAAGAACTTTGAGCAAAGTAAATTGAAACATTCTTGAACAAATTAACTCCAAATTTCTTTAAATTCGCTGGATAATCGGTGTCTAGCCTTTATAGCCGTCGCTTTGCTGTTTGGTCCAAAAAATCAAAAATCCCTAACGTGCTCTAATCCAAAAGATTACAACAATTGCGTTCGATTCCCGACATAAGCAAGTAATTCAATCAATTTCTGTAACTTCCCAGTCAAAATACCACTTCAGGCATGTAAATCCTTCGTAATATGACTCAATTCGCTTAGATTGAACCCAATTACGTTTGGCCACACCGCATGAATTGGTGGTCCCAAAAAATTGTACGCACTTCATCTTGGCAGCAATTTCCTGCTAGACGGTGAGTCAGACAGTCAATCTAATTACACCTCATAGAGCTCAGGAAAACCAAAAAAAAAAAGAAAAGAAAATACACTGTTTGCCTTTTAAGTATAATCGCTGGGGATGGGTGTGAGTGTGTGTATGGACCATAGGACACTGAACAGCAAGAAGTAAACTTCCGCTGGCACATCCTGTTGACAACGCCTAGACATTGGGCTCCATCATTTTTTATAGCTCTTTAAATAGCCGTAAAGAAAGAGGCGTGTATATGTGTCCGCATGTAAGGATATTAAATTGAGTTTTATGCTTGATTTCCGCTCTTAACACTTTGTTGACAATGATTTTTATGAGCGGTTGATAGAGAAATGTGACCAAATGTGTGTTCTCTTCCCCTTTCTCTTGCAGACGGAACAGTTTGCGGTTTTGTGGATCCTCTTCACAGTTATAGTGCTTGGCAACTCGGCGGTACTGTTTGTGATGTTCATCAACAAGAATCGCAAATCGCGCATGAACTACTTCATTAAGCAACTGGCATTGGCAGGTAAGTTGCTCGACCTCAAATTTCCCCCTCTGTGCACAGTGGTTTTTACGTACAATTTTTGACACACAAGATGACTTACCAAGATACGCTAGGTAAAGGCCATTTTTTCATTTAGCTACCAAAAACAAAAATTATAAAAATTATATTCAATCTTTACTCAAGATAAAAAAAGTTATTTGAAAATTTCAATATTTTTTTTTGGGCAATTTGGGAATTTTAATATAAATGTGCAAAAACTATTTTTTGTATTTGTCTGTGGACACTTACATCATAAATTTAACCCATCCAAATTGGTTAAGCGGTTCTTAAGATAAACGAGTTTATTGATTTATCTTTTCGTCCTCATAACTCTACGCCAATGGCATCTAGGAGACTAAAAATTTAGTAGAGTAAGTTTTTCGTTGATGGTAATCAAACGTAAATTTTGTGCTGATACGAGTGGGGGCAGTTTTTTTATGCTTAATCTTCTATGCCCTTTGACTAAGCAATGCAGTGCATAGTTCTAGCTTAAGCACGGTACGGAGTACTAAAAATAGCAATTGCAAACAAAAAATCCATAAAAAGCATGTAAGAGCGTTGCAGTCGAGTGGCCCAACTCCGAAATACCCTCTACATTTGAGACACATACAAACACACACAGCGACTCCCCCTTCCTCTTACAAGCAAAATTCTATCGTACATAACTTTGGTGGTTTCGCTCGGATCTTATTGCGCTATTCAGAATGTATAGATATAAGTCCTATGATAAAATATAATGAGCCACGAGGTTGTAACTTGAAAATTGTGGGTCTGACAGTGTTTTTTTGGTTTAAGGGGGGAGGGTGGGTAATTTTAAAAATCTGAAACAAACTCGATCTGGGTACGGTGTACACCTATGTATATGCTAAAGTTTATGTCTCTATCTCTTAAAGTCTCTGAGATCGACGCGTGCATACAGACAGAGAGACAGCGGGACAGACGGACGGGCGGACAGACGGACTTGGCTAAATCGACTCGGCTTCACTTTAAATTTTCTTGGTAGCACCGACGAATTTTACTTATAAGATTAATTTCATAATTTTTCGAAAGCTTGTAATACCCAAATGGTCTATGTTTTTCAAAGGCAATTGCTGGTGCATACCGCGAGCCAAGGCTTCGTTGAACGCTAATCTGTCTATTTTTGGATCTGGTTTATGGAATATATGAATAGATTTGTGCGTGAGTCTGAACATGTGACCCAGTCCACATTTTCTGAATTTTTGAGAATTTTAACGGAAACGGAGCTTCATTTTAGACAAATAGGGTATGAGGTGATGCTTACAGGGGACCCTTTTATCAAAATTTAAGTGTCTTATGCCGGGTTTTTATACCCTGTTCTCATTAAAAATGGGAAAAAGGGGATCATGAAGTTGTGCAAATGTATGTAACAGCCAGAAGGTAGCACCTCCGACCCCATAAAGTGTATATATTCATGATCATCATCAACAGCCGAGTCGATTTAGCCATGTCCGTCTGTCCGTCCGTCCGTCTGTCCGTCTGTCTGTCTGTATGAACGCGTCGATCTCAGAGACTTTAACAGATAGAGCCACAATTTTTGGCATGTATGTAGGTGTATACTGTACCCACATCGAGTTTGTTTTAGATTTAGAAAATTCCTCCCCCTCCATCTTTTATCAGCGAAAAACTGTCTTTCTCTCTGTATAAACGCGTGGATCTCACAGACTATGAGAGGTGGAGCCACCAATTTTTGCATGTTTGAAGGTGTATACTGTTCCCAGATCAAGTTGGTTTCAGATTTGGAAAATTCCACCTCCTCCATCTTTTAGCAGCGAAAAACTGTCTCTCTCTGTATGAAGGCGTTGATCTCAGAGACTATAAGAGGTAGAGCCACAAATTTTTGCATGTATGTAGGTGTATATCGTACCCAAATCAAGTTTGCTTCAGATTTGGCAAATTCCTCCTCCTTCTCCTTCTAACCGCGAAAAACTGTCAGTGCTAAATTTTTTAAGTTTGAACATAATGATTGTATATATACTCTATTCTGTATACCACTACAAGATCCGAGCAAAAACACCGAAGATATGCAAGTGCGCCTTCTTAATTATTCAAATAAATTTTAAAATAAAAGCAGTTCATGTAAGAAGTTTGGCATCAATTCGGCACTGGTTATCGTTGTCCAATCTCAATAATATTTAATTTTTGAGTTAATAAGGTTAAATGGAGTAAAAATAGAGGGTATGCGTATTTGATTTCGCGAAAAAACACCAATGTTTTAGTTGCCTTATTTGTGGAAAAGAGGAAATAAGGAAAGATAATGCGAAGACAGATTGCAAGATCTAATGTACTTTTACAAAGAAAGAAAGACCGTTAAAGTAAAATAATGTAATTACTTTGGGCGCCAAAACAAAGCTCAAACAGTTGTTTATACCATCCACAAATTCAGAGTTTATTTGGCAATGAATATTTTTTATTAAAAAAAAGTTTTGTTATAGCCTTGAGCTTTGCAGTGCTTTTGTCCGACTTATTGCCTTGTATTGTACAGCGGGATAATGAAAGATTTCTTCCGTTAGGCCTATTTCCATATAAAAATAAACAGCATCGAACAGCTGATCAGCCATTTATTTAGTAGTGATTTGGAGAAACTAAATAATCACAGCGTTGTCACATCGTTAGCTTGTGTGGATTGCAAGCACAGCCGATTTGCTAAACTAAATTGAAAATAAATAAATAAATAAAATTGGATGTGTCTCAAGACTTTCTTTGTGAGTTATGCCCTTCAAAGTATGCTTTATGTCATTTTATAATTATCAATACGTAGACATTGTAGTCAGATATGGCAAAATCATACATAATCCACACGGAATATTCAAAAAAAATTTCGGACCAGTTAAAGGTATAAAAAATAATTTAGTTTTTAGCCAAAAAAGAATAAATATTCTCCAAGAGTATAAAAGGGCATTTAATCACAATAACCCTGCAACTTTTGTCGGGTTTCTTATCTCCCTCGTCAAAAGTGAGTTTGCGATAGTTTGAATGAGTCTGTGATAGTTTGGCGTTTACAATAAAAAAACACACAGGTTTTTTTAACTAAAGATAATTAGATATTGCATCATTTCTTTGCCCTGGCATGATAAATAGAACTTGAGAATTACAACCTGCTTTAGGGTGTGCTTTCAAATCGTTCAATACAGTACCCTCTATTGCCTCGCCTTAGAGCCGAACGTAAGTCCCATCGTGATTTCAGTCCAAGGGAACCGAGTTCGAATCGCCTCAGAGTAGATAAAAATTTTTCATGTAATTAAGAATAAGTTTGTTTAATTCGTTGTTTATCAGAACAAACAAGCAGGAAGCTATAGCAGCGCCAGCTTTTTTCCGAATTTTTTTTTGTGTGAATCGCTTCTTATCCCTCAGAAGAGACTTTTCGTATCTCTCGAAGAAACGCTTCCTCTCCTTCAAGAAGTGTCGCAGAGTGCACATTTCTTCCCGAAGGGAATGGGAATGCGATTAATATGATATCGCCAGAGTGAACGACACCTACTGGAAGAATCGCATTCTTATCTTCTGCGATAAAAAATGTTTGCTGGGAAATTTTGTGTGTATAACCGTAGTATGTGATGATTCGAAATCGGTTTCCTTGCACTGAAATTCGATGTGACTGGCGTTCTAGACGACTGGGCTACGCCGCGCGTCTGAGCCAAGGCAACTAAAAGCTTACTTATAGTGAATGGGTTTCTGAAAATGAGCAGAAAATGTTTGCATAATTGCCTGCTTTCAATTCTCAAGATCTAATTCCGCACTCTCACCATATAAATAGCGTATACGAAATTTGCGAAGAAAAAATAAGAAGTGTTAGCATTTTGAAATCAAAAGGACACATAGTTATTTTAAAATGATTTTTGTCTTGATAATACGTTGAAATTGGTAAAAATCAACAATAAAAATCTATAAATCAACAATTTTTAGTCAATAACGAAAAATGTTCCATTTACAATTTTTTTTTGTGTGTATGTATAGCACTGGGTGTTAGGTAGAAAAAGGTGCAACATTGCTTCGCTTTCTTAAATAAAAACGTGCAACAAATATATGTATAGAACACTAGATCTGATCAAGAAAGTTTGACGAAATTAAACTGTATGACCCAAGTCAAGTGGATCTAAATTGCGACATTTTTTCATATCAATTTTACTCTGATATGACTAAGACTCTCAATTCCACTTCGGTGTTCGTATAAACGTTTGTATTGGCCATTTTACTATTACAAATTTAAATGAAAGTGGTAAAGAAAATCCTGTGGTTACAAGATCAAGGCTTCCTTTTTCTACGAATTGAATCCATTTGACATTGAGCTGTCGGTTTCAACTGCTTGAGCAATTCCAAAACCGAAGTGGAATTGAGAACAGGCCTGAATATGTTTGAAAATATCAATACTATATTTTTGAACATAAAAATGTAATGGTTTTAAAATTTTTTAGTTCGAATTTCAATTTCTAGTTTATATTAAAGTCATATTATTTTAACATATCAACAGATATCTTGAACTACTGGGCGGGAGGTCGTGGGTTCGATCCTGCAACGGAACATAAAAAAAAGGTTTTTTCTTTCTTTAGAAATTAGCTTTTACAGATACGGTAACCTTCACCAGCTAGTGACGCCAGCATTGAAAAAAAACTCTCAAACTTGCCGCTTTAAACTGTAGGACCCTTTCTCATGTGCGAAAGAATTTAAAGCACATACTCCAAGAGATTGTGAGAAACTTGGCTTGGCCCCTTTGATTTGCTGTATAGCAAATTTTACATCTATGTCAACAGAAAAAGTGATATTATTTTAGATCCGATTGATATTTTTTGATATTAAGTTGAAATGAAAAAATTACATTTTTAAAAGTTTAACCTGCGAATATCTACAGGCCCAATCGACGGACCCACGGCAACGCCATAACTTGACAGACAGATCGTTAATGACATACCGGTGAAGCGCCATCCAAGCAGATTTTTACCAGGAACAATACACGCCACGGAGCGCTCGAAATAGTTGAAATTTACATTCAACAGAACAAGTCAATTGTGAAAACCAACGTGCTTTTAAAAATTAAAAATTAAGCCCATTTCACATTGAATGGTACCGTAAATAAGCAAAATGCCGAACGCCACTGACTATTGAGCAAGGTTTACGCCCGCCGAATGTTGGCGAAATCGTGGAAAATGCTGCAAAAAGGGCCAAAAACGCCACAACGCCAGAGGCGGCCTTGAGAGATATCATATTCAAAATTGATGTAAACAACTACTTGGACAAATTAAATGTTAAGATTGCCAACCGCCAATTTTTATTTTTTTTTTTTTTAAAAAAAAAAATCTGTTTTTCTTATGGGCAACCCTGATTGTACTTGATCTTTTTTTCTGTGCAATATTATAAAACATTTCACATTTAAATGGGGAATTAACCACTGTGCTGTATTGTTGTTGTCACACCATTTCTTCTTTCTGTTTTTTAGATCTGTGCGTTGGTCTGCTCAATGTGCTGACAGACATTATATGGCGCATCACGATTTCCTGGCGGGCTGGCAATGTGGCCTGCAAGGTCATACGCTTCTCGCAGGTGTGCGTCACATACTCATCCACCTACGTGCTGGTGGCCATGAGCATTGACAGATACGATGCAATAACACATCCCATGAACTTCTCAAAGTCGTGTAAGTTGTCGACAAAAGTTTCTTAATTGGAAAAACGTTAAGTATTTGGTTGTGTGTTGTTTTGTGTAGGGAAGCGAGCACGTCATTTGGTGGCCGGAGCATGGCTCATTTCGGCAGTGTTTTCACTACCAATTTTGGTGTTATACGAGGAGGAGATGATCCAAGGTCATCCACAGTGCTGGATAGAGTTGGGTTCACCGGTGGCCTGGCAGATATACATGAGTCTGGTGTCAGCCACTTTATTTGCGGTACCAGCCCTGATCATTTCCGCCTGCTATGCGATTATAGTGAAGACCATTTGGGCGAAAGGTTCCATATTTGTGCCCACAGGTAAGGAGGAGTGTTGGGTAAAGCTGCAAGTTGTTTAACATTTTCCATTTCAGAACGTCCCGGTTTTGGTGCCGCCCCAGCAAGACGAGCCAGTTCAAGAGGCATTATACCACGTGCCAAGATCAAAACGGTCAAAATGACTCTGACCATCGTGTTTGTGTTTATCATCTGCTGGTCACCCTACATCATTTTCGATTTGTTGCAAGTCTTTGGCCAAATACCCCACTCACAAACGAATATAGCCATAGCCACCTTTATTCAAAGCCTGGCTCCATTGAATTCAGCCGCAAATCCCTTGATCTATTGTCTCTTCTCGTCACAGGTGTTTCGCACACTAAGGTGAGATTTCTGATTGACAACGTACGAAGTACTTCCCAGGTAACAGTTTTCCATTTTCTT
Source organism: Lordiphosa stackelbergi (assembly GCA_018904235.1). Taxonomy (NCBI): domain Eukaryota; kingdom Metazoa; phylum Arthropoda; class Insecta; order Diptera; family Drosophilidae; genus Lordiphosa; species Lordiphosa stackelbergi. The sequence continues at coordinate 351,015 of JAEIFU010000019.1, forward strand.
TTATCCCACAGTCGCTTTCCACCTTTCAAGTGGTTCACCTGCTGCTGCAAGTCCTATCGTAACAATTCGCAACAAAATCGCTGTCACACCGTGGGACGACGCCTGCACAATAGTTGCGATTCGATGCGCACGTTGACCACCTCGCTGACAGTTTCACGTCGCTCCACCAACAAAACAAACGCACGTGTGGTGATTTGCGAGAGACCCAATAAGATTATCACGGTGCCGGCCATGTCGGAGGTATGATAGCTGGCACACACGACCCGCAAGCGTTCAACGTTTGCGGTCCATGGGCCAACGTCCTTTAGCGATGCGGAGTATCTGTAAGTCGAGGCGAGGCAAAGAGGCTTAGACAATAAGTTCGCTAGTTGTACCGGGCATAGTGAAAGCCAAAACTTAGAAATGTAAGTACTGCTACTCCAACTATTACAAGGTATGCCAAGTCTACGCTACGAATTTCAATTTTCAATCCCCGCAACAATTTAAATTTATGTACTTATTGTATTGTATATTAAGTTTAAGTAATGCTAATCTAATTGATAGATGATCTTACTTTACCTTATTTTACACTGAAAATGGGAAAGATATGGGTCCAGAGTTCACAAGTATCGTTTCTATAATTCGTTTCTATAATCAACGGTTTCATCTTTCGAAAATAAGAAGGTTGGATTAAACACCTAGGTCAACAGTTGCTCAGAATTTCCTGCTTTCAAGTAAAATCCATTTATCTATTCAAGCATTTGGTAGCTCGAAGAGATTGACGCAGCACTTTCCCTATTCTTTTTAAAACTACAACAGAAAGAAAACATCGTGCAAACAATATTTAGACACATTCGGGGATGCCACAGAAACCTCTTCCAACCAAATTCCAACCGAATTCCAATTCTTAGGTGCCACAGAAATTTCATTTGGTTGGTTTCAAACCTCCGGTGTGCTGTTAGGCTGCTGAAATCGCTTTTTAAGTGGCTCCACCTATCAATGGTCAGCGCCATCTACTTCACAAACAGTGTATTAAGGGCTGCCATTTATACCTGATGTTTGGCGCCAACAAAGTTTCAAATTTTGCTTTATATTAATGAAGAATATGAACTAAATTTAAAATGCAAAATAAAACATATTACACAATCGAAAAATTTCAATTAAACATCAAATTAGACCATTGCGAGAGATTCAGCCCTGTTTTTAGAGATGAAACTTTAATTGGAACATCTGCTGTTCTAACTAGATTTTCTCATAGGAAAATGAAATCTCTCGAAGTTCGGTGGCACCCACGAATTTTTTGAGAGATTTACAAACCAACCGTCGGCAAAATCTCTAGAGATTTCTGTGGCACCCCCGATTGTCATTTTAAGGCTTCAAAAGACAATTGCATTAAGCACATGATTCCAGTTTAATTGCAATATTTCGTGAAAATCAATCTAAAAATATTCAAAGTAATACAGTCCTGAGAGTATAGTTATATTAAACAAATGATAGGCTTACCGATTCTGCTACTTTTACTAAGGATCGATGGCTCATCTTCTGGATTTATGATTTACATAATGTAACAATTAACTTAAGTCTGCAAATCCCTGAAATACTTAAAAAGGTTCGGTTCAAGCGACTTCCGTGTTTTTTTTTAAACTTTTTGGGTTGTTGAAGTTGTTGTACATCTATGTCTCTAATCGAATGGGATATGGGCGGATCGCAGCTGCATATCCAGCGTTTGTAAAGAAAATAGTGATTCCTTTCCCTTCCAATCCAAAGAGACAAGTATGAACCGTTTCCTATTACGAATGACCCAAAATGTGAGGATCCGCTTATAACCTGATTCAAAATCAATGAAATTTTTTTTCCTGTTGAGTTTAAAATGGAACTATTTCAACTTTATTCAAGTTTTTGCGTTCTGAAAAAAACAAGATACTATAAATAAGAAAACCGGTTCATGCACTGTATTTGGTAACGATTTTGCTCATTTGTAGTATTCCCTCCATCTGAACTTTATTCTAACCCAAAAAAATGATCCATTTCAGAGCTTAGTTTATAGACTTTAAACAGACCAAAAACTAAGTTAAAAGACATAAAACCAGGGAATCAAACCGAATCGAATTTCGGTTTCGGTTCCGTTTCTGATACGTACCGAAACTTCCAGTTCGGCGAAAGGTTCTGGTTTGGTTCTATTTCATTTCAGTATTTGGTTCCGTACCGGTACCTAGATTTTTTCGGTATACCGGTACGTACCGTTATGGTACATTTTAAATGTAAGTCCAAAGAAAGTGGTTAAGCAAACTATACACATGTATATGTATGTACATTAGGTTGGACCCTCTGAGTATGAAATTTCTAAGGTCATGGTCTCAGCCCCTTATCTGATACTTTTTGATGTATACGTAAAAAAACAAAAGTAAAAAAGTCGAAATTTAACGGACGCGAATTGTATCTAAAGTTTTCGATTATAATTCATACGCAGTGTTGCCTAATATCATATATTTTTTCATTTATAAGTAGTCGCCGTTGATTTTCATATTTAAAAACTATTCGAAAGTAAAAAAATAGAGGGAAGCCAACTTCGGCTCTAACGAAGTTTATATACCCTTGGAGCATATATATGTATATATATATGGCTAAACGATGTATTCATCCGATTTTAATCAAGTTATCCCTAATTTTGTTGAAACAGATGACATTCATATCTGGGAAGTATAAAGACGCTACCATTGAAAACAAAAAAGTTTTTCTTACTAGAACTACTTTTTCGACCTACTGTTCCTATGGCAGCTATATGCTTTAGTCATCGGATTTGAATCAAACTTGACAGAATTCGAAATCGGTGTCCACACCAAGACGAAGTCGTTGAGAGTCTTTTTTATTCCTTTTTCTGTAACCCCTAAAACCGAGCGTTCTTTTCTGGGTCCTAAAATTTTATTTAATAGCTCAAAAGGGATGTTTGGGCAAAAAAAAGAACCAAAAATAAAATTTATTTGAAGTTTTTGATAAATTTTTCATACTGATATTTTTGAGATTACATGACAAAAATGGCCATAACTTCCTTAATTTTCAAGCTACCGATATGTTCGGGCACTCAAAATGTTTGGAAAAGATGCGACTTTCACATATATTTTATTGAGAATATTTAAAGGATGTTTTTTGAAAAAATCTTTTTTTTTTCAAGAAAAGTAAAAAAAAAAAATGTTTGATCATGAACATTTAGAAAAAAACAGCAAAGCTCTATTTTAAACCGTTTTCGAGTAATTGAAAACTTAAAACATTCACAATATTACACTTTTAAGCGTAGAGCTTCTGCAAAAGAGCTCCAAAAAAGCTCGCATTTTGAGGTTAAGCTTCTCTCATAATAAGCTTCCTTTGGGCCAATTACACTAGTTTACAGCCAAAAAGACCCATTTCTACTGAAATTTTTTTAGCGTAGTTTGAAATGGTGATTTCAAAAATCGATTTCAAAAATTTTTTCATGGCTCCGTTTTCGAAATATGTTTTTTTTTCTATTTTTTGGTAGGTGCTCTTTTGATTAAAGCCATATCTCACTTCTTAATTGTCAGATATTTTCAAGCAAGATATGAATCGAAAGGTAATTAAACTGCCAGTAATTGCGCAAAACATTGTTTTTAAATCGGCTTAGTAGTTTGAATACAATAACCAAAAAATATTTTAAAAAAATCGATTTTTTGCTCGAAAATGCGAGAAATTTTATTTTTGAACGCCTGGAAAAAATATAAAAAAATCCAAATAAATAATTTTTATTTTTTTACTAATAAATTGCACTTCTACGAAGAAAACCAGATAACGATTGTCAAAATCTATGAACAAACACAGGAGCTGAGAGCAAATTAGTGCAAAAAAATGTGGTATTTTCGTGATTATTCAAAAAATACATTTCCGTTTGCTTCGACTTTTGTTCGGTTCTTGATTATAATTTTTGTTCTGGTTTATCGCTAACTTCATAAAGTGACCAAAAGACGAAAAAATTCAAGTTTATTTTTTGTGAACACACAAAATACTCAAATTTGACTGTTAGTTCTTCTACTCAATTTGATCCATCATCGGTACGTGTGACACGATTTTCCTCACCAATACCTTATTGTTTTCGTAAAAGTGCGATTCTTAAGTAGAAAAAATAAAAATAATTTTTTTGGATTTTTATATTATTTTTCTAGGCGTTTAAAAATGAAATTTCTTGCATTTTTAAGCAAAAAATTGAATTTTTAAAAATATATTTGGTGGTTGAATTAAAACTACTAATACAATTTTAAAACAATGTTTGACGCGACCGTTGGCAGCTGAATTACCTTTCGATTCATATCTGGCTTGACTTTACCTGACAATTATGAAGTCAGATATGGCTTAAAATGTAAGAGCACCTACCGAAAAAGTGAATAAAATTGATATTTCAAAAAACGGAGCCATAAAAAAATTTTTTGAAATTGATTTTTGAGATCACCATTCCAAACTACACTACAAAAATATTTTAGTTGAAATGGGTCATTTATTTTTTTTATTTTTGTAAACTATTACTACGTTTATGCTATGTAATTCACGCTTTCTTCAATTTGCAAAATCAAATTTGTTCCTGTTTATGCAGCTTTTGCCAATTCACAAAATGACCACCTTTTTGGCAGATGTGGCAGCACCAACGCAAACTTAAGTTGGCTGCGGCTCTAGATTTTAACAGGGTGGTAACACATCAGCTGTTTGATTGTAAACAAAGGCAAATTGAAACTAAATTATTTTTGATTAAAAGGGAACAACGTACAGCACAACTAATGCGGAATGTTCTACAGTGGAGGCATAGGCGAATGATGTCGTTAGTGCAAGCCAGACGAGCATTCCAGGCGAAATGCAGCCTTCTACTCATGCAGTATTATCCAGCTGCCATAGGAGCGGCTAAAATGTTTAAAAATGTTGAATCTCAGCAACAGGAACTGCGTCATTTTCAGATATTTCGTCGTTGACAAATGTATCGGACTCCGTAGACGTTTCATTACATTTTGAAAGAAGGAGTCAAAATCGTCCACAGATGTGTCGACACCAACAGCCGCTGATACAGGACGCGTCCCAAATAGTTCGTTCAAATAGCTCATTCAGTTCGTTCCAGAAGTTTTGTTTTAAGCATCCGAAACTTAGTTTTTACTTGCTCGCTACATTTAAACATATTTTTAGCCTTTAAATTGTAGGAAAGAGTTTTTTATATGGCGTTGTTTCTTTTAGTTTTCCATCGAGCTGGCTTAATATGTTGTTTTATTTATCGTCCACCCAAAACGATCGCTTGCTCTGAAAATTCATATTCATGGATATTTATGTGCTTGAAACTTATTTTTATGTGCGCAAACAATTGGCTAAAATTTATGAACAACTGTTTGCTAAAGCACAATGTTACCAGACATTAAGAAAACAAGATCTGGTAGCATCTGCCAACTTAAATTGGCAACGCCACAGCATTTCATGAATTGACGTCGAATTCATATACTACGTTTATGCTATGAAATTCACGCTTTCTTCAATTTGCAAAATCAAATTTGTTCCTGTTTATGCAGCTTTTGCAAATTCACAAAATGACCAACTTTTTGGCAGATGTGGCAGCACCAACGCAAATTAAAGTTGGCTGCGCCTCTAGATTTTAACAGGGTGGTAACACATAAAAGCGAAAATCAGCTGTTCAATTGTAAACAAAGGCCAATTGAATTCGATTGCAATGGAGAACATTAAATTATTTTTGATTAAAAGGGAACAACGAACAGCACAACTAATGCAGGATGTTCTACAGTGGAGGCATAAGCGAATGATGTCGTTGGTGCAAGCCAGACGAGCATTCCAGGCGAAATGCAGCCTTCTGCTCATGCAGTATTATCCAGCTGCCATTTGAGCGGCTAAAATGTTTAAAAATGTTGAATCTCAGCAACAGGAACTGCGTCATTTTCAGATATTTCGGCGTTGACAAATGCATCGGACTCCGTAGACGTTTCATCCTCTACATTTTGAAAAATGGAGTCAAAATCGTCAACAGATGTGTCGACCCCAACAGCCGCTGATACAGGACGCGTCCCAAATAGCTCATTCATTTCGTTAAAGTGGGTGCATTTCTCCCATGCAGAATTTTTTTTAAGCAACCGAAGATTAGTTTTTACTTGCTCGCTACATTTAAACATATTTTTTGTCTTTAAATTGTCGGAAAGAGTTTTGTATATGCCGATGTTTCTTTTAGTTTTCCATCAAGCTTTCTTAATATGTTGTTTTCCTTTACTAAGCCAAGTAATTTGGCCACTTTATCGTCCGCCCAAAACAATCGCTTGCTCTGACAATCTGCTTGAAACTTTTTATTATGTGCGCAAACAATTGGCTAAAATTTATGAACAACTGTTTGCTAAGGCACAATGTTACCAGATATTGAGAAAAAACGGATCTGGTAGCATCTGCGCAACTTCAGTTGGCAACGCCACAGCATTTCATGAATTGACGTCGAATTCATAGTCAACTTTCATGTGTAATTCGAGGTCATGAAATGATTGAAACGTAGTATATGTCTCCGTGATGCTGATGCTCACAAAGGGTTTTAGATTATAAAACGATTGATGACATGTTTAAGCAGTCGAAGGCATTAAAGGAGAACCATTTAAGTCAACCATTGAAACGTCTTGGACATTTCATCAATGTAAATATATTAAAGGTATGATGTCACTTGTCTCATCAGTGCCATCAACTCAAGTCTTAGTTTCACAGGAGCTTAGATTAATTTGAACTCATCAACAAAAAGGTAGACTAACATTTACCTGATGAAAAACTACTTAGGTATTTTAAGTTGATTCTTTTTGGGTAAAATTTTCTTTTCTTTTCGAATCTTTATTTTTCTTGGATTGATATAAAAATGGTAGGATTGTTTTAAGCATTTCGTGCGGGCTTTTAGTAGTTACGCCGAAGGCCGGAATCCAATCAATTTAGCCTTCTTCTTCATGTACCTACATCGTGCTAGTAAAGATTCAAGTAAACTCATTATCCCATCTTAAAGTGTGGCTGCTTGTGGGAGTTGGAAAAGAGATACTTAACTTAAAGTAACTTTGACTTAACTTTAATTAATGCAGATGGACTGTCCACTGGAGAAACCTAAAAACTTACTGGCAACCCATATCTTGTCCTATTTGTTGTAAACTATGACAAAGTACTTAAACACCACAAAAACACTCCTATTTGTGTATACTCTCTTAATCAGACTGATGTTATTTATTTAGAACTTGTGGCCATTTACATACAAATATGACATTTAAATTATTGCATTTCTTTTTGAGCCCAACTAGCTGATAAGTCAACTATTTATATACTCGAAACTCTAATCTAATCTTACCTAACCAAATCTCCCACATCTCCATTACGCTGTGCATAGCCACTAATAAGTACTTCCATTTCTGTGCGCAAAACTTGTCCAAGCGTGAGCAGAAACCAAATTCTATTAACTTTAAACATAAGAATTAATAGAGCATAACGTTGTAGTCAATTTAGTCTAAGCTAATATTTATTTCAGAATTATGTGTTGAACTTGTTCGCAAAGAATAAAGGCCAAAATTATGAATACTTTAATTCATTCGGCCACGCGCCACAAATTTGCTTTTTCCTTTGTTGTTACTGTGGTTGATGATGCTGGTCCAGTGCACAAGGACGAATATCCAGTTCTCACTTCATTTATAATTGTTGCGATGATGAGAGGCTGTGGCTTTTGACGTCACCGAGGAGACATTCAACCGAACAAATTGAGCGACAAATCTGGGACAGACAAGGAAAACATATTGGTTTCAGTTGGTTGGGTAAACAGCCAAAGGTTATGGTATGTATATTAATGCCAAATATTATGCAAGGGGTAAGAAGACTTTCCGTTCGTGTGTTTGCCTGGTGGTTGAATGTTTTTCTTAAGTCAACTTGATGGCAGACTCTCAATGCGGTTCATTGAAAAGGCAAACTCATTAGGAAGAATTGTCGTCAAAAGGAAACACAAACAAGCGACGAACTTTACAGGGCGTCAACGAATAACTCAAACACATCTTTTCAAGAAACTAGGCTAAAGTAAAATGACACGTGGCTAACTATGTTTATGCCTTAAATAACACACTTCAAGGCAGACCTGCTGTAAAGGTTTAAGTTTTAAAATATAATAAATGTCGAAAAAATACTTAATTCTTAACATAATAAATGATTGCTTTTAAAGGCCTATATCCAGCACTCCGGAACATTTATTTCGTTACAGGATTTCAGATAAATAGAAATACTTTCTAAAAACAAATGAACATCAAAGCGAAGCCAAAGTGTTTCTAATAAAAGCAATATGAATTTGGTGGAAATTATTATTGTTATTGTACATTTGCTTGACTTTTTATCAGAGATTAAAACCGTAACCGAAACCGTAACCCTTAACCGCTAAAAACACTTTAAAATTTGAAACCGAAACCGTAACCGAAAAAAAATTGTTTTTTATAACCGTAACCGTATAACCTTTATTACCATAACCGGTTATCAGTATCGAAACAGAAACAAATATACGGTTTAATTTCGGTTTTCCTCTACTAAAAACTTTCGACAGAATATGGACAGAAATATGTGCTTGTGTGTAGTGACTCACCTGCACGAGTAAATAACGAGAAGGCCAAGCTAACTTTGTTTTTGCCGAAGTTTTTATACCCTTGCAAATGTTTTAATACATCAGAGTTTAGGAACGCCAGCATTAAAACAAACAGTTTTTCTAAATAAAACCCACTTTTCGACCGATTGTTCCTATGACAGCTATAAGATATAGTCATCCGATTTTGACCAAAACTTCCAAATCTGTGTAAAAGCGTTTAATATTAATAATCGCTGAAGTGAGACGAGTTAACATTAAAAAAAAATAAGTTTATCTCCTTAAAACCCACTTTTCGACCGATAGTTCCTATGACAGCTATCAGATATAGTCATCCGATTTTGACCAAAACTTCCAAATCTGTGTAAAAGCGTTTAATATTAATAATCGCTGAAGTGAGACACGTTAAGATTAAAAACAAAAAAGCTTATCTCATTAAAACCCACTTTTCGACAGATAGTTCCCATGACAGCTATAAGATATAGTCATCCGATTTTGACCAAAACTTCTAAATCTGTGTAAAAGCGTTTAATATTAATAATCGCTGAAGTGAGACACGTTAAGATTAAAAACAAAAAAATTTTTTTCATTAAAACCCACTTTTCGACCGATAGCTTTCAGCTCGATAGCTTTAAAACTGAGAGACTAGTTTTCGTAGAAACAGACAGACGGACAGACAGACGGACGGACATAGCTCAATCGACTCAGCTCGTCACCCTGATCAAGAATATATATAGTTTATAGGGTCGGAAATGAATATTTCTATGCGTTGCAAACTTCTGGGCAAAATTATAATACCCTTTGCAAGGGTATAAAAATGTAACATGTTTGGCATCGTCGCATCGTAGGCATCGTAATCGTTATAATCAAAAATAATTTATTAATGACTAATATTTGTTAAATTCTGAAAAAAATGAATATTTTAAATAAAACTAAAGCGGGCGAATATCCCCTAATCGGGACACGAAACCATTCGTCGCCAACAACACAATCTACCCAACGGACCTCTCATACATATTTGTTGTTGCGTTCCATTTTGCAAGAGGTAAATGACAGAAAGAGAAGAGAGAGAGAACATACGAAGTTGCTGTTGGAATATACCAGGGCTCCCCAAGAATGGAGGAAAATGTGGCTGTCTCTATCTGGCACTCAGTGGTGCAAGACTTCGGCAAGCATTCGGTGTGAACTACCAAGTGTGTTTGCCGCCCAGGGTCTTTGTTTGGGGACCACTGGAATATGCTTTGGTTTGTACTATGTGTGAGTGCCTACATGCGGGGCTATCGCTTCGCTCAAATCAACAAGGATTGAAACTTCTTCGCTATAGACGAAAATAATAATTATATCCCTAAATTTAGTGATTATACTCTTACGATGCCATGATAATAACTCGGCATCGTGTCAAAAAAGTAACACAGATAAAATATATAATCACTTTACTCACACAACGATTATTTTTACTCGGAATCGTACGATTCCGGAATCAATCGCGTAGGTCTCTAGTAGTAAGCAAGAGAGCTCTCTCCAGTCTACTGCCGTTTTACAATCAATTTAGTGTACACCGATTCATAACCATAAGTTTGGCTCGCGTTTGCATAAAAACATGTGTGACATCGGCCCCTCGTAGCTATGGCTGGCCGGCTGTGGTCTAATGGAGAGGACAGATATATATGCCCTCTCGGCTATGACTTAAATTTATTTGATATTTGTACAATGTACATTTTACATGCATGCATTGCGCCGCACTGTTGCTGACTGGCACAAAGAAAAAAAAACAAACGAGAAAGAATAAGTGCAGCTAACACAAATCTTTACCCTCCTCATCGTTCCTTATACATATGTGAAATTACACTGGATGCTGGCTATTCAAGCCGATCCAAAAATGTACGTCTTCAACTCAAGTTTGGCATCAGCTAATTCTGATTTTTTCTGTAACCCAAGATGTGGGACAATATTAGCGAAATTAATAGAGTTTAAGCACCAGAAAAAGTTGCATCAACAAGAATTTAGTTTTTGATAACTTGTATTCTATAAGGATTCAATGTTAATTTGAAATCAATAACTACAACTCAGCATTGACCAAACTTTAGTCTCACGAGTTAGAATTTAGAGAACCAAGTCTGTTCGAGAATAATGCTAACCTATGTGCAATATTTGTTGATCCGAGATTTTATATAATATATCTTAATCTGTCGAGCAGAAAATTATCTGTATTAAATTGTTATGAAATCTGCACAATCAAATAATGGACAACCATAATTTGATTAAATTATCAGGGCAAAACAGTCCAAAGCCAAGTTGGTCGGAGATTTCCAACAGTTCTAATTAACAAAAATCTGACATCTTCATTAATAATATGTTTTAAAAAAACAAATGGCTTGGCAAAGAACACATATTGGAACGGTGGAAAAAAATTAAATAATATTTCCAGATCTTTTCAAATTATCAAAAGTTTGGCTAGCAGTACCACCCACACAAATTAGTGTTGAGCGTTTGTTTCAGGAGTAAAAATTTTAATATATTCCCGCTTTTGTCGGCATGATTTGTCAAAGTTATATTTTATATTAATAACCGTAAACGTAACCAAAACCCGAAACAGAATTAGTTTAATAACCGTAACCAGTACCGTAACCGATATCCCACAACCGTAATATGTATAATAGTAACCTGAAAAAAGCGATCGAACAAAAGAATAACCGTAACCCAAACCGTTATTTGTTCGGGTACGTACTTAAAAAGAATCAACATTTTTGCTCTAAGGACTATGGCTTTTAATTTTTAAAACTTAATTAATTAATTGTTAAAATAAATAAATTTAATAACTATTTTTGGTCGCATAATGCTTGCAAACTTAGATTCTAACTACGACCGTCAGCTGTGTGTCATGGTCGAGATTTATACGGAAATAATGACACACAACTGGCTATCTTAGCTGACCAATTGATGATTTTGGGGAGTTAAATAAAAGCTTATCTTTATGTTCGTAAATCTTCCTTATTGGGCCCCGCTTTGGTGGATTGCATGAGTTTTCGATGTGCTGTCGAACCGCAGGGTGATAAATTGGAGGGTGGGTAGAAATCTTTAGCCTGCTGGGCGCACGGGAGCGTGTCGTGGACGGTGAATGACTAGGCCTAATAGTCGTAGTGGAGCAATCTGATTGTGCTCGTCGTCGTATATTAGGCATGCTAACTGTACCCTCGCTCTTGGCCAACCTTCTGGTACTTGGGGCCTTTGGCATTTGCCCTGATTTGCCCTTGTTAGTGTTGTGTGGCATACAGTTCTGGCACATTTGCATGTGGTAAAAGTGTGGGGCTTGCTGCTGCCACAGTTGATGCTGATGTTGTGTTTGAGCTTTGCAGGTGAGTTCGGGTCCATCACCAGCTGTTGAGCACTGCTGATATTCCATATTAGAGGTGTTTCGACGCTTATCAGCTTCACATTTTCTTTCACGCTCCTCTTTGCTGCGCTGCTTGTTGAGGTACGCCTGGCTTAGGGCTCGATAGTGCACAGTTTGACTGTCGATCAGCATTTGGGTAAGAAATTTGAACTGATTCATATTGGTTTCGTTTTGCTCGGCTAGCTCTGAGAATAAGAGAATCAGGTGGATTGGACAAATTAAAAATTAGACGGGATAAACCAATGAAAATGTCCCATCTAAGTATGTAATCGTCTTTGCTATTACTTACTGCCTGTAATTTCCCGATAGATTTTACTAAGCATATTTTCTTGTTGGGCTAGTTCTCTCGACAAACGTTCGACCTTTGCATTGGTATCTTCAAAGCATTTCAATACCATCCGCTCCACAGAACTCTGAACCGCTTCTAAAACATTGTCGTATATGATGCTAAAGAAATCAGCGCAGGATTCTTGCAAATCACGATTGGGATCACTAATCTCCTCAGTGGGCATTTCACCCTGTGCTTGTTCTCTCTCTTACACGCTCATTCATTTCACTGCCAGCACTTTCCCTGGCTATCGTTGGTTCCTTTGCTGTACCACACGCCACTGCAGGCAGACGAAACTCCACTGTTCGATTTCGAACGGGAGGTTCATTTTCCACTCGCGATTTTTGTGGTTTACGCAAACGCTTCATTCGTCTGACATTATGATCGCGTAGAGTTGTTGGATTGGTTGCTTCCATGGAACGCTCTGCAGTGCGTGCTGAGTGCCGACCACTGCGAGGATGATTGTGATAATGATGAGAATACTCCTTGTTTACATAGTTGCGTCTGATCACTTCATAGCCGGGCTCATTGGATGATTTGATGAAGCAGTAATTTGGATACATAATCTTTGGACTCATACACTAAAAATGTTGTGTGTGAAAGTGTGAGTGTGAGTATGCAAGTGCAAAATTTTACTCAACAGAAAACAGATTTTTTTTTACTATTTTCGAATTTGAATTTTATGGAATTTTGTTTTTGAAAGATAAAGCCAAAATGTGCCGGTACACGATGGAGAATATATTTTCAGATGAGGAGGGCTCATCATAATCAAAAATCATAATCATAATCTGGACTGAGGCAGCTCATCTCGCAATTCCCATTCACCCTACCCATCACCCATTCAATTTCCGGTTCGTATTAGCTCTTTATGATATAAACTCTTGCTTTTAGGGACGTCTGCAGCTTAAAATACACTTTGCAGTTCAGGCACGTTTGTAGCTTCTATATCCCGACAGGGTTCAGCAACGTCCTCAGCTGCTCGAGAGAGACTTCGCCAGCTTTATTTAAATCAAGGCTGCAAACCTCTAAAATTTTGTCCGTTGTAAAGACTAAGGTTCGGTTCGCGGACCAGTTCTCGGAACCCCTGAACCCAAGGTTTTGGTTCGAAACTCGGTTCGCTTGAATAGTTTCGATTTACAAATACGTCTTTATTAAAATAATATACCACATTTCAAAAATGTAATTTTAGTAATCAAATGCATTAGCTGACATTTACAACTTTTGAGAACTGCTTAGTTTAAGTTAATAAGCATTATATCTGCTAGAATCTATACCAGCTCTTATATCAGAGAGATCAAACTTAATAGTTTAGTATACCCGTTCAACTGATACCTGAGTTGCTGGAACAGCAAGTATAGTCAGAGCAATGTTTTTTAAGTGCTCGTTTTTTTTTTACCTTTTCAAAATTTTAAAACATTTGTCCTTGTATGTTCTCTTAGGAAATTTTCTCAACATTTTGTATAACATTATATTCAGATTTGAAATTTAATATGTGATTATTAGGTCCGATCTCAATTCCACTTCGGCTTTCATATAAACGATCATTTTACTTATTCAAATTAATGTGGAGGGTGGCAAAGAAATCTGTGGTTACTAGATTAAAGCTTCCTTCTTCTGCGAGTTTAATCCACTTGACATTGAGCTGTCGGTTTCAACTGCTTATGGAAAAGGTTATTATACCCTCGGAGAGGGTATATTGAAATTGTCCGGATGTTTGTAACGCACAGAAGGAAACATCTCCGACCACATAAAGTATTATATAATATATACTGATCAGCGTGACGAGCGATGCACATTTGTCGGAACCGGCCGGATCGAATGACTATAGCAAATAGCTGCCATAGCAACGATCGGTCCATAAAGTAGTTCTAGTGAGAAAACCTTTTTTTCAATGGTCCTCATACTTTCCAGCTATGAATGTTATCTGTTTTAACACAATTTTGAAGAATTTGATCAAAATCGGATGAATATATCGTATAGCCATATAACAAACTGGCAGCATATATCAAGCTGCAAGGGTATTTAAACTTTGGTCGAGCGGAAGTTAGCTTTCCTCTATTTTTTTATACCCTTGCAAAGGGTATTATAATTTTGCCCAGAAGTTTGCAACGCATAGAAATATTCATTTCCGACCCTATAAACTATATATATTCTTGATCAGGACGACGAGCTGAGTCGATTGAGCTTTGTCCGTCCGTCTGTCTGTCCGTCTGTCTGTTTCTACGCGAACTAGTCTCTCAGTTTTAAAGCTATCGAGCTGAAACTTTGCACAGAGTCTTCTTTTTACTGCACACTGCTAATATGTCGGAACCGACCGGATCGGATGACTATATCTTATAGCTGCCATAGGAACTATCGGTCGAAAAGTGGGTCTTTGTGAGAAAAACTTTTTGTTTTGAATGTTAACGGCTCCCACTTCAGCAATTATTAATTCTATACGCTTTCACATAGATTAGGAAGTTTTTTGTCCAAATCGGATGACTATATCTTATAGCTGCCATAGGAACTATCGGTTGAAAGGGGGATTTAATGAGAAAAACTTTTTTGTTTTTAATGTTAACGGCTCCCCCCTTCTCAATTATTATTTCTACGCTTTCACATAGATTAGGAAGTTTTTGTCCAAATCGGATGACTATATCTTATAGCTGTCATAGGAACTAGCGGTCGAAAAGTGGGTTTTATTTAGAAAAATAGAGGAAAGCTAACTTGGGCTCGACCGAAGTTTATATACCCTTGGAGCACGATATTTCTGCCAGTTTTTTTATATGGCAGCTATACGATATATTCATCCGATTTTGATCAAACTCTCTAAAATTGTGTTGAGACAGATAATATTTATAACTGAAACGTACATATACGCTAACACTGAAAACAAAAAAGTTTTTCTCACTAAAAAATACTTTTCAACCGATCGTTCCTATAGCAGCTATATCTATAGTCGTCCGATCCGGCCGGTTCCGACAAATGTGCAGCGTATTTATACCAAAAGACTTCGTGCAAAGTTTGGTTGAGATAGCTTTAAAACTGACGGAGGAGATAGCATAGAAACAGACGGACAGACGGACGGACGGACGGACGGACGGACGGACGGACGGACGGAGACGGACGGACAGACGGACAGACGGACATGGCTGTATCAACTCAGCTCGTCATGCTGATCAAGAATATATATACTTTATGTGGTCGGAGATGCTTCCTTCTATGCGTTACAAACATCCGGACAATTTTAATATACCCTCTCCAAGGGTATAAAAATTGTTTGTTTTAATGCTGGCGTTCTTAAACTCTGATGTATTAAAACATTTGTGTTAGTATAAAAAAATGGCACAGACGAAGTTAGCTTGGCCTTCTCGTTTTTTTTATAATTTTCATTCATAATTCAGATATTCAAAAATATTCCCTCTAAAAATTTCAAAAACTCAAATTAGTTTAGAGATATAGACCTTTAGGGCCATTTTCTCAAAAGTTGTGGTTAGGTACCGGCCGGACAAATTTGGGTGGAATTACCTGCCGTAAGTCATTTGTCCTTCAACGAGACTTACCGCAGGTTCGCCCGATATCGATAGATTGCTATCGCTGCTATAGTGTGACCAATCACTGTGAACGAATCAGCTGTGTTTGTTTTGGTTTTTTCAATTCCTTTGTTGTGGCTGGTAATCATTTCGAAAAAACACTTGATTAAAATTGCTAGCAATAATGAATCAAGTTGATGCATCGAAAAGGCCAAAAGGGAAAAAGTTTCCTGCGGCTGGTGGGCCTTGTAGAGTCAAAAAAACGAGAAGGCCAAGCTTACTTCGTCTGTACTGCCGCAGTTTTTATACCCTTGCAAATGTTTTAATATCGTAGAGTTTCAAAACGCGAGCATTAAAATCAGGATCGCAAATAAGAGTTATGGACTTTAAAAAAATCAAGCCAAATAAGTGTCCTAGACCCTTTGGAGGCACCCCATATCCGAAATTTGAGTGAGCAATCCAAAATCAGGATAAACTTTTATTTTCAATTTTTAACAAAATCAAAAAATAACTCTTATTTTTATTTAAAAGTTGAAAATAAGAGTTATTTTTCAATTTTTATTTTAAAATTGAAAATAAAAATTGATTTTGAATATCTTTTGAACCAATCGGTGGATTTTAGAAGTAGACATATATCTGATCTAGTTTCAATACCTTTCCATTGATACATCACATGTCCTTGAAGGATCAAAATTAAGGATACCAAAATTTTTTATTGATTCAGTGCCACTTTATATACATATCACTCACTTACTTCAAGTCTGTCAATCAAGTAAGAAAGTTGTACTGTAACATACTCTCCATAAAATTGCAATTTTTGACTTGATGTAGAAATATTTGCCGTGTTTTGTACTCATTTGTGTAAAATTTTCAAATTGATGTATCTTAAATCATTCCATATGAGATGAGAATATATCGTTATATCATTTGTAAATTCATATTAATGTAGGTTCGGGGCCAAAGGCCAGAACTCATAGCATGGGGTTAAGATCAAGAGAGCAAGAGAGGGTTAGAGAGAGCAGAGTGAGAGAGAGGAATAAAAGAAGTAGAACAAAAGACGATGCAGATCGTCCCGAGAGAGGCCAGAGTCAGTCGCTACTCGCCGTTTGAAGAAGCCAGTTGTGTTGCGAAATATCGAAGTTGCTACGTTTAAATAAAGAAGAAGTCTAAGACGCATTTTGTTCATAAAACCATTACATACTACTATTCAACCTTAACATTAATCAACCTTATGAAACTGAATAAATATATGATTTACAACCTACATTAATGCAAGAGCATCATATCTCAGTTGTCCTGCAGTCGTTATTGTACATACATACTTCGGCTTTCAGTTAAAACATATTTTTCCTGCTGCTGACTGTGAAAATGAGATGTCAAAGCGAATGCACATATAGGCTAATTGAAGTCTAATTAAATTAGTTCGAAATTGTCTATCAAACAAGGAAGACTTCAAATAATTCGTCTAAGCATTGTGATTTTATTTGAGTGTAGACTCACCACAGATGGACCCAGTTTCATCTCAAGTATCCTATCCGTCAACAAGTCAGGTTAACACTACTCCACAAAGCATTCTCAACGAATTTCTTAATTCAATTGAGGCGGCCTCTGGGAATGAAAAAGACAGTTGGGGAAGATGATCCTGAACTCAATCTTGCAATAACCGAAATAGGCGCATACTACCCCAATCCAATTGATATAAGAGAGAATATCATGAAGTATTGGGAGGACAAAAAGTTCATGTATCCTCGGTATCAATTGGCGAAAGTGATCCATTGCGTGCCAGCAACCCAAGTGTCAGTTGAGAGGGCATTTTCTGCTTTAAAATTGGTCATGTCTGACTTGAGGTGCAACTTGTCCTCATATTCTATAAAAAAATACTGTTCATAAAACTGAATAAAGAATGCGATAAAGCATGCTGGATATTTCATTGTCATTGCATTTTGGTTTTCAGATACTTTTCACAAATGTCTGGTAAGCACTCCTCGAACGAGAAATAGGACTGAATTTTAAGATGTACTCTATGTATCAATTTCGCAATTTGCAAACATTAAATATACGTGTTTTATATTTCTGTTTCTATTGAATTTACCTTTCCAAGCCGAACCTTTTACAGAATTTTACAGGAAGCCTTAGAGTCATTGCTTAAAAATGGCTTGAGCTATAAACTGAAAACTTGTTGTGTAGGATGGTACTATAAAGCAAGCCGAACCAGCCGGCTTAACTAGTTCAAAAGTGAAAGTGTTCATCATAGCTCGTCACCGGTTAAAAGGTGATATGTTTTCCGAGGTAATCACAAAGAGATCCTTTTTTCAAAACTTCTTCAAAATTCTTCTTTAAGCTTGCAGTTTTCGTTTGGGCTTTGCTGCTTAATACGACACCGGTTTAGTTCGGTTTATGAGCACGAATTAGCGGTTTGGTTTATTTTGGTTCGGTTTACAGTTTGCATCTGCAGTGTTGTCAAAATTTCTTGCATACATAAACTCTGGGACTGAAACACTGAACAACTTTTAAATTTTGCAGAGCTTGACCAACTTTTCTTACGTGAGTGAGCGATATGTATAAAAAGAAGCACTGAATGAATAAAAAATTTTGGTATCCTTAATATTGATCCTTCAAGGACATGTGATGTATCAATGGAAAGGTATTGAAACATAGATCACAGATATATGTCTACTTCTAAAATGCAGCGCCTGGTTTAAAAGATATTTCAAATCAATTTTTATTTTCAATTTTTAAACTGTTACGATCCCTGATTAAAATCAACAATTTTTCTAAATAAAACCCATTTTCCGACTGATGGTTCCTATGGCAGCTATAAGATAAAGTCATCCGATTTTACCAAAACTTGCAAATCTGTGTGAAAGCAGCTAATATACACAAACGCTGAGTTGGGAGTCGTGAACATTAAAAACAAAAAAGTTTTTCTCACTAAAACCTCCTTTTCGACCGATAGTTCCTATGGCAGCTATAAGATATAGTCATCCCATTTTGACCAAAACTTCCAAATCTGTGTAAAAGCGTATAATATTAATAATCGCTGAAGTGAGACACGTTAACGTTAAAAACAAAAAAATGTTTCTCATTAAAACACACTTTTCGACCAATAGGTTCTATGGCAGCTATAAGATATAGTCATACGAACTGGTCGGTTCCGACATATTAGCAGTGTGCAGTAAAAAGAAGTCTCTGTGCAAAGTTTCAGCTCGATAGCTTTAAAACTGAGAGACTAGTTCGCGTAGAAACAGACAGACAGACGGAAATACAGACGGACGGACAAAGCTAAATCGACTCAGCTCGTCGTCCTGATCAAGAATATATATAGTTTATAGGGTCGGAAATGAATATTTCTATACGTTGCAAACTTTTGGCAAAATTATAATACCCTTTGCAAGGGTATAACAATATTTTGGAGAACAAGAAAAGTGATACGGCGGCATGGAAACAGAAGCCTAGCAATGACTTGGAGATCAGTTTGCCGCTCATCGCGCTTAGAAAGCCTTACGGTGGTGGCATTCCCAGCACCGCTGGAGTCACGTCCTATTCCCAAAAAAAATGGTGATCCAAAGCTTAGCCCCAGGATTGGAAAATGAGGTTCATAATGATTGTACGATTTTATTTATAATATGCAATCTATAAAAATATTTAATTGACTTCTAAAATTTTTGCACGAATCAATCAGTCTCTGTGTGTTCCTGAAAGTCAGTAATGCCTTTGCGTGGGTCACATGAATAACTGCACGGTTCGCCGAGAAAGTCTCACTGCAAAGAAGTCACCTGCAATGATGAGGAAGCTACCACTTGCATGAGATCGCAGAGCCAGTTAATATCTAGTCCTAGCAAGAATTATATGACATGCTGAATTTGTCAATCTGAATCGTTGAAAAAATTTGGCTTCATCACCATTATTAAATACTTAGCCCCCTCCTTGTACTCTCTTGCACTATTTACTCATTGCTCCGACTGGAATTATGTCGCCATGCTGGCCATTGTGGTTTCTGGTGCTGGCAGAGCGAGTGGATTGTAATTTCTTTATGGTGCACACGTATCAGCAGTTGGATCACAATCGGTATGCCACATCACAGGAGACAATTCGTAAGGCCATTGGCCTTGTTCGATTTCGCAGACGGCGGGCAGTGAGATTGCCTGCTTTGCGATTGGTGCCATTTCAAATTTGCGGCGTCAAACCACTTGCCATTGCGGCGGTTGCCATTCTGCTGGACTTTCTGTTCCAGATCGTCTCATGTCTCTTCCTGTCTCACCGCCAGCCTCTTCCAATTTCATTTCGTAGATGCAATAAATTCGTTTGCTTATAAACATATTGGTTTAGCAATTAGCAAAGTAAATAATACAAGTGTTTGACACAGCTGTTGTCTATCGAGTAAAATTTGACCCCATCATGAGGCTGCGGTTAAAGTTGCCGGCTGGTTTTCGCCAAAGACAGCATGAGACACTCGAATTCGGATAACCTGCCGGTAAGTTTGACTAACCGGACTGGGTCTGATTAGCTGAAATATATGTTGCTGTGAAACTGTTGAAAACTTGATGTTATTTCTGTGAAATGCCTTCATTAATATGTTAGCACGTGTTGTAAATACACACATATTAACACATACTCAATGTTATAGACTTTTGCTTCCAAGCATATACATTCGGGCTTAAGTGTTGTTGAAATTGCAAATATTCTTGCAACTGCCATATTTAATGAAGGATTTTTGCAAATTTTACAAATACTGAGGGTTATGGGGGTTAAAATAGGTCCCCAAGCTTACTCATATGCCGAATAGCGCAATGTTTTGATTTTCCACTTAAAACATTAACCTTACACAGAAAAAATGTTGTCGGTTAATTTAACAAATTCTGTGAAACATTGAAACATTGAAGTATTAATAATTTCATAAATATTTTTCTTACTCCGGGGTAACTGGAACTAGGGGCCCATGGACTGAAACAAGAATTGAACGACAACTGCGTCATTAATCATACTTATATTGAATTTGCCTACCCATAAATGCAGGCACATCGCATCGGTCATATTTAATTTAAGTAGGACAACTAAAGTTTGCGCAGTAATTGTACTATTTTAATGGTAACTTTTACTGACGACCCAGCGAACCAAAAAAATAACCACAAAATGTATTTACTACTGTTTCATGCGTGGTACTATTTCTATGGAAAATGTTACTGCCAGCCGTAGTTTTTGAAACAACAACAAAAAGCAAACACAGACATTACGCTAGATTTACTATTTGTAGGGGTAATTTTACCAAAAATATATTGTAGTAAACAACACAAGAACAAATTACATGTAACAATATTTCGCAATTGAATTTACTGAAGGAATTGGTAGATTCAACCAACGATAACACAGCCCAACAGTGTTTTTGGTGCAGGTCTATTTTTATCTGATTATGTTAATATAGATTGCACTGAACAAAACTGTATCATTGGTTTTGTCCTATCAGCTCTTGTTTCCAAGATATGGCGGGAAAACGAAAAAGTTGAATTTTTGGCAATATAGGATTTATGGAGGCCACACTAGGCACAAATATGTAAGTTTATGAGCTATTTGCGATAAAGTACATAACAATCCATTTTTAAAAATTAAAGGCGCTGCATTAGTACAGTGGTAAGTGCTCTAAATTGACCTCTAAAGACAGAAATTTTTCAATTTATAGCATTTTTATCAAAATAAATCATTCCGTTCAGGCTACCGCAGTTCTTGAATTAATATATTCGCCATCTGAATATATTAATCTGCCATCCAAAATATGATCTGATTTTTTTGATTTTTATGGCCTTTTAATTAGTTTATTTGGCAGTTATAGCCTGTTAAAGACGAAAATACATATTTAAATTTATGGGAGGAAAACTACAATAGATTGTCAGTAAAAAATTTGATAGAACTGTGAAAAGGCTACTTGTTTCAAAATAGAATTTATCATCTACATATAAACAAATAAAAATGTATGCCTAATCAAGTAGCCTCTTTAAAGTTCCTATACTGATTTAGAGTAACAATCTAGTTTTCCTCCCATAAATTTAAATATGTTTTTATGTCTTTAGCAGGCTATAACTTTGCCAAATTAACTGATTTGAATGCCATAAAAATCACAAAATTAGATCATATGTTTGGCCATATGCTCAGATGGCGAAAATAATTATGGAATAACCGCGCTAGCTTAAACGGGATGAATTATTTTGATAAAACTGCTATAAATCGAAAAATGTCTGTCTTTAGAGGCCAATTTAGACACTTTCCGCTGAACTTATACAGCGCCTTTGATTTTTAAAAAATGCATTGATATGTACTTTATTGCAAATAGCTCATAAACTCACATATTTATGCCTAGTGTGGCCTCCATAAATCCTAGAGTGCCAAAATTCCACTTTTTCGTTTTTCCGCCATATCTTGAGAAACAAGAGCTGATAGAGCTAAACGCAAACCAGCTTTTGTATTACTGGACAAAAAAACTATTTTTTTTTTAAAAAAACAGGGGGGACCTCACAAAGTTGGTCATTTTGTTGGCCTGTGTAATTATTTCTGTGTACTGCCTATAGACTTTTAACTCAACGTTTAAATTATCGAATATTATTTATGTCAATTAGTATCGCATTGTAAATTTTATTTTAAATGAAATCAACCCTATTAGTTATTAAAGCTTAGTACTCAGACAAACTAAATCGATTTAGCTGGGTGTCAACTCCATATAAAAAAAAATAGAGTAAAGCTAACTTCGGCTCGACCGAAGTTTATATACCCTTGGAGCATGATATATTCCTGCCAGTTTTTTATATGGCAGCTATACGATATATTCATCCGATTTTCATCAAACTCTCTAAAATAGTGTTGAGACCGATAATATTTATAACTGGAACGTACAAAGACGCTACCATTGAAAACAAAAAAGTTTTTCTCACTAAAACTATTTTTTCGACCGATCATTCCTATGGCAGCTATATGCTATAGTCTTCCGATTTGGATCAGACTTGACAGAACTATGTGTTAGCATATCATATTGATCAGTAACGAGTTTGGGAGCGATAGCATTGAAAACAAAAAAAGTTTTTCATACTAAAACTTTTTTTCAGACCTATCTTTTGTATGGCAGCTATACTATATAGTTGCCCGATTTGCATAAAACTTGCTGAAATTATGTGAAAGCATAAAGAACTCATAAATACGAGGGTTGGGAGCGATCGCATTGAAAACAAAAAAGTTTTTCCCACTAGAACTACTTTTTCAACCGATCGTTCCTATGGCAGCTATATGCTATAGTCATCCGATCCGGCCGGTTCCGACAAATGTGCAGCGTATTTGTACCAAATGACTTTGTGCAAAGTTTGGTTACGATAGCTTTAAAACTGACGGTGGAGATAGCATAGAAACAGACGGACAGACGGACGGACAGACGGACATGGCTATATCAACTCAGCTCGTCATGCTGATCAAGAATATATATACTTTATGTGGTCGGAGATGCTTCCTTCTGTGCGTTACAAACATCTGGACAATTTTAATATACCCTCTCCAAGGGTATAAAAAGGGTGTCGGAAAGCTTTCGTAAAATTCCGTCAGGAATGTGTCCGACAGGACTACGCTCGGTCGAACTCAGACAAACTAAAATTTCCGTTCATACCCATCGGAAATCTCGTAGTGCCGCTAACTTGACAGGCACAAACAGCTGATTCAATTCCGATGGGGTGGTAGTAGAAAAAATTGTTTGTAATTTTTCCGACACCCACCCGTCGGAATGTCAGCAGCAAAAGTTCGACAAAAATCGTCGATTGGCATAATTTGAAACCAATGGTAAGATTTTTCATTGCCCATGACTTCTACATTCCATATATCCTCCACAAATCCCTAAATATTTGCAAAAACAATTAACTAAATTCAAATGCAAGCAAATCAGAGCAGTGAGACCGTTTCACACTTGGTGGTATTTTGATGAAGGGTGGTATTTTGGCGTTGAACAGTCACACTGCATCGTCCGCTGGGTAACCCATCGGAATAAGTTGTCAATTTAGCTAGCGGACGATTTAGTTTGTCTGAGTACTAAGCTTAATTTAGGATACATTATAAATTTTATGAACCCGAATTACATATTGTGACCAATACTTTAATCATCAAGACAAGCTCTTGTTGTATTGGGAAGTTAATAAGCAAACAAAGAAATCATGAATCCCTATACTTATCATAGACCAGATAAGCATCTTCTTACAACGTGAGATACTCTCATCCACTTTGGCGGACCAATCACACACTCTTTTGCCATAGCAGCTTTTTCACTAATACGTTGCTTGATTTTGCTGCTGATCTTTCTGGCGTAAGCCAGTTATTCCTTAGAGACTGGTATCCCGAGTTATTCCATGGCTCAGTTCACAAGTACAGAAGTATTAAATACACTTCTGAAGGGAGAAGCAGTCGGAGTACGTTATCGTACATAGGTCCAATCACGGAGACTTGGCAATTGCTTGTTGGGACGATAAGTAAGTTTGTGTTTCTACTGTTATTGCTGACACTTTCATTTTTAATTCGCTGTAAAATAAATTTCCATACGATTTTAAGTTTAAAAATTTTAATTAAGCCCTGACTTAACTTCAGCTAACAAAATTTAAAATAATTCTGAAATAATGTTTATTCTTTCACTTAGTCGGAGTTTTCCATAACCATTGCTACCGATTGTGTCTTAAGTTCGACTGCCTCATAATACTTATTTCTACGCAAATAACGTTGAACAAATGGAGCTAGAAGTTGTTTTTCAACACAGCCCACATCTTGAAGTCCGAATGCAAAGGTTGCCAAATTGGAGAAAATAATGGTTAGCAGGGCGCCCAGCAGAGTATACAACAGGAAGGATATGTGATAAACCGAACTGCCACTATGTTGTTCGCTGTTGAAAAAGAATAATAATTACTTAAAGTTGTTTACACTCCCAAGTGGAAAAACTTACTATTCCGCTGTAGAGTTTAGATAGCGACCCATATCGAAGTCATAATCACACTGCTCCACGGAAACTGGTAGCTTGGTATGACGAAAAGAGCCAGTGACATTGGCTATCTGAGCATTGACCGCAATCCAAGCCATCGAGGAGAAGGCAATTATGCTGCCCGTAAACACACACTGAAATTTCTAACAAGTTGAGTTTAATTCTTTCTTGAAAATCCATTGTAAACGTACCTTCTCGGACACCCAAGGCATCATCATGCCAACCGTAAAGATACCCAGCATGGGACCGTATAAACTTGACTGCAGCGTAGCCGACAACTGCAGTACCATGCCCAATTTTTCCACCACATAGACCATAAATATAGAGCTTAAACCAAAGGTGACTACCACCAGACGCAAAGTCAAGGCCACATGGCGTTCGGTCATCGATTTTCCCATATGTGGCTTGACAAAGTCTTCCAGTATAACAGCGGACAGTGAGTTAAGTAAGGTGGAGAGGGAGCTCAAGGCAGCACTAAAGACGGCCGAAACAAAAAGTCCAGGTAGACCAGGAATAACACCCAAAACGCGCATTACCAGCAGAGGCACCAATTGATCACGACGTCCTGCCAGCTGAAAGGTAAGAAATCCGACATTATCAGATATGGGATGATTTTTATATTACTAGAGAGTAGAACATTAAAGGGCCACACAGTCGCTGCTTACAATTAGAATCATCGAAACAAGACCGACCGAGAATATCGAAGCTACTCGATGCAGTCCCTCTGTTTGTTGGAGCGACTGTAAGACCCTTTGCTATTCACTCCGACAGGAACCGAACGCATGCCAAAGCTTGTGCCATGAGAACAACAAGCTTTCTTGACTCTGGCCGGTGGTCGATAAAGTAGGTCAGAGTTGGTGTGCGTCGCTCAATGTCACTTTCCGGTCTCGTTCTTCTCATTTTCACAGAGGTAGTTTTCCGAATATCTTTATCTTATTATGTAGACGGAATCACCTTGTGCAAGCGTGAATAGCAAAACCAATGGAGAAAATACATCTTTAGCAACAAAATCCACAAGCTATAGAAAAACGAGAAAGGCAAAGCTAACTTCGTCTGTACCGAAGTTTTGATACACTTGAAATAGCTTGTCTCAACGGTTAGCGACTTCGACCAAACTTCGCAGATCAGCTTAAAAACATTACATATTACCCATGACCGTGTTTGAGAGCAGTAATATTGAAAACAAACCAGTTTTTCTTACAAAAACCCATTTTCCGAACGAACATTTGTATGGCAGCTACAAGAAGTAGTCATCCGATCCGGTCGGTTCCGACATATTAGCAGCGTGCAGTAAAAAGAAGACTCTGTGCAAAGTTTCAGTTCGATAGCTACAAAACTGAAGGACTAGTTCGCGAAGAAACAGACAGACGGACAGACGTACGGACGGACGGACGGACAGACGGACGGACAAATCTTATTCGACTCAGCTCGTCATGCTGATCAAGAATATATATACTTTATGTGGTCGGAGATGATTCCTTCTATGCGTTGCAAACTTCTGGGCAAAATTATAATACACTTTTCAAGTGTATAAAAATATCTATGTTTGTTTGTGTGTGTGTGTGTGCCAACAAAACCTTTGCTCGGAGAGAACGAGAACGCATTTAAATTTGTGGTTGCTCTACGCCAGGGTTTCCCCAAAAAGAGAGTGCCTAAATGTGACAGTGTCTCTCTCTAACACACAGTGATGTGTGACTTCGGCTAGCATTCAGAGTGAATTTGCGAGTGTGTTCGTTCCACAGGGTCTATGGCTAGAGAACTCTGCTTTACGCTTGCCAAATGCTTTGCATGACGGCTATACACAACGGCTAACAACAAAACCTTCGCTCGGAGAGAAATAGTGGAAAGAACACATATGAAATACTTGTTGCTCAACGCAAATATTTATAAGCTACGCGTGAGTACTATACACGCTGGTCTCCCTTTGCGTGAAACAACAACGAATGCAGTGCGTGAGCAATTGGCTTGAGCATCTGTGGTCCTTACTATTTCTACCAGAGGTCCCCGTTTGCCAGTGTCAGAAAACCACATTTTTCGCCCGACGACATTCAATAAAGGTATCGAAACAACCTTTAATTACGATCTCGGCCTCTCTTTGGTTGTTAAAGGAGAGAAACTTCACGCATTCAAAAGGTCTACTTTGTACAGTGCCGCTCAACTGAATAGGTTTGAAAAATCTTGCTCACATTTTTCCCTCTTTCTTTGCTCCAAATGAATTTTTCATTTGTTGACTCATTATATGCAAGAAAGAAGTAACGGGACAAATGCAACGGTAATTCAGAATTTTGCTTTCGTCGAGAAATTCGCTAAATGTGTGCTCTATTTTTGGCTCATCTGAATAGGTTTGACACGTTTGACTTCACTATTTGATTGACTGCGTGAATGAAAAGAGTTGAATTCTTTTAAATTCCAAAATTTGGAGCAACTACTATCAGATTCTTGTAAAATGGGCCGCGGAAAACCTTTAACCGATTTTGAAAAAAGGTCAAATAAAAGGCTCTATTGATTCTGGTTTAAAACATTATGAAATAGCCAAGAAAATCGGTCGAAGTCGGACGTTGGGAGTAATTTTCTTCGTAATGAAGCTGACTTTGAAAAAAATGAATGGAGGAAAAAAATATGCAACAACAGCATCGGAGAGGCGACTTATCCTACGAACTGCCTCAAATTCCCAACTTTCTGCTGGTAAAATTAAGGAAGAATGCGGCGTAAATGCTAGTGTGGCCACTGTAAAACGAATTATTCGAAGCGCCAAACACTTGAAGAGTGTCAACGATGCTCGAAAGGAAGCACGACTTCGATTTGCTTGAGAACACATGACGTGAAACAAAGAGTGAAAGACGGTGGTCTTCTCCGACGAAAAGAAGTTCAACCTCGATGCACCGGATGGCTATAATTACTGTTTCCACGATATGCGAAAGGAAGAATGTTTTTTTAAGTCGTCATCACTCATGTGCAGGTGGAGTAATGGTGTGGGGAGCCATATCGTTTGTCACCTCGAAGCTGAACGCAAATGTGTACAAGACTGTGCTCCAAAAGGCTTTTTCCCAGTTTTCGGAGATTTATGGTCATATTCCATGGACATACCAACATGACAACGTTCCCATCCATACCGCTGGGGTTGTAAAATTTGTGGTTTAAAGATCAAAACGTCAAATTGCTCGAGTGGCCACCTTACTCCCCTGACGTTAACATTATCGAGAACATTTGAGGACTTTTGTCCAGGAGAGTATACGAAGGAAGAAGACAATTTAGTGACTCTGGGACCCTAGTTTAAGCAATTAAAAAAGCCTGGTCAACAATTTCACTAAATGAAATTGAAAAATATTATGATTCCCTACCAAACCGTATGTTTGAAATAATTAAGAACAAGGGTGGGCGTACCAAATTCTAAATTGTGCTAAAACAGTGTCCTTTATTAATTAAGTTACCCAGTGCCTTGAAACTTTGCTTTATAGACTTATGTTTAATAGTTTTAGTGGTCAAACCTATTCAGTTGAGCCAAAAAAATTGAGATTTTATACCGTTACTGTAAAAGGTATACTAAAGTCGTGCAAATGTATGTAACGGCAGAAGGAATTATTTCCGACCTATAGTATATATATTCTTGATCAGTCAGCCGAGACGTTGACTTCCGTCTTCCGTCTGTCCGTCCGTCGTCGTCTGTATGACACCTAGATCTCATGGTAAGAGATAAGGTTTGACATATATGTGACAAATGCTTCTTTTATCTGACGAGATCAAGTTTGTTTCAAATTTGCCACGCCCTCCCGCCCCCGCAATTTGAAAACTATATCTCTACGTTTTAAAATAGCATTCGTACCTTCCAGATATTAGTTTTAGCAAAATGAATCGATTTGCCAATAAATGTAAAGATCGGTGAACGGTTCTCCTCCTCCCCTCCCACCCTAAAATGTTATACTTTGATGGTCACTATTAACATTTTTTTCACATCGCGGTAAGAGCCGCTTTAACTTACTCGTTTGTTATGTTTTTGAAAAAATAATAAAAATTATATGAAAACAAAACTATTTCACAAATGACTGATTTCTTTATAAAACAAAATTTATTCCGCTCAAATCGGAGTGCTTGTTAAGGAGATACAACGTTTCAAACCTAAAAAAAAAGTCAAACCTATTCAGTTGAGCGGCACTGTATGTAAGCATCCGTTTCTACGCTAACAGCATAGGCTCGGCTAACAATATGAATGTTTGCGAAAATTATATGCGCTCTCTCGTTCTCTCTCACACTGATTCGCTCTCTGCTTATGCTAAACTGTGGCGGTCTCTTGAGTCTGCAACCTTTTCAATAACATTTTTAAAGTTTGCTCTTCGAGAAGAACGCATTTTATGAGCGATTGACTGACTTATGTATGGGGTTGTTCAAGGCCACCGAGCAGTGAGCGCGATTGCAGCTTAAGTTCGGTCGAGGGAAGCCCGAGTGCGTTTTGTTTTTGAGTTTTGCAGAACAAACTGAACATTGGGTTGAGAGTTATTTACGAGCTGTGATTTCTACTCTCTTTCTTCTGCAGCCAATACTTACACCCGTCGACATGGGATCGCAATTGTAATAGGTAGCATAGCATACTAAACCCACATAGACGCAGCCTGAATAGAGCAGAGTTAAACCAATGGAGAAGGTTATCAAAGTTTGCTTAATATGCTTCAAAGAAGGCAAAGACATAAAGCGCTGTATGGTGGTCTGATTGATTGAAGTGCTCTGTAGCTTGAAGAAAATGCCTCCCACAAATACCGAAAACGCACTCATGCGTACAGTGGGATCCAAGGTCCATCTAGAAAAAATTAAGTTTAAGTATGAGTAAATAAAATAATCTTCCCCTTAAGCTTCTAACTTACTCCGGTGTATTAAGACGTCCGCCTTCTAGATTACGCTGCCAGACCACTTCGAAACCGCCTAGATCAATGGTTCCCTTGATCATAATAACAACCAGAGATCCATACATTATAACACTCTGAACCACATCTGTCCACACAACACCCTTGATGCCACCCACACAGGTATAGAAAGTACAGATCACAATCACAATGGGTGTAATGGTGTGAATTCCAATGCCAGTCACTTGATTAAAGGTTAAAGCTGGAACATAGACAGCGATGGGTAGCCAGATGATCTAGAAAAAATAATATTAAACTTAACAAAGAAATACGTTTATATATGAGCTCTCACTTACGGCTTTTAGTATAAACAGCGAGGCCCCAAACACACGCATACGACGGCTGAAACGTCTCTCAAAGTACTGAAAGAATGATTGCGGTAAGTATGGATAGAACAACAGACCATAACAAAGTTGAATCTTTAGTGCAAGTTTTTGAAATAAAACTACCAGGGCTAAATATGTGAATAGAGTCATTTTATTGGGAAATTTTATTTAAGTGCTAGGTAGGAACATTTAAAGATTGTTTCATATGTGGTTGGGGTGTTCAGTTCCAAAGGTGTCTTCTCTTCACATACATCAGCGCAGCAGACGCTCTCGTAATCTCCATACCAAAACTTATGCAATACAGGCGTAACCAATTCTTTATCCACCAGACGAACATCCTGTTTACCAAAATACAGTGTGGCCAATAGCGAACCAAGAAGCGTGCCCACAGCCCCAACAGCTGTATACCACAAGAATGAGATCTCATGAATACTACGACTCTGTGGCTCAGCGAAAGTGCTGGAAGAAATTTAGAAAATTAAACACCGCCCTTAAGAGATTCCACATTTTGGAACAATTACATACGCAGCAGTGGTGGCATTCCATTGAGTGGGTAGCTCAAAAGCGTAATCACAATCCTCCACAGAGACAGGTTTAGTGGGGAAGATCATCTGGCCCGTAAACATGGCAATTTGCGCACGCACCACCACATAGGCCGTGAAGCTGGTGGCACACGAAATGCCCGTAAGGAGACTCTGAAATAGAAAAATGATGAACTAGTTCACAAATGTACCAAAACTTACCTCTGTCTTGATAAAAGGCAACAGCATGCCCACCGTAAAGGCTCCCAAGAGCGGACCGCAGGTAATGGCTGCCACAGTTGAAGACAATTGCATCACCATGCCCAGTTTCTCTACAATGGGGACACTGGCCATCGAAATCAAACCAAAAATCACCACCACCCCGCGCAGAACCAAAGCCGTTTCACGTTCAGTCAAAGGTTTACTGCGATTTGGTTCCACAAAATCCTTAAGCACCACAGCCGAGAGTGAATTGAGTGCCGTGGAGAGAGAGCTTAAGGCTGCACTGAATACACCAGCCACAAATAGTCCCACCATGCCAGGATACATGCCAATACTTTGCATAACATAAAGCGGTATAACCTGATCCTTAGCGCGTGCAAGCTGTAAAGTTAAAGGCTTAAGAACAATGCGGTGTGTGTTGTTCTTGTGTAAACTCACTCCCGTTGTAATCGGATCACAATGATAATACTCCGCAAAGGCCAACATTCCTATATACATGCACATGAGCAGCACTAAAATAAATCCACTGAAAGATAAAATAAGCGTCTGCTTGACAGCTCTAAAGTTGGGTAAGGTAAGATAGCGTTGAACAATCGATTGATTAATGCAATTGGCTTGCAGCTTAAAGAAGGCACCACCAATTAGTATGGCAAAGACTCCCATGCGTACAGTTGGGTCAAAGGTTAAGCTAGAAAAGCACATACAACAACAAATTAGATAATTGCATTTACCAGAAAATCAAAAAGTGTTACTTACTCAGGTCCTACCAGGCGCTCGTATTGCCGATTACGTTCTAGCACCACGCTCAGGCCACCCAAATCCCATGTTCCTTTGATAATAACCAAGGCCATTGAGCCCACCATTACGAAACCCTGAATGACATCTGTCCAGACCACGCCCTTAATGCCACCCTAAAAGCGAACAAAATTTATTAAAAACAATTAATAATTTAGTTATCGTAACACTTTACTCAACAGCTTAATTAATTTCATGCAGAAACACTGTGTCGCAGACAAAAAAGAATGCCTTTAATATAACTCAAAAGTATCTTCTACAAGGTAAAAAAGTGTTTATCAAGACTGAAAATCATATTTAAACAGAGTTAATAAGCAGTACAATTGGAATACCCAAATCCTTACTTTTCTAAAAGACTCTTTCTAAAAAACCAAACATTATCGAATGCTTATCCAGCCACAAATTTCTGTGTAACCACTTAACCCTTATAAGAAGTGTCAAGAATCGACTACGGCTTTTAACTTTATGGTAGTGCCACCAACTCAACCACGCCCTAAAAAAAGTAATCATCCAAGTGACACTACATAGTCATAAGTTTATAAAGATTTAGTATCAAGTATTAAGTGAGAGTTTTCGAAAATGTTAAAATTATACTTTGATGATATCGAATTGATACTAACTTGTATCAGACTCACATTTTTATACCCTTGGAGAGGGTATATTGAAATTGTCCGGATGTTTGTAACGCACGGAAGGAAGCATCTCCGACCACATAAAGTATATATATTCTTGATCAGCATGACGAGCTGAGTTGATATAGCCATGTCCGTCTGTCCGTCCGTCTGTCCGTCCGTCTGTTTCTATGCTATCTCCTCCGTCAGTTTTAAAGCTATCGTAACCAAACTTTGCACGAAGTCTTTTGGTACAAATACGCTGCACATTTGTCGGAACCGGCCGGATCGGATACTTATAGCATATAGCTGCCATAGGATCGATCGGTTGAAAAACTAGTTTTAGTGAGAAAAACTTTTTGTTTTCCATGCAAACGTGTCCGAAGCTCGTAATTATAAGTTCTTTATGCTTTCACATAATTTTAGCAAGTTTTATGAAAATCGGACAACTTTATAGTATAGCTGCCATACAAAAGATTGATCTGAAAAAAATTTTTGTATAAAAAACTTTTTGTTTTTAATGCTATCGCTCCCAAACTCATTACTGATCAATATGATATGCTAACACACAATTTTGTGAAGTTTGATTCAAATCGGATAACTATAGCATATAGCTGCCATAGGAACTATCGGTCAAAAAATAGTTTTTGAGAAAAACTTTTTGTTTTCAATTAGGTTTGTACGTTTCAGTATAAATATTATCTGTCTCAACACAATTTTAGAGAGTTTGAACAAAATCGGATGAATATATCGTATATCTGTCATATAAATAACTGGCAGAAATATATCGTGCTCCAAGGGTATATAAACTTCGGTCGAGCCGAAGTTAGCTTTCCTCTATTTTTTTTAATTGAAACTCCTGGAAATTATCGACCAACTAGGATGTTGACTGTTTTCCCCTGATCAATCAATTAAACTACAATATGATTGTCCACCAATTTAATACAGTTAATTTTCTGCTCGTCAGATAAAGACAGTTTATATCTCGGATCAAGAAATATTGCACATAGGTTAGCTTTATTCTCGAACGGACTTGGTTCTCTAAACTGTAACTCGTGAGACTATAGTTTTGTAAATTCTGAGTTGTTTTTGATTTCAAATGATCATTGAATCCAGATAGAACCTAAGGTTACAGAAAAAATTAGAGTTAGCTGATGCCAAATTTAAGCCGAAGTCGTACATTTATGGATCGCCTAAACTAGCCAGCATCCAGTGTAATATCACAAACATATGTATATGGAAAGATGAGGAGGGTAAAGATTTTGGTTAGCTGCACCTACTCTTTCTCGTTCGCTCTCTTTTCTTTGTGGCCGTCAACAAAAGTGTGGCGCAATGTATGCATGTAAAATGTTCATCGTGCGTACATAAAATTTACTTCAGAGTCGGCCATGCATACCTCTGTGTCAGAGAGAGAAGGGCATATTTTTTTGTCCTCTCCGTTTGGCTTGCACAGGTCTAGACCAGAGCCAGCCAGCCATAGCAACCAGGGGCCGAAGTCACTCATGTTTTTATGTAAACGCGAGCAGAACTTATGGTTGTGTGAAACGGTTAACACTGAATTGCATGAAAGTTGTAGGCTGTAGTCTGGAGAGAGCTCTTGCTCACTAACACAAGCACACTTCTCTGTCCTCTACATTATCCCGGGACTGATTTACGTTTATCCAAATTTTTACTAGTAGAGGAAAATCGAAATTAACCCGTATATTTGTTTCTGTTTCGGTTCTGATAACCGGTTATGGTAATAAAAGTTAAAGGGTTACGGTTATAAGAAAAAAAATTTTCGGTTACGGTTACGGTTTCGGTTACAAATTTTAAAGTGTTTTTAGCGGTTAAGGGTTTCGGTTACGGTTTCAATCTCTGGTCTAAACTGATTACAATTTTGAGAATTCCTGGTACGTATGATTTACACTTCATAATTAACCTTTTGTTTACCCATCTTCATGACCATCTAAACCTTTGGTGGATTTTTACAAATTTCGCGATTTTTTAAAACCAATTGATCGACACCTTCTCTTTAATTGCCAATTATTAAATCTTCATGATAATCTGAACAACATTTAAAATTGTACAATTTTCACCCGTCTTACCATTTACGCCTCTACAATTGCGATCTATCAAATCTACATGATACCCAAAATTTATAAAAAGTAGCAAATTTAGCAATTTTTTGTGCTGTTTAGTCCACAATCAGGTACACCTCTTCAGGTATCAAATCATTATGATTATCAGAACTCATTATACAATTTTCTAAAATTTCGGTACGGTCTACCCGTTTGATTTACACCTCCTATTTATCGGGCAGTTTACCCATCTTCTTTATTATTTAAACTTTAATGCGAACTTTGGAAATTTCGCGATTTTTTGGCCCGTAATTTGCAAATTTTGCAATATATTTTGGACTGATCACTGATACACTTCTTATATGCGTTGTAAATTGCCATTTTCAAATTTTCTTCGACAAAAAAGTCACCCTGACACTCTTGATAATGTTCGCAAATTCACTGAGAACAATGTTAAAAATAAATTGAAATCTTAAACCATTTTAAGCGCTTTTGTTATCGTCAACTTTAACTTAGCTCTGAGCGGAAACTTCCCGGTTCAACCATGCCGGAAAGTTTTATAGCAATTGGAAATTTCGCAAATTTCGCGGTTTTTTAACATTTCCCGCTCATTTATTCAACTTGGAAACCTTACAGGGCAAGCGTGCAACCAATTCCCCAAGTTTTACACTCCTGCCCAAAATTATACGACACCATGAAAATTTTAGTTTCGACCCTCGTAGGAGAATGGGAAAGCATAATACAACGAAATCAAGTATGCAGAATTAAAGCATAATGAATTCTGCTTAAAATCTGATATTCTTATCTCTGATTGCATCTCGCGTTTTCAAGTAGCGGTTAAAAAAAGCAAAAAAGTTCGATTTTTTTTATGCCTGCAAGTGTATCAAAATTATACGACATATTTCAAATATAGCGGCTGGAGAGAAAGATTTGGCTTTAAATAATTTTTTTATATATCTGCTATCAATGTAATGAACTTGTAATAAAATGCCGCTTGGGCGTTTGTTATCCGACGGGGAAAAGGGAAGGATAAGAGCCTAGAACGATGTTGGCTTTAATGAAAGCAAAATATCGCGAAAAATCGGTCGAACACGTTGTTTTATCACCGAATTTTTGAACAATCCGGATGAATATGGTGTGAAGCATAGCTCTGGAAGAAAACCCAACTTGTTTGACCGCGAAAAAGGCGCATAGTACTTAAAGCTAGCAACTCGATTGCTTCGTGCTCCACACTTGCCGCATGTTGCAGTACGCCTGTGTCACGGATGATTGTTTGGCGGACGCTGCAATCATCGGAGTGCATTGTCAGAGGAGTCTTAAAGAAGGCTACGTTCCTAAAGCCGCACCACAAAACAGCACGACTTCAATTTGTGGAAATAAAACTTGGAGAGAAACTGGGCCTCGGTATAAAATTGTAACTTTATTTTGTTTAAACAGCTTTGTTCAATATTTAACATTTAGATCATTTTTTTTGATGAAAAAAAATTTTGTCCTGACGGCCCAAATGGGTTTCGGCACTATTGAATAGATTTGAGTAAGGATCCACTTATGTTTTCCAAACGCAATTTCGGGGGCGGATCCGCAATGGTTCGAGGAGCCTCTTATGCGTCTGGAACGCTTGATCTGTGCTTCACAAGCTGCAGGATGAACAGTGGGGAATACAAAAAAGTATTGGAGGATCGTCTTCTGCCATTTTTGGAAAAAAATATGGAAAGAGATCTTGTTTTTATGCAAGATAATGCATCTATTCACAATAGCAGAGAGACCCAGCGCTTCATAAGTGATCACCATATAAATGTTTTGGATTGGCCAGCATGCTCTCGTGACCTAAACTCAATTGAGAACATTGTAGGTATCTTAGCCAGGCGTGTTTACGCCAATAACAACAAATTTGAGAATGTCGAAAGACTCAAAAGAGAAATTTGGGCTCAATTGTCTCTTTTAGACCAAAATTTACTTACAAATTTAGTGAATTCAATGCCTAAGAGACTTTTCGAGGTGGCAAAGGCTCAAGGTGGCTCTATTAATTATTAACTATTGCTTATGTACCATTATAAGAATAAATAATTAACCAAATCGAACAAATTGACAAGTGTCGTATAATTTTGATACACTTGCAGACATGACAAAAATCGAATTTTTTTGCATTTTTAACCGCTACTTGAAATCGCGAGATGCAATAAGAGATAAGAATATCAGATTTTAAGTAGAATTCATTAAGCTTTAATTCATGCATACTTTTTTTTTTTTTTTTTTTTTTTTTTTTTTTTCCCCCTCGGGGGGT
Organism: Lordiphosa stackelbergi; assembly: GCA_018904235.1. Lineage (NCBI taxonomy): Eukaryota > Metazoa > Arthropoda > Insecta > Diptera > Drosophilidae > Lordiphosa > Lordiphosa stackelbergi. The sequence goes on from JAEIFU010000019.1 coordinate 387,545, forward strand.
GGAAACTAAAATATTCGGGGTGGCGTATAATTTTGGGCAGGAGTGTATTACAAACGGATGATCGGTATAATTTAGTAAATTTCTCGGTTTTGGGATAAATTTTCGCCCAGTTCAACCATCCCCCATTCCCCATATAAGGGACAGACAGACAAACATTCAAAAATATAAATTGAAATCCGCATCTTTTCCAAACATTTTTCGTGCCTGAACATATCGGTAGCTTGGAAATTGAGCAAGTTATAGCCATTTTTGTCATGTAATCTCAAAAATATCAATATTGTGGAAAATTTGTCAAAAATTTGTAATTTTATTTTTTGTTTTACTTACAATGCTGGTATATACGATGCAAACAAGGCTGGTGATGGGTACAATTTTATGTACACTTATGCCAGAAACTGTGAAAACAAAAAACATCTTTTGGGTAAGAGAGAAGATAGGTGTAGAATTTATAGACCTTACCTTGATTTAAGGTCAGTGCAGGCACATAAATACAAATGGGCTGCCATAGGACCTAGCGAATGAAATTGAGTTAATAATAATTTGAACTCCTTTCGGGGATATCCTACTCACATTCATTAGCACAAACAGACATGATCCAAAGATGCGAATACGCCTATCAAATCGTCTTTCAAAATACTGCAAATAAAATAATAAAAGGAAGGCAAGAACGGAAAGGGCGAATACCTGAGTTATGTTCGATGCAATTGACATACATATGAGCTTCATAAATGAATTTGGACGGAGTACAACTTAAGGACAATAGTACAAAATTAAACGCAACTTAAGACAAATTAGAATTTGTGTTTAATCAAAAACCACCCAAGGCATAAATAGGACATCTCAAAAGAATAACTAAATTTTTCGTTTCAAATATAGAATCAATGAGTCAATGTGCGGAAAGAGATATGCCATCTTAGTTTTGCATGATCTTTGCTTTAATTTATTTCATTTCTTAAAAACTAATTTTTAACTGCTTCTATATGATCTTTGTTTTTAAATAGATCTTCCAAATTCACTTCCTGATATTGCTCTTTATTTTTGGGCAAAAAACGCCGCATGCAGGGTGTGATTAAAGCAGGATCAATCTGTGTAAGGTCCTCCCAACCAAACACAAAACTAGCCAAAATGGTTACCAAAGTACAAATTACTCCACCCAAAGCGGTGTACCAAAAAAACGATAAATGATACAGATTACGCTCTGGAGAAGGACTAAACAGAAGAAAGGGAAAAATAAAAGTTAAAGTGTTGCATAAATCAAGTGGACCCTTACATACTCACCTGTACTCATGTACTGCCTGCCAAACTGTAGCATTATCATAAGAATACTCACAACCTTCTACCGAAATAGGCATTTTGGCATAGCGTATTTCCCCATTCATTTGAGCTAGCTGAGCGTTAATGCAAATCCAGGCCAAAGTTACAAAGGACACCACACTGCCCACTAGAACGCTCTGATCCAAAGAATTATTTCACAATAAAATATTTGTTCAGTCTGCTTAAAGATTACTCACCTTTTGATTTACCCAAGGTAAAGCTACGCCCATCGTATATATACCCAATAGTGGACCCATAGAGACAGCAGATGTTGTGGTACCCAATTGTAACACCATGCCCATCTTCTCCACAATGGTAACCAAACCAATGCAGGACAATCCAAATATTACCACAATCGAACGCAACAGGAATGCTGTTTGTCGCTCTGTCAGGGGTTTACTCAGCAAAGGACGCACCATATCCTGACTGATCACACAAGCCAATGAGTTGAGACCGGTCGAAAGTGAACTCAAGGCCGCACTGAAAACACCAGCCACAAACAAACCAGGCAGACCAGGCAACGAACCCAGAGTGCGCATCATTAGCAATGAAGGCAGCTGATCACTGGCCTTGGCTAGCTACGAATCAAAAGAGTTGCATTGGGTTAAATCAGATGACTCAATGCCAGTACTTACCTTGGTGCTAATGGGATCACAATCATGATAGACCGCATAGGCTACCAATCCCATATAACTGCAACAGCTTAATAGGAATATCACGAGGATGGTAAAAATGACCATGCAACGCTTGGCATGCTCAAAGCTGGGCAATGATAGGAAACGTTGTATCGAAACTTGATTCACATCGGACGATTGAATTTTATGCAATGTCCCACCTACTAGCACCGAAAGCATAGAAAGGCGTACGGTAGGATCCCAAGTCCATCTAAAATTAAATTGGATGGAGCAACAAGGATAAAATAGATTTGCTTAAACATAAATGAAAACGGTCAACTGGAACTGCCTTTGGAGGCGTTCAAGAGGATGGTAGAAACCAGCCTGTTAAATTGTGTGTGTCTTTATTAGGCATCATGTATCAACCCAAAAGCACTTCCTGTTATTTTAAGACAGAGCATTGAATCGAACTTACAAGAGTTCCAACAGAAATTCAAAAAGATTTTATTTTAATTTATTTGTTTCCAATGTATTTCGGATTCACATCGGCATCCGTCTTCAGGAACATTACAAACAACGATTCACCAACTTTAACAATACATTTAAAACATCACATTTAAACCTTTCAACATTTTTAACATACAATATTTTACACGTCTGTACCGCCGAAGAGATAAAATTTATGACGAATAATGACTTTCCAGAGTATTATAAAATTATTAATAGAGAGAAGAAAATCCGGAATCCAAAAGAGGATAGACAACCCAATTCGTGTAGATACTTTACCTACGTCCCGGAACTCACAGAACATTTCGCAAAATCCGACTGTTTTAACAAAAATATCATTCAAATAGCTCACAAACCATCAAATATTATACAATGGAACATTTATTCAACAAGTCGAAAATTGGCAAAGCAGACAAAAATAATGCAATAATAAACTATACACAGTCAAAACTTAAAAAAGGATATCCCAACATAAATCCGATTGTAAACTCCGACACCAAACTACCATACAGAAAACTGCACTGTATGGAGAGCGGAGCCTCGCCGTATTGCGAGGAAACCACAATCATGCAACAAGAGATCAACTAAAGTAAACGCTTTACTCTCGAAATGTTACATATAATAGACACAAAACAGACAAGAGAATTAACTACAAAGCGGACAACGACAACTGCGCCCACATATAAAGACACCTACCTCAGTAAAATTGATATTTGTGCATCATGTTTTTTAAATATTTTTTGAAAATTTTACTTGCCTGATTTTTTGTTAATATTTTTTTTTAAATAGGTAATTGATGTTAAGATTTAATGTACACCATGTTTTTCAAATATTTTTTTTTTATTAATAGAAAACATTTTTTTTTTAAAAAATCTTCATGCACTAAATACCACAAAAATTAAGGAGATAAAGAAATTAAATAAACATAAATGAATTTATTAATATGAAATAGAGTCGCCTCTTCGTTGTGCATCCAATTGCAAGCGGCGGGGCATCGAGTTTACCAAGTTATTTAAAGTGTTTACGTCAATAGTTGCCCATTTCTCGACAATTGCCGCTTTTAGTTCCTTCAATGACTCAAATTGCCTTCCACCCTCATAAACCTTTGCTGAAAGGATGCCCCAAAGATCCTCAATTGGATTTAAGTCCGGACTTATAGCTGGCCACAGGAAAACGACATCGTATGCCTTGCAACGTGTATAGGAGCGTTATCCTGTTGAAATGTCCAGTCGTCGCCATGGAACTCCTCCGCAAATGGTACAAGTTCTCCTTCAAGGAGATCCGTATACATTTCCGCATTGATCCGTCCCGGCACAAAGCAAATGGGAGACTTTCCAGCAGAGCTAAATGCCGCCCATACCATCAGAGAGCCACCACCATGGTTCCGCCTATAGCTCGTCTTCCTGGGATGACTTGGGTCCCGCCAGTACTTTTGATTTCCATCTGGCCCGTCTAGGTTAAACTTCTTTTCATCACTGAAAATCACCTTTGTGAACTCGTTGTCCCAAAACTTATATTTTTCATAGAAGGCAAGTCCGTACCTTTGAGTCATATTTGAGGTGCAACTCCTTTCGACAAATCTGTTGCACCCTCTGCCTACTTATTGGCAACTTCAATTCAGCCTTTATTTGAGCGCAACTCATATTTTTAGCCGTTGCTAGCGCCTTTATGTGCCGTTTAGTGCGCGCATCAACTTTTGGTAATGCCCCACTTCTGTTGTTTCGGGCATATTTCTGGGGATTCTTCAAATAATTCGCGATAGTATTTCGATGTCGACTCAATCTTTTGGCAATTTCTGATATTTTAATGCCACATTCAGCCAAAGTTTCAATTTGCGTGTTTTTCTTTTTCATTTAATTCGGCTGCGAGAGGCATTTTTAACCAAAAATAGTCCAAATTTATAAAAAAAACTCAAAAACTTGTAACAATACTAATTATAGTCAATTAGTTAACAATATTTAAATGAGCTCCATCAATTTTTGCAGCGAGATAATTAATGTGTCACACTCAAAATGGAAATGAAGAGTTTGCACAAATATCAACTTTCTATTAAAGTCATGACTTTGTCCCTAACGGGACATAGATATAAAAGCAGATAAGAAACATATGCATGGAAAAACATCACAAAAGCATAAGAGATAAAACATGTATACTTGAAACATTTATATTAGAACAACTGTAATAAGCAAAATAAATTTGCACAAATATCAATTTTACTGAGGTAAGTATTGACCTCCACGTTAGGCAGTGCAGACGTGTTAAATATTGTATGTTAAAAATTATCTTTGTAGTGTCCTTGAAGACGGATGCCGATGTGCATCTGAAATATATTGGAAACAAACATTAACTGAGTTTTTTATTCCTGTTATCCTCTCTTAGACGACTGATTATACAAATTTTTTAATTCATTTTAATTTATACAAAATAAATTCAATTATTTATATTTTAAATGAATTAAATCGAAATCAATTGTTTTCAATTCAAGTCTTTGAAATCAATGTATAAAAAGGGTGATTTTTTAGCTACTTTCTTTGTGGAAACACTATTTTTGGCAGCTCAGCTGTCACATGTTACAGCCAGACAAGTTCAGTTTGGTGTATAAATTATCCATAAATCGACAAGCAGCCTTGCCATAACTACCACAAAAGCATACCAAACAAGTGAGAAAGTCGGTCAAGCCTGACTATAGTATACTCTGTACCTGGAGTACGAGCTGAATGCAGTGCTGCTGCTGCGCTCATCTCTAAGTTTTCTCTTTCTCTCTCTAAGATTGTGCGGCGTTGGTTGTAAAAGGACGGGAGGGGGGTGGCGGGGATGATTCGCTCATAACATGAGAACAGTTCACCCGATCTTCAAAATTTCTTGGGCAAATTGATACATGTTGCTATTGACTATCTATCTCTAGAAGGTACGAATCTATCTTACAAAACTGGGAGATATGACGTTTTTTTAAATTGCGTGGCGGCAGGGAGTGAAAATTGCAAAACTGATCAATGATCTGCCTGCAAGTAAAAGAAGCATTTGTCCCATACATGCCAAACCTCTTACTATCTCTGAGATCTGTTTGTTCATACGGACGGACGGACAGACAGACGGACAGACGGACGGACGAACGGACGGACAGACGGACATGGCTATATCGACTCGACTGTTGATGCAGGGGTCGGAAATGATTCCTTCTCCCTGTTACATACTTTTGTTCAAAATTAATATACTCTATGTACCTTCGGTACAAAGTATAAAAATCCGCTGTTTGGTGTGGATTATGGGCCGGTGGCCTCATTGGACCGCAGAAACAATACTGTGAATGCAGAGCGCAAGTCAAAATGGAAGAGCTGGCCTTGGCTGAAATGTGGTTTCAACAAGGCGATGCCACGTGTCACACAGTACTCAAAACAATGGCCCAATTGAAATACGAGTTCGTTGAACAGTTTATTACACTTTTGGCGCCGGTCAATTGGCCGCCTGTATCGTGGAATATAACGCCTTAAGGGCCGTTTTCTCATGTTCCTGTTTTTGCTCAAATCGAAATCCACCTAGATTTCAACTAGGTCGATTTTGTGCAATCGGTTGTCTCATTTAAATTGTTGGAATTTGCGCCACGGTGTGAGGGGCTGGAAAGGCATTAATAGTGAGTTGGCAGCGCCTTACCACTCGCTGAATTTTTGTTTTATTTATGGCGCGCCAATTTTAAAAGTAAAGCCTGCATTTTACAGAGTAGGAGAAGGATTTTTATTTTGAACGTCTTGTTACTATGATGGGAGATCAAGCAATAGGTCTAAAGCTAACTTCACCCAGGCAAATAATTTGGACAAATTTTTATGAAAATTCCATAAGGGCCAAATTGTGAAACTTTCCGGGCATATTTGATTAAATAATTTGCGTATGAAACTATAGCTTTTGTTTTAAATCCTGTAAAATCTTCGATCATCTCTATTTTAATCAAAATTTGGCTAAATTATCTGCCTGTGTGAACTTAGCTAAAGCAATGAACTAGAGAAATTAAAATGCGGATCTTTCTCTTTGGCTATGACTGCAGGTGTCTTTCAAAGAAAAGCCACATCCAATATTTTTCGTTTAAGGTTTTAATTTTTGTCAATTCAGATTTAACTGTTTTTAGCAGCAGTTGTTTTTTTGATTTTAATATTTTTTCAGTGTGACCATATGCGTGCACACATACAAATACATAATTTGGATGAGCATGCACATGGTTTTGAAATCAATGTGGATGAAGTAGATGGCAACAAAAACCATCTAGATGGCTAACCATGAGCATCAGCACAGCAAATACAGCAAATCCACCTAGATTTGCAAAAACAGCAACATGAGAAAACGTGCCTAAGACTATTTTTTGTGGGACTATGTTAAGGCTCATGCCTACTGCGACAAGCTCGCAACAGTTTAAGCGATGGAAGCCAATATTGAAGAATTGAATATTGAAGAATCGACTGGAGAGCATTACTTGCAGAGTCCCAGACCGTCATACGGTTGTAATGTCAAATAAAGAAGAAGAAGAGAGAAATATAAAATTTGCAAAAAAGTATTGATGTCCATATATATAAGGCTGTAGTTCTAGTTGTATTCGTCGCATCGGTTCACGCTAGAGCTGTTTGGAAAGCTCTTTTCACACGCTAACACGTGTTTGTTTATTGTTTTTTGTTTTTAGTCGTTCGTGAGTTATAGCGTCGCAAACATGGAGCAAAATAAAGAGAAAAATACGGCATATTTTATTCTACGATAAAGGTATTCTCAATAAAATTTGTGCAGTTTATGGACCCGATACAGTTTCCATTTCCACCGCACAACGATGGTTTCAACGTTTTCGTTCTGGTGCAGAGGTGATCGAAGATGCGCCACGGTCCGGAAGGTCTGTCGTCGAAAAATAAATAATAAATAAAATCGCTGAATTAATCGAAAAGGGAGAGTAGCAGCCATAGCATCTGCCAAGAGCTGGGCATGAGTCATCAAACCGTTCTAAACCATTTGAAGAAGCTTGGATTCAAAAAGAAGCTCGATGTATGGGTGCCACCCGACTTGACGCAAAAAACATTTTTGGCCGTATGGATGCATGCGAATCGCTTCTGAATCGCAACAAAATCGACCCGTTTTTGAAGCGGATGGTGACTGGCGATGAAAAGTGGGTCACTTACGACAACGTGAAGTGCAAAGGCACCGTGAGCTGCTCCCCTATGGCCAAACGCTCAATTCGGGCCAGTACTGCCAACAACTGGACCGCTTGAATGCAGCACTCATGCAGAAGATTCCACCTTTGATCAACAGAGGCCGAATTGTCTTCCATCAGGACAAGGCCAGGCCACACATATCTTTGGTGACGCGCCAGAAGCTCCGGGAGCTCGGATGGGAGGTTCTTTTGCATCCACCGTATAGTCCGGATCTCGCACCAAGTGATTACCACCTATTTCTGTCCATGGCGAACGAGCTTGGTAGTCGGAAGTTGGCCATAAGAGAGTCCTCTGAAAATTGGCTCTCCGAGTTTTTTTCCAATAGAGAAGCGAGCTTCTATAAGAGGGGCATTTGAGTTGGCATCTCGTTGGAAACTCGTCATCGAACAAAACGGCGCATATTTGACTTAAATCGCATTATTATAACAAATTTTATGAACAATTGAAAATTGAATAAAAATGCCGCAAGACTTTTTTGACAACCTTATATATCCTTGTAAAGGGTATTATAATTTTGCCCTTATAAACTATATATATTCTTGATCATGGTGACGAGCTGAGTCGATTGAGCTTTGTCCGTCCGTCTGTATGTCCGTCTGTCTGTCTGTTTCTACGCAAACTAGTCTCTCAGTTTTAAAGCTATCGAGCTGAAACTTTGCACAGAGTCTTCTTTTTACTGCACACTGCTTATATGTCGGAACCGACCGGATCGGATTACTATATCTTATAGTTGCCATAGGAACTATCGGTCGAAAGTGGGTCTTTGTGAGAAAAACTTTTTTGTTTTTAATCTTAACGGGACTCAGCAATTATTAATATTATACGCCTTTATACAGATTTTGAAGGTTTGGTCCATATCGGATGACTATATCTTATAGTTGTCACTGGAACTATCGGTCGAAAAGTGGGATTTATTTAGAAAAATTTTTTGTTTTAATGCTGGCGTTCTTAAACTCTGATGTATAAAAGCATTTGCAAGGATATAAAAACTTCGGCAAAGACGAAGTTAGCTTGGCCTTCTCGTTTTAAATTAGCTCCCAAAGCTGCTCAAAAATCACCCTTTAGTACCCTACATTTGGACTATATAAATACAAATTTGAATCTAGGTAAAGTACGAGGTAATCAAATTTTCTTATACCAAACGTAAGTTAATAGATGTACGATATATGTATTTGGGTATGTATATGATCAACTTATACCACCAGTATTTCATCTGTTATCAATATCAGCGACGAGCTTAATTTTACATGCGTTGTGATAAATGTGTTTGTTTTAGTTTCCAAAAACCAAATTTGATAGACTGAATGGGAGCCAATGAAAAAATACCGGCGGAAGGTTAGAGGATCCTCCAAAGCAACAAGATAAATTTTCTTAATTTAATATTGATCTTCTGATAATGGACGCAATACTCTTCAACTTAGGTTGTACTCTCCGTTTAGTTACTAATGCTCATTAGCCTGTGAAATCCAATATAAGAAACATTTCAAGAAAAAAATTTTTCAAAATGTATGAATGAATATACTTATTTTGAGACCGTTTGTAACTCTTAGTATGAAATGGAAAACTTTGGAAACTTTACCTTTTGCGTCAAACAGTTTCCCAAAAATACAGGCGCACATGCTGTTAATAAATTCTGTTCTAAAAAACCTGTAAAATCAGGCAAGAACATAGTAAGAAAGTCTATCAAGCAGGGCTGCTGTACTTTATTTTGGTCATAGCTTGACCAAAAGATGGAGCCACTACTTGTTTTGGAAAATGCTGGTTTAGGGATTTTTAAAACAGTCCATTAGATGGAGTCACTTCTGCGACCATGTGGCTATGCCACGTTAACTGTTTATTGTAAAACACTGATTCGGTTTAAGCTCGGTTTATTGGAGACGGCGTGTTGCCGGTAAGAATGAGTGTAGCACAGTGGAGGAAAGTTAAATGTGTGTTTGCGAGTTAGAGATGTAAGATATAAAAAGGCGGGAATATCGAGCATCGATAGTTGTTAGTGATGGGCGAACTAGTTAGATGAACTGAATCTGTGATTGAAGCTGGTTGAACTGGGGCTGCAACCGCCACATCCATTTAAGTTAATCAAAAGTCAAAGTTTTATTATATTTATTTGCTAATAAGTATTTGATCGCACAGCCGGCGTTCGCCGCCAAAAGACTGACTGTCTGTCTGAGTGTGTATAAGTGAACCAGTGTCTGCTAGTATTTAAGCCAAAGATGATGTGCAGTCAAACTTGGCTGGAGATGACACGTGTTTACTCTTGACTAGTCAGGGTTGGTGTTGTCGTTCACTGATCGTTTTTTCCTCATAAGTCGTGAATCGTTCATCCGATCTTTATAATTTTCTTACTACAGAACTGTGGGAGATATGATTTTTTCAAAATTGCGGAGGCGGGAGGGGGCGTGTCAAAAATTTAAAATAAACTTGATTTGCCTGCAACTATAATAAGCTTATGTCCCGTACAAGACAAACTACTATCTCTGAAGATCTCTGAGATCTATTTGTTCATACGGACGGACGTTCGGACAGACGGACATGGCTACATTGACTCGGCTATTGATGCTGATCAAGTATATAAGCTTAATAGGGTTGAAAATGATTACTGCTCCCTGTTACATACCTTCGAACAAACTTAATATACTCTGTATACCTTTGGTACAGAGTTTAAAAACCAGAAAATTATGTGTGTATATTTAATAAAAAACATGCAATGGCAAGGTTACAGACTGCAGTGCTCCTACTTAAGTCACCTCAACTTCAAATATCTACGAAAAGCTTTTTGGCTCTTATTAACTACTTGTTTGATTACATTTTTTACAAATTATTGTTATTAAAACTTACTCAGGCGCATTCAGACGTCCACTTTCCTCATTTCGCTCCAGTACCACACTCAGGCCACCCACATCGAAGGTACCCTTGATGCAAACAACCAAAATGGAACCAAACATCACGAAGCTCTGTATGACATCTGTCCAAATGACAGCCTTCAGTCCGCCCTGACAAATGACAATCCTTTGAGTTCGACTCGGTTGGCAACAAAATTTAATTAAGTCTTACCACACACGTATAGAAGGTGCAGATTATGCAGACAATGGGTGTAATTACATGGACGCCAGTGCCGGTAACTGCAAGACATGGCATAGAGAGAGAGTGAGAATGGAAATTGTCAGCAGACATTAACTATGTAGGGCCCAAACACCAACCCTGATTATAAGTGATGGCTGGCACATACAGGACCACCGGCAGCCAGAGTATCTGTCGAGGGGTTGGGAAGAGCAATTAAACTTAGCTTGGAGTTCAAAGGAAATACTCACCGTGCCCACAATGAACAGAACCGAACCGAAATAGCGTATGCCAGAGCCATACCGCAGTTCGAAGTACTAAAGGTTTAAAGTTCGAATTTTGTGGTTAGGAAAGTTCATGAATATTCGATATAAAAATTTATTACAGTTTGTGCTGTTCTTGACAATAGTGGTTAGTTACACTCTTGAATCATCTCAAAGAAAACACTTTGCCAACTTTATCACAACTTTATTAAGGAAGTACAGGAATAGCCAGAGTTCTCTAAGATTTCAGACCTGAATTCTTCAAAGTATTCTCTTCCAGCTGCACGCTCTCATAGTTGGACCTGTACAGTCTTCGTACCACGGGTGACAACAGTTCAGAATCCACATCATCAGTTGAATTTTGTCCAAAAATAAAGATAGCCAGATGGCCACATATAACCGCAACACTGGCCCCAATCAAGCAATAGAACATGAATGATACATTATAGATCTCCTGTGTAAAGCTAAGAGAGCTGTAAAGAAATGGGTAAGTAAATAATGCATCTTTTGTGGGGTGAAATCACATACGGTGGCTCTGTTGCCTTAAATGAAGCATTGGCTGGCGTCATCCACGATCGATCGAACTCATAGTCGCAGCCATCAACGCTGACTGGTTTCGTTTCGAATTGCATTTCACCCGAGTTGATAGCAAGTTGAGCTGAGAACAATAACCAGCTCATGAACAGAAATGAACAAAATACTCCTGTGGTTGCACTCTAAAAGAAAATAGAATTTTCATTAGAAAAAAAAGGAAAAATTGATCAAATAGGTCTTAAATAACAAGTAAGTGCCCCAGCAAAGCATTTGGTGACGGTGAACTACCCACCGCTTCACCAAGCAAAATTGTTTTCGTGTATAACTTTGGTGTTTTTTATCTGATCTTGTTTGTGCTTTTCAGAATATATAGATATTAGGCCTATGATCAACCATTTACAGCATTTTTGAGTGAGTGACTTATTGAATCGAAATTTGTGTCATTCGCAGCGTGGGAAAGTACCTAGGAATTTGTGATATATTGTATTCGATGTGACTATTAAAAAGCAAATATAGGGTGTTCACTTTGTTATGCGAGACGAAATTTGTGCAAAATCACGTTTGACGTTCAGTCTGCTGTGTTTTTAAGATTTTTTGAGAAAAAAAATTATATACCTAAAAGTGCAAATGTAAGTAAAGTAATTATTAAGTAAAAGTATACATTCTAGAATTATTTTTCCTCGATAAACTGCGAGCTATAATAAATTGACGGTCGACCATGGTTTTTTTTTTTTCAAAGTTTGTGTTTTCGCCAATACAAATATATGCTCACATAAGCTTTCACATAAGGAACCTCAAGTTATGAGCCAAAAAGGACCAGTAAACCCCACCCCAAAAAAATATTTCAACATGAAATATGTATGAAGAAAGTTTTTAGTTGTGTCAAGTTGATGTGAGCGTGAAACTTAATGATTTTTGTATTTATTCTAGTTGTCCCGGCGCGCGTAGCTACGATCTCGTTAGTATCTTAATCACAGAACGAAGAAGTAAAGCTGACATTACAATTGCAATCTATAATATTTTCATAATAGTCTAAACTCAATTTAAAACTTGGCAAATTTTGCATTTTGTCTCCAACGCAATCAAAACTCATACGAAAAATGAGTAATATTTCTCATCAATACTATAAATTTGTACACAGAGAAAGAAAAAGATCCCCATAGAATGGATATTCAAATATCCACATTAAGATCCATTTTTTAAATATCCTTTTCACCTTTTTCAGTTCCTTTGGAAAGATCAATGAAATATTTTATTTCTGATATATCCTTTTTAAGCGCAGGAATAATGATTTCGAAAATATCCAATGGATCTCAAAAAGGGATACTTAACTATCCAGTCCAAATGGATATCGAAAATATCATAAGGATACCATAAGCAGGTTCCTCAAAAAATAAGAATTAGTCAAAAAATCTCAAATATGGGCCAAAAATGTGTGTTTAAACGCCCATTTCATTTCATTTTGTGTCATTCTGTAGAACGGAATATTTTATGATAGACAAATTAAACATTAAGGGCCGATTTCTGTTCTCCCAGATATCTGCTATATGTCAGATAGTCATCGATTTTACTCTGTTATTTGTCAGTTTATGTGACAGATAGCTCTATGTAGAAGATGTGAAAAAATTGCTTGTTGGTCGGTGGATTGTTATATGGACGTTGACGTACAATGCGCAGTACGTTCAAGTGGCCCATGCGACAGCAAGCCAAGGCTTGTTACGCGCGAACCGCAGAAAGAGAAGCTTCCAAGTTGATTACTCGGTAGAATTTATTGTAATCAGCACAGAGAACACGAAACGGTTCATGCATAGTTAGTGGTACAACGATTTAGTGATATGGGAACAAAATTGCGAGTCGGACTAATAGGAACATTGAGGTTAATTTGGCCAACCAACTCAGATGAGTCGATTTCACCATTAATCCATGTACGTATAAAAATTACTCCAAGCATAACTCTACGGTTAATGAGGGGGGGAACGTTAATCAAAAGTAGTTTACTAATGAAAAGTAATTCCACTTGTAAAGATTCTAGATGTATGTAAACTGAATTCTTTTCAATTCTGTATTCAAATTGGAAATTTTTTGTGAAATTCTATTTGCATTGAAGTCATTGATTGATTTACAAAGATTTTTCGTTTATTTATATGGGTTTTTGCGACCTGTTTTTTGTCAACCTTTTTATATCTGGCTGGCTTGAGGTCGGTGGAGAGTTACAATTCAATGTAATCAACACAAATCAACAGAGATTAATTACAACACCTTGGAATAGAAATTGGTATGTCCGTACAACGATCGCTGTTTCGAAGATAACCACATCTTCTCATCAGCGGACTGTTGTATTGCATATTCACATTCAAACAGCCACGCAGTTGTCCCTTATATAACAATCAATCGTCGAATAACGTATTGGGGACTCCAATTTGCTAAGCGTCGAGATCAGTGTCAGCCTGGAATTCTGGTATGCTTTTTTTTTGATATAAGATATATAGATATAAAACAGGGACCGTAATCATTATAAGTGCTATTTTTAAAATCCCAACTTAATGATTACACAGGCCAACAAAATGACCACTTTTGTGAGGTCCAGCCCTATTTGTATTAAATTCTGATCCAGTTTTGTGCACCGATTCCAAAACTGGTCTCGGTTTTTCTCCATCAGCTCTTGTTTTCAAGATATCGCGGAAAAACCATTTTGCTGTTTTTTTGGCTTTTAAAAAATTATGGAGGTTACACCAAGCAACAATATCTGTATTTATGAGCTCTATGCGACAGTATACATACTAAGGCCACCTAAAAAAATCAATGGAGTATCATTAGCAAACCCAAAAGCGCCTAAATTGGCCTTTGAAGAGAAATTTTCATTAAATTTTATCAAATTTTTCAAACTTAATCGCCGTGTACCAGCCATTTGGGGTGGTTGAATTTGAATTAAAACCACTTTAGCATGTAGCTCAATGGTTCTTCTAATTTCACAAATTTTTTGCATATAAATCTTGTCGATGGACAAAGTTACAGGCGTTAATCCCGAAAAAATGAATTAAATTTTATGGCAGGATTACTAGATTGATACACAAAAAGTGTATAGGAAATATTAAAGACTACTTGATCTAACATAGACCTTACATTAATTGCCATGCAAATGTACAATAACATTCAATCAGTACTAGATTAAAACAATTTGCCACAAAATTCTTATTGCTTAATATCAAACATCCTCTCGAGAAACATTCAATTTTATGAATTGAGTCCACTGTCAAAAAAAAAAATAGTAAAAAATTAGGGAAGCAACCTTGGGTCCGACCCAAGTTTATATAGCCTTGGAGCATGAGACATGCCTGCCAGTTTTATATGGCGGCTATACGATATATTCATCCGATTTTGATCAAACTCTCCATAATTGTGTTGAAACAGATAATATTCATAACTGGAAAGTATAAAGACGCCATCATTGAAAACAAAAAATTACCTTAATTTGTGAAAATTTGTTTTGCATAATTCAATTAAAAGGTCTTCTATGAACAATTTTTGAAAATCGGATTTCATTTTCGGGCCACTTAACTGAGAATTCTCTTTCCGCCAGGCATTTGTTGAAGTTTGGAAAATCGTAATAGTCACAAGGAGCTTACTCCGTAGATTATCAATCTAGTAATCCTGCCATAAAATTTAATTCATTTTTTCGGGATTAACCGCCTGTAACTTTGTCCAACGACAAGATTTATATGCAAAAAATTTGTGAAATTAGGACATTGGGCTACTCTTAAGTGGTTTTAATTCAAATTCAACCACCCCAAATGGCTGGTACGGCGATTAAGTTTGGAAAATTTGATAAAATTTAATGAAATTTCTCTTCAAAGGCCAATTTAGGCGCTTTTGGGTTTGCTAATGACGCTCCATTGATTTTTTGGTGGCCTTTATATTTATAATTTTGCATAAAACACATCAGTAATAAATATATTGTTGCTTGGTCTCCCCTCCTAAAATTTTTAAAAGCCAAAAACACCTCATATTTTTTTTCCCCGATATTCAAAAAACTAATCGAATGACAAAACAAGGGATAGCATTTTTCGGTGAACAAAACTGAACCGAATTTGTCATCAATAAGGCTGGCCAAAATTACCGTGGGCCAATTATTTTTTTTAATTAACTATTTTGCTCATTTCATAATGATTATTTATTGAGTGTTACTAAACAACTCGTGTTTTAATGATTATTGTCTGAGCGAAAAAATTTTACTTAAAAAATAATGATTTTTTTGTGATTTATATTTTTTCGCTCAAAAATATCACCCAAGATGCTATTACGACCATTTAAAAGAAACTGAAACAAAATAACTATATATTCTTCGAAAGTGAACCAAGGCGAACCATTTAGGCCAAAATTTGATAAGAAAAAACTCTTCCTGTAGGAGCGATATTGGTGGACAAGGTGGCAGTGGCGATCTAACACCGGGTTCAATAGATGTCGGCGAGATAAGACGAACATATTATGACCAAGTTTTCCAATTTATGCTTAGTTTTCAAGATATCCGCACACAAAGTACAAATTTCACTTGGCAACAAAAACAATTTTCTGGCCTCCAAAGGGCACAAACAAAAATTATTTAATTAACTTTACTGAAAGAAGCTTCTGCAGTGACATCAATTAAAGGACTGAAAAAGATCATTCGACGCTCACTTGGGTTGCAGGAGCAGAGTGCACTACTTTGGCCAGCTGGTATATATATGGGTAGAAAAACTATTTATCCTTGCAATATTCCATAATATGTATTTTTTTTGGTATCATCAGGCATATGGCTATAGTTGTCTATCGATAAGCCGCCGTAAAAAAATTCAACATTTTTGTTAATTAAAAGACCGCCATCATATAAAATTATTTTCTGTCCATAAATCCACAATAAATTTATTTATTTAATTTTACAAAAAGAAGCTTCTGCATTGACTCCAGTTTATTATACCCTGTTCTCATTAAAAATGGGAAAAGGGGATCATGAAGTTGTGCAAATGTATGTCACGATTGGGACAACCTTCTCCACAGCAGAGCTAACACCATTAACATCTACACTGATGGCTCTAAGCTCGACGAAAAAGTAGCAGGAGGCGTTTTCTCTCCCAACCTAGATTTTAACTTATCGTTTCACCTTCATGATCACTGTAGTGTGTATTTATATACTCAGACTGTGAAGCCGCCCTTAAAGCACTGGACTCACATACCAACAATGCTAAAAGATTTACGGAATGCCGCTCGTCTCTGAATGAGATCGCTCGCCATTTCAGTATACACTTTATATGGGTGCCTGGTCATCGCAACATATAGGTAATAAGTCTGCGGACAAACTGGCCAGAATAGTTACCACTATCGAACTCCTTTCAGGGAACGATAGGGGATGCCTATCGCGACATACAAGCTTCACACAAAAGCTGAAACACATCGCCTCGCTACAAATCTGTGGAAAAACATTTCTTCCTGTGCAGTAGCGAGACTTACGCCAGCATTCGATCAAAAAACGTACTAACACCCTTTTACGTCACAGAAGGGACCACATATCACTTCTGGTGGGGACCCTCACGGGTCACTGTCTTATTGGCAGACACGCAGCACGCCTAGGCGTCACTTACCATGACTTCTGTGAAGTTGCGGACACGAAGAAAAGAAGGAATCGGTACAACACCTTCTGTGCCCTTGACCCCCGCGACTCAGGTACTTGGTCAACCTCTGCTACTCATCCACTCGGAGACATCCAAGCTAAAGATCCCAGCTCTGCTCAAATTTATTCTGTCCACACAATGGTTTAGTAACGGGGACCCCCCTCAGTACTAAAAAGGGTTAACAGGGAATAAATGTGGCATCGCAATGGGCCCAAAGTAGCCTAAGTGGGAGAGCGACTTGGAGCCACTGCAGAAGCTTCCTTTTGTAAATTTAATTAAATAATTTTTTTATTTGTGCCTTTTGGTTGGAGAAAATCGTTTTTTGTTGCCAAGTGAAATTTGTGTCCTTTGTGGGCGGATATCTTGAAACCTCAGCAAAAATTGGAAAACTTGGTCATAATATTTTCGTCTTATCTCGTCGACATCTATTGAAACCCGGTGTTAGATCGCCACTGCCACCTTGTCCACCAATATCGCTCCTACAGGAAGAGTTTTTTATTTATCAAATTTTGGCTTAAAAGGTTCTCCTTGGTTCACTTTCTAAGAATATATAGTTATTTTTTTCAGTTCCTTTTTAAATGGTCGTAATAACATCTTGTGATATTTTGAGCGAAAAATATAAATCACAAAATAATCATTATTTTTTAAGTAAAATTTTTTCGCTCAGACAATAATCATTAAAACCCGAGTTGTTTAGTAACACTCAAAAAATAATCATTATTACTGAGTAATTAGTGCAAAAATCATTAGACAAAAATCATTGCAGATATGCATTTTAGACGCAAATAGAACCAAATTGGTATAATTCTTTTATTTGTACGACTATTCTAAGTATATGATTTTTATTTTTAAAAATATGAAATAATCAATATTTACGGTCCCTGATATAAAAAGATATGTTGAAATTTTGTTTTAATTTGTTAAATTGGACCTGCATTTGGACGCCAACAAAAACGAACTTATTTTTTTATTAGAGCATCTGAAAGACAATCAACAAGTAGAATTAAATATAATATACATCTTATAAAATTTCGCGATTTTCTGGACCGTTTAATCTACACCTCCTATTTACCGTTAACACGCCGAAATGAACTCATATATGAATTTTGCAGATATCAAGATTATTTCAACGTGCAATCCACATCTTCTGTTAACCCGAATATTAAACCACATCCAGATAATCAATAAGAAACTCATTATAAAATTGTATAAATTTGGCTTTTAAATAAACGAAAATACCGTGACACCAGATTTTATTATATTAGATATTTTTATATTACGTCGAAAATATTATATGGGAAACGCAATCCTCAAAGTCTGAAAGAAAATCATTTAAAAATATGTTTCTGTCTAAAGATTTCCAGAACACACGAAAAGAAGATTTTGATGTCGAATGAAAAAAAACACTTTTGAATCTTTTTGAATGAAGTATTGTACCGAACTTAGTTTTTTTCTCATCTGGAAACCAACCTTTAAGGCTGCCTTCAGACTGTATCTCCATGAAATTCTATAAATTTGTAAAGCTATTCAAATTTAGAGCATCACATTAAGAAGGACTTCTAGACTATCATGTCTCATGTGTCGAACAGTGTAAAGGCAGCCTAAGGCCTATACTCAGATGTGGTAAAATGTTTCTTCGGAACAATACTTTATTTAAATAAGACTGCTTTTCGAAAACAATCAGATTTCAAAAATGTTCGAAAGTGTTTATATATCAAGCTATTGTGACGAGCTGAAATTGGATCATCTGAGTGAACTAATAAATATGTATGTATGAAGATAAACTATTTTTTAAAAGGCTTTTTAAAAAGTTACGCTTTTGTATCCTAACCTTCACTTAGGTC
Source organism: Lordiphosa stackelbergi (assembly GCA_018904235.1). Classification (NCBI taxonomy): domain Eukaryota; kingdom Metazoa; phylum Arthropoda; class Insecta; order Diptera; family Drosophilidae; genus Lordiphosa; species Lordiphosa stackelbergi. The sequence goes on from JAEIFU010000019.1 coordinate 406,509, forward strand.
CTAAAAAATCGGAATACCTTTCACCTTACCTATGTATTTTTTTTAACATTTACCATGTACTTTTTCTAGGCAAGAAAAATAAGTACCTTTCCAATCACTGGTTATAGCCTGAAATGTAATTGTCAATTTGTAAAAATGTCCCAAGCACACGTAAACATTTATAACATTAAGACCTGACCACCATTTGGGAATTAATGTATTTGAGCAGATTTAAGTCAAGTATGTTGATTCGAAAAATTGTTAACACAAGACAAAATAAATTTGCTTCTGTTCAAATATAAGATTTGATTCCATCTAATTTCAATATCATTTAACTCTGATCTAAAAACCGTTTTAATATACATGAAATGAAAGAAATTAACATTCAGAATATTAATCCAACAGTAATTTTATTACCCTGTATCAAAAGTATGCGCACCTCGAAACAGCGGTAGGTGCCAAGAAAGCGGATATACTGAAAGCAAACTTATTCTCTCAGCTTTAAGAATATCTGGGTAGAAATTCTATACCAGAGAAGAGTAAATTTACATGTAAGTTATATTTGATGACCCTTTCATGAAGCCAATTGGTTTTTTTTAAGGAGATATTCGTCAAACGATTGCAAACTAGAACTAAACTTAGCTACTTTATTTGGAAAGTGACAGGAATAAGATCCGGCTAGTAGATCATATGGAAGGAAAACCGAAAAGCAGTTAAACTACTTGGCTTTGAGCAGGCGGTTCCAAACCTCGCAACTTTCCGAAAGATAATAACAGAGCATAATTCATTACTTGGCTCTCTCTTTTTTTAAGTTATTGGATATAAACATATTAATGTTTGATCAAAGTTGTTCTATTATACTCCTAATTTTTGTATTGTATCAAATATATTTCTTTTTTCCAAGTCATATCTTATGACATATACTTACTTTTGAATTGATGCGTGGAAACATAAGTCCCATGATAAACAGACCAAGTAGCGGACCTTGTGCCACTGAGCCCAAAGTCATGGACAGTTGCATCACATGTGTACCCATGCGTTCCACCACAAACACTAAAGCCACACAAATTACACCAATAGTGATCGTGCAGAGACGCAGTATCAGGGCCGTCTCATGTTCACTCAAGGGTTTCTTTCGCAACGGTCTAATGTAATCCTCCAGAAACACGGCAGCCAGCGAATTCAGACCCGTTGATAGAGAGCTAAGTGCAGCACTGAACACCCCAGCCACAAACATACCAGAAACACCAGGAAACATGTTTAACGCTTCGACGACAAGTAGCGGCACCAACTGATCCTTGGCCAAGGCCAGCTGTAATAGAAATGAAATTTCTTAATAATGTGCTAAACCGTTGTCACACACTTGCCCCACCTTGGTGGTTAATGGATCACAGTCATAGTATGTGGCATAGAGCAGCAAACCATTGTAGATGCACACAGCATTCAACACCGTCAATCCAAGGATGAAGAGTAGAGAGGCATGTTTCATCTCCTTTTTACCAGGCAGCGAGAGATAACGTTGTGTAAAGATCTGATTACACCCCAAAGAGTAGCAATTATGTACTACATTTCCTGCCATTAGAGCAAACATGGACATTCGCACTTTCGGATTAAAGGTAAGCCTGTATGGAAAAGCGAAGTAAATAATGATTGGACAACAAAAAAACACTAAAGTGGAATTTGGCATATACTGGCAAAGACGTGAAATGGAAATAACAAAAA